>NW_020870533.1:507629-519933 GCF_003789085.1 Penaeus vannamei | reverse complement strand
GGAGAGAGAGAGGAGGAGAGATGAGAGGGAGGGGAGGATAGGGGATAGAGAGAGGAGGAGGGACGCGAGAGAGGGGAAGGGAGGAGAGGGGAGAGGGAGGGTAGGAAAAAGGAGAGGGAGGGGAGGAGAGAGGAGGAGAAGAGAGAGGAGAGCGAGAGGAGGAGAAAGAAGGAGGGGAGGAGAAAGGAGAAGAGAGGAGGACAGAGGAGAGGGAGTGGAGGACAGAGGAGAGGGAGGGGAGGAGAGAGGAGAGGGAGGGGAGGAGAAAGAATAGGGAGGATAGGGGAGAGAGAGGAGAGGGAGTGGGAGGATAAAGGAGAGGAGGGGAGGACAGAGAGGAGAGAGGGAGGGGAGGAGAGGGGAGAAAGAGGAGTTGACTATTCCATTAGGTTCCCCCGCGAGAGAAGCCACACTTCATCTATCACGGATTCTGCCCAATCTCGAGGTCCCTTTGTGTGTGGTTCGGCGATACCTCAGTGCGCTATGGGTTGATATTTCCCTCGACTGCACACCCTCCGTTGTTGAGGTTTTTCGAAAAAATGTCAATGTATTATCATTACTAATTAGGTGATTAACTTATTGAGGATGGAGGCCGTGTAAAATAATCGAGGGGGTACATACTGACGTTAACTATACAAATTATTGGCCAGGCAAGCCATTAATAAGAATTGTATCTTATAGTTTTACCGTTTTCTTTATTATATGGGGGGAGAGAATTTTTTTTTTTTGGTTTTACTTTTTACACGAAGAAACGGTGTTGCAAATTTGAAATTAGTAGACATGAAATATTCACGTTGGGGAAATTCATTTTACACTTAATTTGTATTATAGATTAATCAAACAATCATAACCAAGGCTAAAATCTGCATAACATACATAATGTATGATAGTTTTACTCCCGGATAGGCTTTTGCACCGGTTCTATCAATTCAACCGTCAGATTAAACTTTATGCTTCCTCTAAATTCCTTTCGCGTGTTTAGGTATATGCAGAAGTGCGTCTTGTGTGAATGGTTCGTTTTGGTTCGTTTTGTTTGTTTTTCTTTGATTAATCCTGCTTAGGAAAATGGTTAATGGAAGTAGAAGGGATAAATGGTGAAGAAAGGGGTGATGTAGCTGAAGTAGGAAGGAATGGGATGTGTTTGGAGTGGAAGGAGTGTAGGGGGAACAGGAGGAGGATGGATGCCTGCAGTTACTTTAGGCGTAAAAAGGAATGGGAGCAGAGTGTGGATTGGACGAGGTGCAGGCATGTTATTGTGGGTCGTAATTGGATAGTTTTGAACGTCAAGAGTTAGTCGAAGCGGCCTGAGAAACAAAGGTTCTCTTATGAGGGATAAGAGGGAACATGTTTAATGAGTGGAGGGAGAGGTTGATGGAAAGGATGAGGTGGATGGAGAGGATGGGGTGGAGCGTTTAGCTTGTCTTGTGCTACAAGTTGAACGAGGAACGAGAAGGTACCGGGAAAGGGGTGTTTGGGCTATTTCGAATAGTGGAAATTGGGGGAGTTGGGATATAGGAAGGCTAAAAGAATTTGACTGAGGGATTAGAAGTGGGATGAGGAAGAGATACCGAGGGAAGATGTAGGACCATTTTGGGAGGAAAGGAGAGAGGTAGAGTGGAGAGCATTATTGGAAAATGGATTGAGAAAAAACCGCTTCGTTTGGCTTTGCGTAAAATATATGTCTAGTTCTCACCCCTCAAGTCGAATTGAGGGGCATTTTTTTTTTTTTTTTTTATCATCATCATCCGACTTGGATGGGACTTGTATACATTAATTTTCTGCTGCGTTGACATACAAGGTCATTAGCGGCATATATAAAGTATAGAAATAGGGCGAAGCTGGGGGGCAAATACACCAGGTAGAAAAGGTAATACAACATTTAAAGTATTGTGGGGAAAATGTTAAAGTTAACAATTAGGACAAATATGCTGAAGGTTGCAGGTTAGTATGGAAGTGAATGTGGTAAAAGATTGAACAGTAAACCGAGTACGATGGCCGTTTAGGGCTGAAAGCCAGGCTTTTTCAGAACGGCACTGCCTTTAGAATGTGGACAAAAGCGGATGAAGAGAAGGTGAAGAAATGACTATCCAAAGTTAGTTAAGGCGAGTTCCAAGGGCGATCCCCTACACTGGGCCGGGGTCTCCGTCTGCTAACCCCTCCCCCCCCTTCTCCCGCCCCACGATAACAGCGGGCATGGGATTGCGGGGTACCCTTGAGGAATAAGGGCTAGGGGGGGGGTGCCCTTGAGGGATAAGGGCGAGAGAACTAAACGGGAGAACACCGTACCCATGGCTCCCTCAAGCCGCCCATGAGGCAAAGTCAGCTTTCCGTCCTTTCAATATGGCTTTAACACGTAATGGGGATGACGAACAAGGGATAAAAAGGGATGGGCGGTGCACAAGACTTAATGCGCGAATTAATACTTGCATAAGGAGTTTGCCGTCAACTTTAAAGAATTATGATACTCTAACACTAATTCTAGTCGACTGTAAAAAGATTGCTCTAACAGGACCGTTTCCATTGAAAATCAGTTTAGTGCTTCAAGTGAGACTACAGAAGCAGGCCACAGGTCACTAACAAGAATTCGTTATAGGACTTAACCCCCCCCCCCTTCATCAATCCCTGATATTAGTATAATTTAAAGAAAATCTACTTAAGGTAGCCGAAAATACCCCGTAATTCATATTAAGAGCAGATTTTGGAAAATTCCTCCCCACCCTTAGTTAATGTGACTTAGGTCAAGTCCGTATTTATGCAATCATTCCATGACATAATTATTATTTTTAAAGTTCAAATGAAATAAAAGAGGATACTCAGAAATACTTTTTGTAGAGTTACTTTTATTGTGTAATCCTGGCAGACCCAGATCTGGCGAGTAGTGACCTCCACTAACTTTCGTGTCGTTGTCTACTGATAAGATCCCTGGACGTACACGGTGTTGTAAGCGGTGCGGAATGCTGTCGACGTCTGCGTGTCCGTCATGATGTTCGTCCTCACCAATGTCGAAGAAAGAGTAATCCTGTAAAGAATTTAGAAAAGAATTTAGGATTTTCAGTTTTGCAATGTCTGTACGACATACCCTAACTGCATTTGGATGTTCAGGTCGTAATCGGCAAGATACATACGCCTGCGTCGTTGTTCGGGTGTAGGTCGACTGCATGATGTCATAGTAGCTGTGCGTGATGGTGAAGTGTTCGACGGAGACGTCAGTCACGACCCTGAAGTTAGACACGTTGTCAACTACTGTAACGGTTGTTGGTTTCGACACCAACTTCGTCTGGATGGCTACGTCATCGTCCACTGGCGTCTGCACAACCTACAAGAGAAGAATTCAAATTAATCAACTAGGGCAGGCAAGCAGAAGTATAGCATTACATTTCCGCCGAGATGTGCTGTCAAATGGATAACATTGTAAACAAGTACTAATACCTACCACTCTCGAAGGTTGTGTAGACGTCCACAGCGCGAAGTCGGTGATGGTGACGGGGACGCTGTTGTAGGCCGTGTCCGTGATGACGACGGAGCGGTCGATGGTGGTGGTCTGGGTGACCGTGATGGTGACCGGCCCGACGGCGGGGGCGGCGTACAAGTTGCCTGCAGCAGGCTGGCTTGGAGTCCTCGGTCGGTTTAAGGGGACGATCTGAAAGGGCGGAAGTCGACCCATGAGAGACTTGGTTAACTGCTCGTGCGCGATTTTGGTAATTATTATTAAGGTAACTTCATAATCATTTTCCATGTTCTGACGAGAATGTTCATAGTCATTATAGTCATTGCTTTTCAAGAGGTATACTTACAGGCGGCGAGGCAAGGACCGTTGCCAAGACCAGGGTGGAAATCGCCAGAATTTGGGTCACAGGAAACATCTGAAAGTAAAGAATACAATTAAAGACTTTAAAACTTCATACACGTCGTCAACCAATTAACACTAAAGTAAAAAATATATTGCACTATACTTCCTCAAATACACAATATCTTTCACCTTCAAGAACACCCGATAAACTCACTTTAGCGGATATTTACTCTTTTCCAGCTGCCAGACGAGCCCACACTAAACCCGTGCCTCTTCACCTGCACCACATAGACTCCATGGTGAACCTCTGGCGGGTAAATAATACCCGTGTTTACAGGTAACAAGCTCATTAGGTCATTATGAAAGAGTCAACAGCCGTTTAAAGTGCGATAGTATTTAGTATTCATTCACTAGGGTTTATAGATTGGGATTTTTCTTTTATTTATGTAAGATTTGCTAAAATTAAACATATTTGTTGAAGGGGATGTTAGATGTCTGATATATGAAAAGAAGAAAACCTACACACGGACACGCGAATGTTACGCACCCGCACACAGGTGCATGTACTAATAAATATGTTTGTGCGTGTTTGCGTGAGTGTGTTTAAGAATATACTCTATCGAAGTATTGTTGTAGAACGTTATACCCCCACCCGTATGCCCTAAGATTGATATAGGTGGGGCATATTAAGCAATCCCGAATTATAGTTGTGTGTATGTGCCTGTGTGTTTGCGCGTGTGTGTGCGTGTATGTGTTTGCATGTGTGTGTGTGTGTGTGTGTGTGTGTGTGTGTGTGTGTGTGTGTGTGGAGAGAGAGGAAAAAAAGGTATGAGAGAAAAAGAATTAGAGTGTACCAGAGAGAGAAAGAAACTGGGAGACTGCAGCTTGAAAGAAAAGGAGAAACTGTGAATGGAACAGGGTAAGTATTTAAGGTAATATAGTCACTTTTGCAGAATACCAAGTTAA
The DNA here is from genome assembly GCF_003789085.1 of Penaeus vannamei. Lineage (NCBI taxonomy): Eukaryota > Metazoa > Arthropoda > Malacostraca > Decapoda > Penaeidae > Penaeus > Penaeus vannamei. Next base: position 515,177 of record NW_020870533.1, on the reverse strand, counting down.
AAAAAAATCCTACGCGTGGTACTGTTTAATCAATCAACTCTAAGTGATCGTAAGGAAATCTGAATGAAGAAAAAAAGATAAATATAGAGCAGTAAATTTAATGAAAATCGCGTCAGTTATACCTCTAGCATTAACATACTCTCATTTCTACCTTTTTCGTTATATATGAGTATAGAATTACATGAAATTGAGTTTAAAAAATCCTAAAGCTATTAATATAGAGCAAGATTTGAATGATAGGCAATGGACTAAGATACATATGATTGGTAATTAGGGTAAAATACGACTGAAAACTATTTAAGACGGTATTTGCACTGCCTCGCTCTTCTCCCTTCCACATATCTCTTCAGAGGACAACAGATCTATAAGTCTTGAGATATCGTTATAGAAAATAGAGCTATAGCAGATAGATTGCGGATCTGGAGGCAGGAAAATAAATAATGGAAAGTAAATCTAAAGAAATGATGGGAAGAAGGCTTGAATCCTGACAAAATACAATGAAAACAGAATAATGGAACTAATAATCTTGATAATGATGGGTATTATCATAAGTATGAAGATAATTAAATAACAATTAATCATAATTAATAACAATAACGACAGTAGTAGCAGTAACAAAAAAGTAATATCAGTACAAAAAGCTGGAGAGAAAAAAATGAAATAGTGCTACCTCTTATACTACTTACATTATACTACGACTGCTGTTGCTGCCTCTGCTATTGATACTACTTCTATTACTACTGCTGCTGTTGTTGTTACTCCTGCTTTTGCTCCTGCTCTGAATATTACAATTACTATGGCTGCTGCTGCATGCAATCACTATTACTACTTCTGCTTTTGCTATTACTACTACACCTACTACTGCAAATAATAATATAACACTAATAATGGTAATAACAGTAGTACTATTACTAATAATGATAATGATGATAATACTACAACTAATAGTAGTAGCAGTAGTACTAATCCTTATACTACTGCAAATAATGATAAATATAATATTAATGATATTTCTATTACAATCATCATCATCATCATCATCACCATTATCATTATCATCACCATTATCATCATCATCCTCGCCATCATCATCATCATCATTATCGTCATCATCACCATTCTCACCATCCTCGCCATCACCACCACCACCACCATCATCACAGCAGCTCCATCCCCAACCACGCGACACAGTCACCCTAGAGGTTAAGTTTCCTTGCCGAGTCCTTTACTTACGTCAGTGTGAATCTTAGCTCAGATATCCTTCACTCGACTTTTTCCTTGTTCGTCAAAAAAAAAAAAAAAAAAAAAAAAAAAAATCAGCATCCTTCTTCCCAGAACTTCTTCTTGTGATGACATCCTCGGGCTCTTGTGTGTCATTGTGAAGAGGTCGTAATGAGGGATGTCGTGTGTAATACAAGATGAGATTGAACAAGAGAGCACTGTTGCTTCTTAAAGAATTAAAAGAAAAATGCTGACGTTAATGGCAAAGGTATTTCTTGAGTATTAATGCGTACTCTACTGTTTTGAAAAGGGTTTGTGATCGTTCATTAAAGGCGCCTTGAGTATTCATTAATGTTATCTTGGATTATTTTCTTATGTAAATCACGTTTAACATTCTCTTCTGGTTCATTTGGTATATATCAATCTCTAAAATTATTTTGTTTAAAAGAAAGAGGGATAGTCGAAGGAGAGACTTAAACAATTTATTTACCATTGTTTTTTGCCCTCCTGGAATTTTTAATGAAGTAAGAACTGGGAGGTAGAGACTTTTGCCATGTTGATATAAAGCGACAGCTATGATAATCCTTGTATTCTGTACTAATTGGCTCTAGTTTCTGATTCCTTCTCGCTTATTTTTGCTGACGAAACACCACCTGTAACTGACGCTCACAAACTTGGGTATTCATTGTGAGAGACGGAAGCAAAAGTACGAGGAAAGTGGTTAAATAAACGAGAAACGAAGAGAGAAGAAAGTTGACTGTGAAGCTGAATGGGAAGGATTGGAAAACGTGGAAAGGGTGAAAGTGCCGAGGATCTGACGCGGCAGACAATGGGAGTCGAGGGTAGAGAGCGAGAGAGAGAAACAGAGCAGGAGAGGCAATGAAAGCTTAGAGAGAAATGAAAGCGGTGTGGCATGGTAGAGCACTGGCCATACTGCTCGACGTTATGGTCTCACTAACCGTGTTGTAAGCAGCAGCAACGTGGGGTGCTCAAAAGGTACTGTACACGCACAAGTAATGGAGAGGAAGCGTGTAAAGAGATGGTCACACCAGTCTTACCTGTCCGGGGATACCTTCAGAGAGCGAAATAAAAATCCCAGCCTAGAGCGGCATCGATCATTTAATAAGGATCATAGTATGTATCCTTATTAAATGGTCTAATTATTATATCATATTAAGTATAGTAGCGCTAGAAAAGAGTAATATATTTCATAACTAACAATGGTGCCTAACTAATAGATTTAAAAATCTCAAGAGTAACACTCGTTTGATCAACAAAGAAAAACATCCACACCCTGGAGGCACGGAACTCACTTCAGAAATTAATTACTCTCTGGTCGACGAAGTGAGAGCCAGAGAACAGCTACGAAATACAATCCATAAATAGCATTGTATCAGAAAGCTCAAAATAACAATAATTGACGAAACCAACAAAAAACTGATTTGCGCAAAGTTTAATCGTACGGGTGGCAAGGTCGTGTCGCCATCGACAATTTTAGTTACAGTAGTAATTATCAGCGTATAATTACGTCTCGTGCATCACATATATACGTGTGTGTGTGTGTGTGTGTGTGTGTGTGTGTGTGTGTGTGTGTGTGTGTGTGTGTGTGTGTGTGTGTGTGTGTGTACATATGTATACACACACATATACATATGCATTTGTGCACTCGCTGGGTCCCTCTTTCGTACATCTGGCAACCAATTCGATATAAACATTGAGTAAATATTTTTATGAATGAAGTAAAAACCCTTGGCTGCTTGTAACAAAGGCTGTGATTCGTAGATTATAAATATTGAGTAATTAATTTATATTTCAGGAATCTATGTAAATTATTTTATCTTTGACTTTTTCGAATAAGTGATAACACAACATACAATAATAGGCATCGTTGACTTTGTAGTAGAATATTTTCTATGTGCGACTTCCTACCATTGTTTGTTTATCGAAATGGCAACACATATGGAGTTGAGGAAGCTTTTCCCTCTTCTTTGAACACAAGTATCACTTATAACTGAATATTTATTGAAACATCAAGACGCTTTAGTATTTTAACATCTATTTATGACAGCTAATCAACTGTCTTTGTGTAATCTCTGAGAACCTTTGTAAATGTTTTTAGTGGCTACGCCATCTGGTAGAATTTAATCGAACTAATGAGGTGGCTTTAGTGTATTTATCGTCAGAAATAAAATCTGATTCTTCATTGGAGAATATATTTGAACGCAAAACCACAGGACTGCAGTGAATATGTAGATGATTTTGCAGTATGTGTGCGTGTGTGTGTGTGTGTGTGTGTGAGTGTGATAATAGTAATTTAGAGTTTGTTGTGACAGCCTCTTGTGACATCAGTCAGATTGTGGCTGGTCTGTTTATTGTGCTTCTTAAACTACCCCCTAAACTAAAACGCTAGAATGTGTGTGTGTGTGTGTGCGTGTGTAGCTTTAGATATAGGTGCAAATTGTGCTATAAATAACCTTTCAACTAGCGCTAGGAAATATATCTATTCCTACTGTCATTACTTTTACCAGTTGCTGTCAAGGCAAAGAGACAAAACCCCATTTCTTGTTATTCCTATGTCCTAACTTTCTTATATTCCCTCTCCTTTCACCTTGCATTCCCTCTCTCTCTTGCTCTTTCCTCTTACACTTCTCTTCTTCCATTTCCCTCCTTTACATCCTCGACCTCTTCCAATCCCCCTGTTTCCCGTCTTTCTTTTATTTCTCCTCTTCCGTTCCCCCTGATTTGCGTCCTCGTATTCTCTTGCATCCCCCAGCTTTCTCGTCCTTCTCTACGCCTTCGCTTTCTCACCTGATTTCCCATTACCGCCTTTGTTGTCCGAGCGCCGACACTTCGATCTTCCTGGGGCTCAAGCCATGCATTCTGAGCGCCTCCAATCGNCCTGTTTCGAATGATGGTCGAAATACATGAATAGGTGAAGATTCTTCTATTCGAAATCGTGCAAGAGGTGTATTCGACCTGTTTCGATGATGGTCAGAAATACGTGAATAGGTGAAGATTTAATCGAATCGGTGCAAGAGGTGTATTTCGACCTGTTTCATTTGGTCAGAAATAGTGAATAGGTGAAGATTTAATCGAAATCGGTGCAAGAGGTGTATTCGACCTGTTTCGATGATGGTCAGAAATACGTGAATAGGTGAAGATTTAATCGAAATCGGTGCAAGAGGTGTATTCGACCTGTTGCGATGATGGTCAGAAATACGTGAATAGGTGAAGATTTTAATACGAAATCGGTGCAAGAGGTGTATTCGACCTGTTTCGATGATGGTCAAAATACGTGAATAGGTGAAGATTTAATCGAAATCGGTGCAAGAGGTGTATTCGACCTGTTTCGATGATGGTCAGAAATACGTGAATAGGTGAAGATTTAATCGAAATCGGTGCAAGAGGTGTTCGACCTGTTTCGATGATGGTCAGAAATACGTGAAAGGTGAAGATTTAATCGAAATCGTGCAAGAGTGTATTCGACCTGTTTCGATGGTAAGAAATACGTGAATAGGTGAAGATTTAAGCGAAATCGGTGCAAGAGGTGTATTCGACCTGTTTCGATTATGGTCAGAAATACGTGAATAGGTGAAGATTTAATCGAAATCGGTGCAAGAGGTGTTGACCTGTTTCGATTATGGTCAGAAATACGTCAATAGGCGAAGATTTAATCGAAATCGGTGCAAGAGGTGCATTTACCTGTTTCGATTATGGTCAGAAATACGTGAATAGGTGAAGATTTAAGCGAAATCGGTGCAAGAGGTGTATTCGACCTGTTTCGATGAAAGTCAGAAATACGTGAATAGGTGAAGATTTAATCGAAATCGGTGCAAGAGGTGTATTTGACCTGTTTCGATGATGGTCAGAAATACGTGAATAGGTGAAGATTTAAGCGAAATCGGTGCAAGAGGTGCATTTGACCTGTTTCGATTATGGTCAGAAATACGTGAATAGGGAAGATTTAAGCGAAATCGGTGCAAGAGGTGTATTCGACTGTTTCGATGATGGTCAGAAATACGTGAATAGGTGAAGATTTAATCGAAATCGGTGCAAGAGGTGCATTTGACCTGTTCGATTATGGTCAGAAATACGTGAATAGGTGAAGATTTAATCGAAATCGGTGCAAGAGGTGTATTCGACCTGTTTCGATATGGATAGAAATACGTGAATAGGTGAAGATTTAATCGAATCGGTGCAAGAGGTGTATTTGACCTGTTTCCATTATGGATAAATACTGAATAGGTGAAGATTTAATCGAAATCGGTGCAAGAGGTGTATTCGACCTGTTTCGATTATGGAGAAATACGTGAATAGGTGAAGATTTAATCGAAATCGGTGCAAGAGGTGTATTCGACCTGTTTCGATGATGGTCAGAAATACGTGAATAGGTGAAGATTTAATCGAAATCGGTGCAAGAGGTGTATTCGACCTGTTTCGATGATGGTCAGAAATACGTGAATAGGTGAAGATTTAATCGAAATCGGTCAAGAGGTGTATTCGACCTGTTCGATGATGGTCAGAAATACGTGAATAGGTGAAGATTTAATCGAATCGGTGCAAGAGGTGTATTCGACCTGTTTCGATGATGGTCAGAAATACGTGAATAGGTGAAGATTTAATCGAAATCGGTGCAAGAGGTGTATTCGACCTGTTTCGATGATGGTCAGAATACGTGAATAGGTGAAGATTTAATCGAAATCGGCGCAAGAGGTGTATTCGACCTGTTTCGATGAGAATACGTGAATAGGTGAAGATTTAATCGAAATCGTGCAAGAGGTGTATTCGACCTGTTTCGATTATGCAGAATACGTGAATAGGTGAAGATTTATCAAGAGGTGTATTCGACCTGTTTCGATTATGGTCAGAAATACGTGAATAGGTGAAGATTTAATCGAAATCGGTGCAAGAGGTGTATTCGACCTGTTTCGATTATGGTCAGAAATACGTGAATAGGCGAAGATTTAATCGAAATCGGTGCAAGAGGTGCATTTGACCTGTTTCGATTATGGTCAGAAATACGTGAATAGGTGAAGATTTAAGCGAAATCGGTGCAAGAGGTGTATTCGACCTGTTTCGATGATGGTCAGAAATACGTGAATAGGTGAAGATTTAATCGAAATCGGTGCAAGAGGTGTATTTACCTGTTTCGATGATGGTCAGAAATACGTGAATAGGTGAAGATTTAATCGAAATCGGTGCAAGAGGTGTATTCGACCTGTTTCGATGATGGTCAGAAATACGTGAATAGGTGAAGATTTAATCGAAATCGGTGCAAGAGGTGTATTCGACCTGTTTCGATTATGGTCAGAAATACGTGAATAGGTGAAGATTTAATCGAAATCGGTGCAAGAGGTGTATTCGACCTGTTTCCATTATGGATAGAAATACGTGAATAGGTGAAGATTTAATCGAAATCGGTGCAAGAGGTGTATTTGACCTGTTTCGATTATGGATAGAAATACGTGAATAGGTGAAGATTTAATCGAAATCGGTGCGGAGGTGTATTCGACCTGTTTCGATGATGGCCAGAAAATACGTGAATAGGTGAAGATTTAATCGAAATCGGTGCAAAGGTGTGTTTTCGACCTGTTTCGATGATGTCAGAAATACGTGAATAGTGTGAAGATTTAATCGAAATCGGTGCAAGAGGTGTATTTCGACCTGTTTCGACGGTCAGAAATAGGTGAATAGGTGAAGATTTAATCGAAATCGTGCAGAGGTGCATTTGACCTGTTTCGATGATGGTCAGAAATACGTGAATAGGTGAAGATTTAATCGAAATCGGTGCAAGAGGTGTATTCGACCTGTTTCGATATGGTCAGAAATACGTGAAAGGTGAAGATTAATCGAAATCGGGCAAAGAGGTGTATTCGACCTGTTTCGATGATGGTCAGAAATACGTGAATAGGTGAAGATTTAAGCGAAATCGGTGCAAGAGGTGTATTCGACCTGTTTCCATTATGGATAGAAATACGTGAATAGGTGAAGATTTAATCGAAATCGGTGCAAGAGGTGCATTCGACCTGTTTCCATTATGGATAGAAATACGTGAATAGGTGAAGATTTAATCGAAATCGGTGCAAGAGGTGTATTCGACCTGTTTCGATTATGGTCAGAAATACGTGAATAGGTGAAGATTTAATCGAAATCGGTGCAAGAGGTGTATTCGACCTGTTTCGATGATGGTCAGAAATACGTGAATAGGTGAAGATTTAATCGAAATCGGTGCAAGAGTGTATTCGACCTGTTCCGATGATGGTCAGAAATACGTGAATAGGTGAAGATTTAATCGAAATCGGTGCAAGAGGTGTATTCGACCTGTTT
>NW_020870533.1:500129-502629 GCF_003789085.1 Penaeus vannamei | reverse complement strand
TGTGTGTGTGTGTGTGTGTGTGTGTGTGTGTGTGTGTGTGTGTGTTGTTGTGTGTGTGTGTGTGTGTGTGGTGTGTGTGTGTGTGTGTGTGTTTGTGCGTTGGTTGTTATATGTTGTGTGTGTTGTGTGTTTGGGCGTATGTGTGGTATGTGTGTGTGTGTGTGTTTGCGTATGTGTGTGTCCATGTGTATGTATGTGTTTGTGTTGTGTGTTTCGCATGTGTCATGCTGTTGCGTGTGTGCGTATATATATGTGCTATGTATGTGCGTACCGCCAGCCACTGTATACCTGTACCATCCCATTCCTCCTGCCTATCTCGCGAAGTCCCCCTTCTTGTTTTCCAGTCGCGCGGCATCAATATTCCTAATTGCAAAGTGATTACCGAAGACGTTGCACCACTCTTGCAAATTGCTCCTTTATTTATTGTCGTACGGGGGGAAGAGATGTCATTTGCCGTAATTACTCTTTTGAGAAGATTTATTGATGGTGAGCGAGGGGCCGCTAGAAACAGTCAGGAGATGGTGTACGGTTATATACACGTCAGGTATATCACATGTATACATATAAGCACCCTACATGCACATAATTACTATAACAACACACACACCTACAGACACCTAAACAGACACTACCACTCTGACACCACACTACGAACACACCACATATACAGACATACAAACTAACACAAAACACACAAACTACACATCACACCACACACCACACACACACAGCACACACAAAACGACACAAACAAACACAAGCACACCACACCCAACACCACAACACACACAACACACACACAAACACAACCACACAACACACACACACACACATACACACATCACCGAAACACACACGAAAACATCTACATACATTGGCAAATACATACATGAGAATACTAAAACACATTTTTACTGATTCATAAGACAAAACCGGTTATCATGCTTGTAATACAATAGTCAATATCAAAGACATCCGCATGGTAAGCTGTCTTTTTCTTTTAATTATTAACTTTATTATCTCATAAGGTAAACGAAGCAGAAAAATACAATAACACAAAATTCAGCAATCCAACAGCACATTACAGGTGAGCGGAATAAAGCATATCGAATATTAAGGAAAGTGGATTAGAAGGTATCAAATGGCATCTGAGAAATAAAACATTTAGAAGATATCAAAAGGCAGCTGAGAGAGAGAGAGAGAAGAGAGAGAGAGAGAGAGAGAGAGAGAGAGAGAGAGAGAGAAGAGAGAGAGAGAGAGAGAGAGAGAGAGAGAGAGAACAAACAAAACAAAACATATATAGATAAATATAACTATATATAATAATATATATATATATATATATATATATATAATATATATATATATAAACAGCTTACATCAGAGTAAGTTAGAGTCAACAGACTGCAACAGAGGACGAAAACACAGCAAGCAGACGGATAATTTTTTGATCAACTATTTCGAACAGAGGTGACCGAAGCGGATTATAAAAAAAAAAAAAAAAAAAAAAAAAAAAAAAAAAAAAAAATAGGGCAAAACAAGGGGGTAGACGATACAGCATTAGACAGAAATACAAGAAATCTGGAGGAAACGAGAGATAAAACACATTCTATCAAGCTGCGAGATCGAACCGGACACATGCACCAGAAAAAGATACATACTCATCAACAATTAACGGCCAGAAAAACTAATCATTATTTTCACAGAAAAATAAAAGGAAAATACAAAATAAGCAATGATAATAACAGGATGAAAAAAAAAAAATTGGGTCATTAATTTAGGGAAATTGCGAACACGGTTATACTTAATTAATTATAATGGGAAGGTACTGGTGGAAATTAAATTATGGCTATTTGGCAGGAAGGCGAAGACTGCGGCCAGAAGAATGGATGAGGATTAAGCTTTAAAGTAAGAAAAGAAAGAAAGACCACGAGAAGAAGAATGAAGAAGCAGAATAACAAGGGAGGGGAGGAGGAAAGGAAGAGGGAGGGAGGGGAGAATAACCGAAACGCAAATAAAGGACAAAGATTATTAATATTTGCTAATAAATAATAATAAACAAATATGGCCCACATGAAACACGTCTTTGATAATCTTCTTCCTTTAATTTAATAATGATAATTCTAATGAAACAACGAAATCGCAAATAATGAACGTAATGATAATAATAACGAATAATGAAATGAATAATAATAATAATAATAAATAATAAATAATAATTATAATAATATAGTATAATAATAATAAATCAATAATAAATAATAATAAAGTAATGAAATAATACTCAATGATATTTAAAAATATATATGATTAGACAACAACATATCGCAAAATAATGAACAGATAAGGATAAGAAAAAAGAGATAAAGTATTATTCTCTCTCAGTGTTCTTCTCAAATTACTCTGTTTAGAATAGAGGAAGTGGAAGAGAAAATTAAGGAAATCGAAAGCGTAACGATGCTGAGAATTCTTATTATTTGAAATGGTTGTGATTTGTGTG
>NW_020870533.1:470994-490994 GCF_003789085.1 Penaeus vannamei | reverse complement strand
GAAGCGAGGCAAAGAGAGAGAATGAGAGAGAGAGAGAGAGAGAGAAAGAGAGACAGAGAGAGAGAGAGAGAGAGAAGAGAGGAGAGAGAGAGAGAGAGAAGAGAGAGAGAGAGAGAGAGAGAGAGAGAGAGAGGAGAGACAGACAGACAGACAGACAGACAGAGACAGAGACAGACAGAGACAGACAGAAATAGAAGAGAGACATAGACAAAAAAAAGACAGACAAAAAAAGACAAAGACAAAGAAACAAAACAAACAAAAACAAACAAACAAACAAAAAAAAAAGCATCAGACCCCCACAACCACACAGACAGACAGACAGACAAACACAAAGAATACGTTCCTTGGCAGTAACTCAAAGCCATCGCCGGCATGAGAGGCATAAAAAAGCCATACCATAAAGAGCAAGTGTTCTCTTCAGCGTGAGATACTGTATGGAAATGGCCGTAATGGAAATGGATGATGGAAGAACGGAGAGATGGATGAGAGAGAGAGAGAGATAATAAAATGGGAAGAAGGGGAGAGAGAGAGAGAGAGTGGAAGAGGTTGAAATGAAGACGCGGGGGGGGGGGGGGAGGAAGGAAGGAATGGGGAGGGGGGAGGGGAAGGAGGGGAGGGGAAGAGGGAATAGGGGGAGGAGGGGGTAAGGAAGGAGAGAGAAAGAGAGGAATAGGAGGAGGGAGGAAGGAAAGAAGACGCAGTGGGAGGGGAGGGTGGAGAGAAATAGGGAGGAAGGTATCATACGAGGAGAGAGGGGAGGAGAGAGGGAAAGAGGGAGAGAGGGAGAAAGGAGGATAGAAGACGTGGGAGTGGGGAAGAAGGGAGGAGAGAGGAGGGAAGGAGGACACAAGACGTGAAGAAGAAGGAAAAGAGATATGGTAAAAGAATAAGACAGGCAAGTGGCTAAAGACCGCCTTGGGAATGATAAAGACGCGACCAAACGAGAAATTATGGAAGACAGGGAATGAATAATTAAGAAAATAGAACCGGAAGGAAGGAAGATTAAACAAGTTTTTCTTTTTAATTGTGAAAAAATATAGATTTTGAAATAGTCTTCAAATCGGTTACGAAATAATAATAGCAGGAGGAGGAATAATAATGATAATGATTGATGATAATCATAACAATAATGATGATGATGATAATAGCAATAATGACGATGATGATGATGATAAAGATAATAATAATAATAATAATAATTATAATAATAATAATAATAATAATAATAATAATAATAATAATAATAATAATAATAATAATAATAATAATAATGATAATGAAAATAATAAACAGTATAATAATAATAATAATTAATAATGATAATAATTAATAATAATAACGGGATAATATTAACAATAATAGTAGTAATAGCATAATGATGATAATAATAATGATTATGATAATAATAAAAATGGTAATAATGAAAAATTATAATAACATAAAGATAATAAGGTTGATATTGATGATGAAATGATAATAATAATACATAATAATAATAATAATAACAAACAACAACAACAACAAACAACAACAACAACAACAACAACAAACAACAATAAGGATGCTGACGATGATAACAATAATAATAATAATGATAATAGTAATAATAATGGCAACTGAAGAAATAGAGGAAGAGGAAAAGATCCGAAAAGAACCGAAGGAATGAAGGAGAAGAGGAGAGTAAATAACGACAAAAAAGAGCGAATTTAGAAAGAAAGAAAGCAGCTGTAGTAGTAGGAGTAGTAGAAGTAGTAGTAGTAGCAGTAGAAATAGTAATAGTAGTAGTAAAAGTAGTAGTAGTAGCAGAAGAAATAGCAACAGTTGTAGTAAAAGTAGTAGTAGTAGCAGAAGAAATAGCAACAGTAGTAGTAAAAGCAGTAGTTAGTAGCATGAGTAGTAGTTGTAGTAGTAGTAGGAGGAGGAAGAGGAGTAAAGTAGTAGTAGTAGCAGTAAAAATAATAACAAGTTTTAGTAAAGTATTAACAAAAGTAGTAGTAGTAGCAGAAAAAATAGTAATTAGATAGTAGTAAAAAAGTAGTGCAGTACTAGTAGCAGTAAGTAGTATTAGTAGAAGTAGTTATAGTATTAGTAAAAGTATTAATAAGATTAGTAACAATAGCAGTAGAAATAGTGATAGTATTAGTAAAAGTAGTAGAAGGAGTAGTAGTAGTAGTAGCAGCAGTAGTAGCAGTATTGGTAGTAGCAGTAGAAATAGTAATAGTAGTAGTAGTAGTAGTTGTAGTATAGTTAGTAGTAGTAGTAATAGCAGTAGCAGCAAGGCAAAACTCAGCAAGAAGTCAATCGCAAGCCACAGAACCATCCCTCGACCGCGCTTCGAGGCGAGAAAGAGGCGAGAAAGGGGCGAGAAAGAGGCGAGAAAGAAGCGAGAAAGAAGCGAGAAATAGAAAAAGGCGAGAAAAGAGGCGAGAAGCGGCAAAGCGAGAGGGGCGAGAAAGAAGCGAGAAAGAAGCGAGAAAGAGGCGAGAAAGAAGCGAGAAAGAGGCGAGAAAAGAAGCGAGAAGAGGCGAGAAAGAAGCGAGAAAGGAGAAAGAAGCGAGAAAGCGAGAAAGAAGCGAGAAAGAAAGAGAGAGAGCGAGAAAGAGGCGAGAAAGGAGCGAGAAAGAAGCGAGAAAGAAGCGAGAAAGAGAAAGGTCGATAAGAAGCGAGAAAGAGGCGAGAAAGAGGCGAGAAAGGGGCGAGAAGGAACCGAGGTCTTGATGGCACCTTCGGGCGAAAAGAGGGCGAGCGATCTAGTTGTTATTGGCGAGGTAATTTTCCCCGAGCGAAGGAGTGTTGGCGAGATCGAGGTTGTTGTTCACAGAGAGACAAAGGGACAGAGAGGCAGAGAGGCGGGCGGGTGGATCGTGAGGTTGTACGAATACACATAGATAAAGATACAGGTAGGCATGAAGGAGAGAAAAATTATATAGATACAGGTAAACAGCACAATAGATAGATGTAAGAGGCAATTACACTTGACCCTTAGAATTAAAGACAAACAATATATGAAATACACTAAGACAGAGACAAGGAAATTAGCGTACGATTTTGCATTTTGTTTTTCCTGACTACGTAGGATGGTATATATATTTTTCTCTCTCAACCCTCCTTTCTAAGCAGTTCTCAGAGTGCGTGTGTTAAAATGATTTAAGAATTTCTCTGTAGGGATTATCATTTTTTCCTCCTTTCCCTCTCTCCTCTGTAAGCTTCTTTCCTTCTTTTCTTCAACTACCCCTTTCTCTATCTCTCTTTTTATTCCCTCCCCTCCCCTTCTCCCTCTCTTTTTCTCTTATTTTGAATACAATATACACGTGTTCTTTTTTCCTGCACATGTCTCCCTTCTGTCTAAAAGCAGAAACAAATGCAATAATCTCTTTGCATCTTTTATCATTTCAATGTGCCTCTGGTATGCTGCTTCTCAAACATTTTTCTGTATTATTTCCTCGTCTAGACCACCTTTTCATACGATGGCATATATCATAGCAGATATTGCGACCACGTAGCGTATCTCAGCTGGATATTTAAACACACGTGTAGTCTCCATAAGTCGCTTTAACTTGTCTGCAAATATAACACGTGTTTGTATGAATCATTTTTACTGCGTTTGGCCAGCAGCTGCCAAACGATTTATATTTTCCGTCCTTGTTAACGGTCTATATTCATGTTCTGTGTTGTGCGCTGTCGTTTCCGTGCATGAATAGCGAAGGTTTGAAATATTACAATGGAGAGGATTGCCTGACAGTGTTTGTTATCAATCTGAATTCATGTTAACGGTGCTGTTTTCCTTTTTTTTTTGGGGGGGGGGTAGAGGTTTAAGATCCATTTAGGCCGAAGAGAATTCCAATTATCCAATTCAACACAGATATACTATATATATATATATATATATATATATATATATATATATATATATATATATATATATATATATATATATATATATATATATATATATATATATATATATACTTCAGTGATTTTCATCAATTGTTTTAGTTCAATTGTCTGCATATTTTTTTCCCAGATTCTGCTATACATTTTATTTACGTTTATTTGTTTTCATTCCCTTTTTAATTAATTTGTTTGAACTAATAGTCTGGATTTAGTGCTCGATATTACACAGAAGGCATTCCCCTGAATCTCTATGGTAAATCGTGGTCCACTGTAGTTTCCAGCACACAGAGGGAATTCGTGTGGAAAGTTCGGATACAAATTAGTTTGGAAGTCCAAGCCAGTTATACAATTCTGTTTTATCTGAGGGTATGATATCGGTACACCTTCTGCAACGCTCACTGCACTGGCTTCATGTGCAGAGATCTAGGCATGGGGTAAATGGTATCAAATTCGTGTTATTCTCATGTTTTACTGTGTCGTTTTTGACAGACAGAGGCAGTTGGACCAAGGAAAGTCTGTATCTCCAACGCGGAAAAAAAATTAATATTCTAGAAAATCATCGTCATTATTATTCATTTATTATTAACTAATACTATTGTTTCTCTTACTTTAAACTATACTCTAGGTTTATATTTTTAATGTGTGACGATATATAATATAGATTAAAATTAAAGTCAAGAAAAAAAATTATAGTCGTTAATTGGAAACATGGTTACAATGATAATGATATTCATAATAATGACAGTTAAGGATAATAGTGATTATAGTATAAGATAATGATAATAGAAAGAATGATAATAATAATGATTATAGTATAAGATAATGATAATAGAAAGAATGATAATAATAACAATAATGGTGTTACTGATAATAATAATGACAATAATAATAAGAATGAAAATGATAATAATGACAAGAATTAAACATCATAATAATCACAATAATAACAAAAATGGCCTAAGCAAAATCAGCGTTTTGATCAGCTGATCCTCGTGAAATATACACCCCTGTTTCGAGGTTTTATTTTGGGATTTCAGAAAGGTTTGTTCACGGTCAAAATATTACGCTTCATTTTCAGAAACTTTAAAATGAAATGAATCAGAGTCACATGAAATTACACTTTCAGATTCTTAAATTCTTTAGGGATATAATGATGATAATAACAATAGAGATGATGATAATGATAACAGGAAGAATGATGATAATAATAGCAGGAAGAATGATGATAATAATAGCAGGAAGAATGATGTTAATAGTAATGATGGTAATAAGGAAAGTAATAATAATAATAAGAGTAATGATGGTAATAGAAATAATGATTATAATAATAACAATAATAATGCTAATGATAGTAACAATGATAATGATAATGATAACAATGATAGTAATAGAAAATAATGGTGGTAATAATGATAATAAAAATAACAATAATTATAAACATTATGATAATGATAATGATAATGGTAATAGTAATAAGGATAATTATAATAATTACAATAATAATGATAATGATATAACTGTAATAATAATGATGATAATGATAATAAAGATAATAATAATTAATGATAATAAAGATAATAATAATAATAATAATAATTGTAATTTCTATGATAATAATGATAATGGTATTGATAATAATGATTAGAATAATAATGATAATGGTGTTGATAATAATAATCAAAAAAATAATAATGACGATAATAAAGATTATAACTGTAATGATATTGATAATAATAAAACAATGATATTAATGGATATGATGATAATTATAACAATAATAAGAATTATGATAATGATCATAGTAATAAAAATGCTAACGATATTGATGATAAGAATGATGATGATAATAAAAATGATGATAATAAAATAATCAAAATGATAATGTTAAGTAAGATCCATAATGAAAATCATGATAATAAATGTGCGTTTATGAAACGTGACTAGAAATGAACGAACGAATATCAATCGTAAAAGAAAAAGAAGGAAAAAAGAAAAAAGAAAAATCGAGAAAAATCAAAAAGAAAGAAAGAAAACAAAACAAAACAAAAAAACACACACAGCAGAGCAAACGAAACAAAACAAACATACGAAATAAAATATAGAAATATTTCGTATTTCTGAACAAGAGAGAACGAGTGAGAGAGTGGGAGGAGAGAGAGAGAGAGAGAGAGAGAGAGAGAGAGAGAGAGAGAGAGAGAGTGAGAGAGAAGAGAGAGAGAAGAGAGAGAGAGAGAGAGAAGAGGGAGAGGAGTGAGAAGAGACAGAGAGAGCGAGAGAGCGAGAGAGAAGAGAGAGAGGAGAGAGAGAGAGAGAGAGAAGAGAGAGAGAGAGAGAGAGAGAGAGAGAGAGAGAGAGAGAAGAGAGAGAGAGAGAGTTTTTGCGAGAAGAGTTGAAGGAGACCAGAAAGTAAGAGTGAGAGAAAATGAAAATGAGAGAGAGTACAAGACAGGACGCGCCAGCTACACACACGATTCTGCTACTTTTTCTTCCTCCCGCCCCTCTCTCTCCACCCCTCTATGCCCCCTGCTCTTCTCTCTTCTTCTTCTCTCTTCTCCCCTTCCTCCTCGCACTACTCTCTGACCCTTACCCTTCCCGTCTCTTTCTCGCCTCCCCTCTCTCTTCCTCCGCGCCATCTCAACTCTCTGCCTCTCGCACACTCGACTTCAGCCTCATTCTCCTCTCTCATCTCCCTCCATACACTCTCTCGCTCACCTCCTCTCCTCCCTCATCCGCTCTGTCTCTCCTTTTCCTCCCATCTCGCCCCTCTCTCCTCTCCCTCGTCACTTCCCTCCAATCTCCTCACCGCATCGTCATCCGCTCCCTCTCTCTTCTGTCTCTCTCACCTCTCTCTCCATATGTCTCTCCCTCTACTTTCTTCTCCTTTTTTTACCTATCCTATAACTCGGTGTGGTTCATTATATCTGCCATTTTCTCGAAATATTACCTCTTTAGGGTGAAGCTCTCTCTATAATAACTATACTTGTGGGGTTTTCCGGGCTATCGCTGATTCCGGGGTAGTTGGTAGATAAGATGAAAATGGAAAAGTGAAAAAAATTTGCGAAATGATAGAAAATTCAAGAAGAGGGGGATGAACAGTGGAAGAAGGGATAAAATAATGTCGAATTATCGACTATATGACGAGAGACAAATAATTCTGACAGGAGAAGAAGTATAGTATAGAACGTATACAGAAGAAGAAAAGGATAGTTAGTATATCACATAGGAGAGAGAGATGAAGAAAGGGGGAAGATGAGTAGTTTCACGTGTAGGAAGAGGAGAGGGTATGGGAGTGAGGAGGAGGTAGCGAGGAGGAAGGAGAAGAGAGTCGCGTTTATGGAGGGGAGAGGAGGAGGCAAGGAGAGACGCGCAGGAGGAGGAGCAGGAGGAGGAAGAGAGAAGAAAGAAGTTGGAGTGACGCAGAGAGGATAAAAAGATACGAAGGAGGTGAAAGTAGAAAAATTGGATAAAGGAAGGAAAGATGAGATAACGAAGAAAAAACACAAGAAGAAATGTAAAATAGAGAGAAATACAGAAGAAGGAGGAATGTGATGTGTAGAGAGAACAAATTGAATTTTCTAGAGAACTGAAAGAAGAGATTTTAAGACACGACAAAATATATTTCTTTGTTTATTTTTTAGAACTATATTATTAGAAATACGGAGGGGAAAGTAGCTGCGCCTTCGGTGATATGATGGATATTTTGAGTAAGTAATAATGATAGATAACAAACAGATAAGAGATTTGAGAATAATACTGGAAAGAAAGAGAGAGAGAGAGAGAAGGTGATGTGAGAAAGAGCAGAGAAAGGAAGAGAGAAGAAAGATGCATGCAATAGTTATATATGTAAGCATATAAAATTAAATGAATAATTATATATAGGAATATATTAGATTATAATATAATATGTGATTTATATAATATTGTATAGTATTAGTAATAGTATTATATAATACGAATATTATTAAGTTATATATTATATAAATAACTAATATATATATTTAGTTATAATGTTATAATACAAATATAACACATCAAAATGATCATGATAACTTATTCGTCACATAATTTTATTAATTATATTCAATTTATCACGTATATAATATATATTTAATATATATATATATAATATTAATAAATTAAATTTATAAAATGATTAAATTGAATTACTGAATTTATATATATATAGGTAAATATATATTAATGGTATATTAGATATTTATATCATATTACGTATATATAAATTAAATTAATATGGATTATAATTAAATTATAGTTAATATCTGGTTATATTTATTTAGCAAAGTGTAGTATATATATATGAATATATATATATATATATAATATTAAATGTAATATTATATGAATAATCAATTACGATAATATATTAACTGTATATATAATAAGAATAATATTAATATATATATATATAGATAGAAAATAGACACATTAATTCAAGTCAATTAATTATTTAAATATTATATATATAATATATATAAAAGGTATTAAAGGAGAGAGAGAAGAGGAGTATGAGATAGAGGGAATGAGTATAGACGCAGGGTGATTATATAAGGAGAGGAGAGAAGAGGTGAGATAAGTAGTTAAGATAAATTTATATGTTAGAAGACCGACAGGTGAACTTCAGAAAGAAAGCAAAACATGTAGACAAACAAAAAACAGAAACAGACAAAGAGACATTTATATTGAGAAAAGCAGATAGAGAAAAATTTTTACATATATCTGACGAACAAAGAAAAAAGACACCAAATGTTCCACAAGAATGAATAGTCAAAAAAATGAACCATCACGAAAAACAACTAAAGAGACAAGAAATTAAGGAGCGATAACGTCATGGGTAGACAAAAGAAAGAAATGTTAACAAACAACAAAAAGAAAACAAACATAACAATTGGATATTTTCCCTGAAGTTATCAGCGCTTTTCAAGGCGTCTGCACTCTTTGCCGTCCTTTCTTTCAAGACTTTCTGACGTTTCTGCAATTTTGACTTCGAATCTTTGTTCTTTCGTTGCACGCGTTCGCCTGGACTGGACCTCGAGAAAACGCCTTTTGTGAGGGTACTTACACCTATTCTTTTAGGGAAATACGTCCCTGTTCTTTTAAGAGTTGTTTAAGGTCTTTCATTATCGCTACTTATATGACGCTGGGGAGAGTGGGTTAGAAACTCCCTTCATGAGGTATATGAAGGAGATCATGGTTCTTCACGACGAGTGGTTGAGAAACTGACCCCTGGACAGGATAACAGGATCTTGGAGTGCGGCTTGGAGTTAATCCTTGAAAACTTCCTTAAATAATGCTCGCTAATAATCCCCGACCCAACTGAACTGCTAAAGAATTGCTAGGATTTTAAGGTTTCATGAGGGAGAAAATGCAGGAGGGTTTGCAGGGAACTCATTATTCAAATCTGGTGATAAGAGAAATTTATGGGATTGTGCGGATCAGGCGCGCGGTGGATGCTTTCAAAAATAATTGGATTTTTTGTGGACGAACGCTCATGATTCTTTATGGTATATCGGCTGTCTCTATCTTGTGTATCTCGTATACATACTCATATATATCTATCTCCTCAAAGTATATATATAATATACATATATATCTCTACTATCATATCATACATACTATGAATTATTATGATACATACATATTATAATATACTATATATACCTATATAATCTCTATATTCATGCTTATATATATATAGTATATAGTGTTGTTGTTGGTTGTGTGTGTGTGTGTGTGTGGTGTGTGTGGTGGTTGTATGTGTGGTGTGTGTGTGTGTGTGTGGTGTGTGTGTGTGTGTGTGTGTGTGTGTGTGTGTGTGTGTGTGTGTGTGTGTGTGTTGTGTGTGTGTGCGCGCGGCACTATGTGTGTTGTGCATGCATGCTCAAGATCACACATTTATATACATGTTTATGCTAGATATTTACCTATGACTGGTCCGCCAATAGATCTAATAACTGTCTCCTCAGTCTTCTCTCTTATCTCTCTCTCTCCATCTCCTCCTCCTGCTCCTCTCTCTCTCTCTCCAATCCTACTCCTCTTCTCTCTCTCTCTACTTCCCCTCTCTCTTCGCTTTTCCTCTCTCTTTTTATCTCCCCTTTCAAGCTCTCCTTCTTCGATCGTCCCTCTTCTTCACATCCTTTTCCATCTCCGTCTATCTGCCTTCGTTTCCAACATTCCCTCTTTTCACAGGCTCCCGCTGCTCTGTTCGCATATCCCTCTTTTCACCATCCCTCACTATCTTCCTCTTTCATCTCCCTCTTTTCACATCTCCTTTTCCATACCTCTTTTTCTCCATATCTACCTCCCTCTGATCGTCTCTTTTCCATCTGCCTCTTGCTTTCTATCTCCTCTTTTCACTCCTTTCATCATCACTCTTTCATACCTCTCTATCCCTTCCTTCTTTCATATCTCCCGCCGTTTTCAACCTCCCTCGTTTCCCAATCTCCCTCTAATTTCTACTCCCTTTCCGCAGTGCTCCGGCTCTTATTTCACCTCCCTGCTTTCTATGCTCCCTCTTTTCACTCCCTTCTTTCACATCCCAATCGAACTTCAAACTATAGAACTGCTCATATATCAGTACCAAGATTCTAATGACACATATCCTTGAAGCATTGTGGTCCCAGTAGGCTTTCCTGACTTCACTCGTCATACATCTGCCCAATTTTCCTGCTGTCTTTTCCCCGGAGGTTCCGCTATTAACAATCTCTGTCTGATCCTGGAGCTCCTCTCTCTCGGTCATGCGTCTTCTCCAATACACTTCTTGCTAGTCTTCTTCCTCCTGGTCTCTCAATATCTCTCTCTTTCTTCCTCGTCAATCTTTCTCCTCCTCATATCCTCTCTCTCTCTCGCTCTCTTCCTCACACTCTTTTATTTCTCTTCTCTCTTCTCTAATTCTTTTATATTCTGGTTTTTGTATTTTTGGGGGGAGTGGACACTTATATTTCGGCCCTGTCTTGGCATATCTATTTTTTTTATTCTTTTAGCTTCCTTTTATATTATACCCCTATTGGGTTTAGAATTTTTTTCGTTTTTTTTTCTTATACGTATTTGGGCTGTCTTTTATTCTAGTACTTTTTTTCCTTGTGTCGTTCTTAGAATGCTTATCTGATATCAATTCGCTCTTTTGAGTTGCTATTTGTCTATTACTCTTAAATAAACCGTGTTTGTTGCTTCTAATCTCGCACTACTGCACTCGCTTGCTGCGTATCTTTCTCTCTGTTCTCCTCACCCCCTCCCCTCTCTCTCTGTTCTCTTCTCTCTGTTCCTCCCTCCATCTCACATTCTCATTCTCTCTCTCCCATCTCTCAAGTACTCTCCTGGTTAGTTTCGTATTCTTCCATCTTTCCAAATGTCATTATTTGGATATAATTCTATACTCTTACCTCGTTCTTTTGCCCGAGATGAGCCGCGCATTATATTCTCCGCATTTCTTATGTGTAGTCCGTATTAAGAAGTGATGAATGGAAAGTATGTAGGATGATGAAAATAAGCTGATGTGTTTGTAGGCCATGAGGAACGACAGACCGACGAAGAGAGAGAGATGAGAAAGAGAGAGAGAGAGAGAGAGAGAGTGAGAGAGAGAGTGAGAGAGAGAAGATGAGAGAGAGAGAAGATGTAGATGAGAGAGAAGAGAGAAAGAGAGGGGAGTAACAGAAGAGAAGATGAGAGTAGATGAGAGAGAGAGAGAGAAGGAGAGAGATTCAGAGAGAGAGATAGACAGACAGACAAGAAAGAGAGAGACAGAGAGAGAGAGTAGAAAAGCAAAAAGAAAGAAATGAAAAGCAGAGAGACGAGAGAGAGTGTAGCGCAAGTCAGATTAGAGTGAGAGAGGCACAATGAGCGAGAGAGAGAGAGAGAGAGGAGAGAGAGAGAGAGTGAGAGGAGAGAGAGATGAGAGAGAGAAGTATGAGAGAGAGAGAGCGAGAGAGAGGCAGAGAGAGGCATGAGATGAGAGAGCAGGGAGTAGTAGAATTGAAGAGATGGAAGAGGAAGATGAATAAAGGCGATAAAGGAAAGAAGAGAAGTGATTAGGAGAGAAGGATGAATGAAATTAAAGGGAATGAGAAGCAAGTGTCGAGAGAAAAGAACGATAAAAGAGAATAAAAAGAACGAGGGACGAAAGAAATAATTAAGAAGAGAAGAGTTCAAAATTCCCACATTCGTTCGAATCGTATCATTCCAGTCTATAGCAGAAGAGAGAGACATGAGAAGCTGAGAAAGATTACATATGCAACTATGTGCTAAGCATTATTAGATTTTCCTACCGGACTCATCGCTATTAAATCTTTTTTTTTACTTCTCACTTCAATCTCTTCGTGACCCAGTTCGAGCCTACCTCTTTCTCACAGTCAATCGTCCTCCACTCCATAATTTTTGCCTGTCTTTTTTTCCGACATGCTCTACACGTTCAATTGTGTTTAGGACCCAGAGCCGGTCGACTATAGAGCTATTCGCACTGAGTTACAGTAACATATACGGGAGATGAAGCATCTCTTGTATTTGGCATCCTCAACTGCATCCGAAATTTCGTGCTCTGCTGTTATTCCGTGGGGTTCTGGCCTGTGCTTTAGCCAAAGCAATAGAGTAGATCCCGCCTTTTTTGTTGGCTGGGGTTCGTCTCAACGTTTCCCTCCTCGCATGTATCAAGAAAGGTTACTTATCCTGGCAAGATCGCCGAATCACAGGGTCTGGTTTGACGCAATGTTTATGTTTATCGGTGCGATCTGAGAGTTGGACCGTGTATAAGAGCGCTAATGCATTCCCTCCCAGCTTTTTTTATGTTATTTTGATCCTTCCGAATCATCACTACCCTCGTTGTGTGCCCGGATTGCTCACATCTTGCCGCTCGTCATGTACGGCCTAGATTCGTCATGTGACTCATTCTATGCAATGTCCATCTTTATTTATTTTAATGCGGTCACGCACTTGCACTCAATTGACTATCGGCTTTGTCTTAATAGGATCATTAGGAGTTCATTGCGGCAGCGCTAGTTGTCTCCAATTGCTTGGCGGTGGGATCCCGTCTCTTCAGTAGATATGTTTATTTTGCTGTATTAAATCATATTCTTCTAATATGGTCAGGCGCGCGTTATAATCTCTGCTTTTTTATCTTAGTGTGATGGTTTGCTTATTTTACATATTGTTTTCACGCCTGCTCTGTTTATTGTCTATTCAGTCTATTCTTGTGTTCTTCTGTTTTTAATATAATGTTGTTCTTGGTCGCTGCCCACTCGTTCCTGCTCCCAGGTTGTTGGTGGGGTTCTGATCTGCTCTGGTCTTTTTTCACTAGGTTCATGATACCTTACAGTTTCATTTTCCTAGATTTTTTTAGGTCGATGATTGTGTATGGCGTAGTTGATCCGTTGCTCTTTACTTGTAGTTGTATTTTATTAACATTTTCTTTGAATGAATTACGCAAGTTGTATCTTTTGCCATGCTTCGTTCGGGAGTTGGTGACCTCATAGATAGTCCTTTGGCCGAGTGTTTCGCCACGAATAGTGGGGGCTGTCCATTTTACTAGATTAGGTTCTTGATTAGCAGCTGCCTAAAGGCTATTCGACTCTTCGACTTCATTCTACTCGGATTGAACACGGGATTTCCTGTACTGGATTATTGGTATCGATGGCTCTCTACGTTATGCCCACTTTTTTGTCGTATGTTTTGATTTTTGACATGCCGAATGTTTTTTTCCGGTGGTATTGTTGATGTTGTACGGGAAACATTTATTGTCTCATTTTATTATGCTTGTTGGAGTCCCGTTGCGTTGGAGTTTTTTTTTTTTTTATTTTTCTTTTTATTTTTTTTTTTGGTTTACATTCCTTTTCCTCCTAAGTCGTTGTAAATTAGAAATATTATCTCTCATATATTGGATAAAAAAAAAAAAGGCCTCAAAGTTTTTTTCTATTCTTTTTCTTTACTTTTTTCTTAAACCTAGAAATGCGACCACTGTCAGCTTCAATTAAAGCTGAACTCTGGCTCACTTTGAACAGCACCTCCGACTCCACGACCGTATTCCGTTCCAAGATAACACTCAGTCAGAGAGTAGATGAGAGTGAGTTGAAAAAGAGAGGAGGAGAGAGAGGGATCGGAGTAGCGTGAACAGGGGTCAAAGGAGGAGATCGAGAGAGAGAGAGAGAGAGAGAGAGAGGAGAGAGAGAGAAGAGAGAGAGAGAGAGAGAAGAGAGAGAGATAGAGAGAGACGAGATGCGAAGAAAGAGAGAGGAGTGGCGAGAGAGAGAGAAACTGAGAAGAGCGAGTCGTCAAAGAGAGAGCGTGAGAGGAGAGAGAGAGAGAGAGATGAGAGGAGAGAGAGAGACTGAGAAGTCGAAGAGCGAGAAAGAGAGAGCTGAGAGAGAGAGTGAGCAGAGATGAGAGAGAGCGAGAGCAGGGCAGAGAGAGAGAGAGAGAAGAGAGAGAGAGTAGAGATGAGATGCACGAGAGAGATTGAAGAAGAAGAAAGAGAGAAGAGAGTGAGAGAGAAAAGAAAAGAAAGAGAGAGCGAGAGAGAGAAGGCGAGAAAGATGCACGAGGAGCGAGAAAGCAAGAAACGAGAGACAGACACAGACAGACTCAAAATAAACATTGCTTTTGTCAGTGCCATTATTCCTTCAGTGGTTGGTGTGTGGTTCGGGGAATCGTAATGCACCATTTACCTCCAGGTTGTTTAAGTCTCATGTTTATCAAAGACTTATATTAATACTCTTCCTCTCCTCTTCTCAAACACCAACAACTCATCGTAGGATACTCGCGAGGATGAAAAAGCGTACGATCATATAATATTAGTTAAACATTCCTTCTAACAATACTCTTGGCAGTCTCGTCTCTAAATTGCTCGTCTGGCATTACAACGATTCTCCGAACACATACGCACTCATCCCGCTTCGTGAAAGGAATCTTAATGTCCCTGACAAGCATCATTAGTTTATTTGGTCTGTCTGTCTTGTCTGTTCCTTCANTTCATACAGACCCGGTAGATGCAAGCGAGATATTGGCCTGGGCGAGGCTCCGGCGGCGTTGGCAGCGCGAGTGGGCGCCAGTGCCAGAGAGGGCGGGGGAGACGGCGAGCGAAAGAGCGAGAGTTAGTGACCCTGGCAGTGACGCGGTGTGTACGATGCCACCGCTACTCCGCCACCAGAATTTTACTCCGCCTCTCTCGAGCGCAGCCAAGACCCGGATAGTTGTTTGGCAGGCAGGCAGGGCGGCTGGCTGACGGGCTGGCGTGGCTGCGGGTAAGCCACTGCAATAACCAATCGCACTTTCTCTCTTCACACAGAAAGCTATGTTGCACTGTGTCGGTAACTGGGGAAACGAAATAACCACGAACTTAATAAGAGAAAAGAAAAAAATCGGAAATAATTAACAAGGCAGTTCCCACGCAAGGACAGACTATTCTAAATCCAACTGAAAAAAAGCGTAAAAAAATGCGTATTCATATTCTCTAGTCATATTGTGCCGCTGAGCTCTGTCTGAAAGATCGTCTTTATATTAACAAATAAAACGAATAACAGCGTGGAATTTCTGCAAGTATATGGAAAGGTATCACATGACATTCTCAGAGCAACAACACATTACTACAAAGCACACAGGCAGGCTCCTGAAACAGCGCTTTACCTCCAAACGTTCTCCAAGGCGAAGGCAGCCCTGCCAGACCACGCAATGTACATTGCACTCCCATTTAGCGTGAAATTGAGATTTTTCCCCTTATATCCAGCAAATAGGCACAGGATTTTTTCATAGATATTACTTTATAATTTTTTTTTCACTGTGGCTACTGTGGTTTTAATACCCCTCCATTCCCGAATCACATCTTTTCAGAAACAAGAAAAATTGGACAGTAGAATTTACAACAATAATATGCGTACAGCGGAAGATGAATGTACGCGCGCGCGGATATGTGTGTGTGTGTGTGTGTGTGTGTGTGTGTGTGTGTGTGTGTGTGTGTGTGTGTGTGGTGTGTGTGGTGTGTGTGTGTGTGTGTGTGTGTGTGTGGTTTATAGATATGGATACACATGTATCCATACGTAGAGAGAGGGGGGCAGAGAGAGAAGGGGGTGACAGAAAGAAGAGAGAAGAGGGAGGGAGGGAGGGGAAAGAAAGAAAGAGTGAGAGAGAGAGGGCATAAAGAAAGAGAGGGGGGCAGAGATGATAGAGAGAAATTACAAATGAATTATACTTTACGCAATACAATATATTTACAGTTGATATTTAAATAGGTTTATATTTATTTCGTTTCAAAATTACATAAGCTAGTAATGCGTCTTATATTATCTGGTAGAATGTTCTAGATCTTAGGTCTACATATTTGCCGTGCCTCTGTATCGGTAATTGATCTCTTAACATAAAGAGAATTTACCTGACGTATTTGGACACCTGATGTGTTACCTGCTGTTTTCAATAACCACTGTGGAATAGTTCCCATGAATGAGTTTGTAAATGAAAACACATGTATCATAACTGCATTTAGAATGCAATTTCAACCAGTTTTGAATATGCAGGGTAATGTGATCGAATTTATCAGTATTTCTTAATGCAACTCTTGTAAATTTTGTACTTTTTACCTCTGGGTTTAGTTAGTTGGAACCCCAAATATTTGAACAATAATTGATTATGCTTAGAGCAAGAGTTTTGCACAACTGTGATTCTAGTTTTAGTAGTGATTTACTTTCCTGTGTATATGGTCAATGCATGTTATAACGCTGCCAAAGTGTGCTCCTAGATTTTTCACTGCTGTGTTCGATTTGATGGAGCAGCCTTCACATTCTATGGCTGAGTCATTGAGAATTTTAGCTATGTTCTGTCGACTACCTATTGATATACATTGGGTTTTATGTTGATTTAGCTTAATGACATTAGTGCCAAACATATTTTTGCTTGTGTAAGAGTATGTTGGGTGTTTCTTATTAATGAATTAAGGCTGTTTATCGAGTCACTAGTCGTAGCCTACTGTACTAAGAGGCAGTTATGGGCTATCGTTGATAAATCATTTATGAAAATTGTAAATAGGATTGGACCTAAAATAGGTGCTTGTGGTACCCCAAAAGATTTTGTTGTTTTGATATTAGTTGATTTTTACTGGTATTATTGTATCTAAATGACTACTACACCAAAAGTTTGTTAAGGAAAATTTTATAGTTGACTGTCAAAAGCTTTAGGAATGTCGCACAATGAGCAAATTTAACGGATTTTTGTCTGTTATTATAATTTTTATCAGTAATCTGTACTAGAGCTGTTTCATTAGATAACATAACCATGCTGTGTTTCAGATAATAAGTTACAGGCCTCCAGGAAACTCGACAGTTGATTTCAAGAATTTTGGATAATATAGGGAGAAGGGGGGGCGATGGGGCTGCAGCAAACACCGAGGCATCACACTTCTCAGTATACCAGGCAAGGTTCTTGCTCACATCCTTCTGAGATGTATGAGACCACCTGCTGAGGCACCAGAGGCCGGAGCAATCTGGATTCACTCCTGGTAAGTCCACAATAGACAGTATCCTTACACATCGAGTCCTTGTAAAGCGCCGCCGTGAGGTCAGGCATGGGCTGATTGCAGCCTACATCGACCTCAAGAAGCAATTTAATACAGTGCATTGGGAATCATTCTGGGAGATCCTGAGTTGTGTGGTGTTTGTTGTTAGGCACTAGTGTTTTAACGTTTCCATGTTTTATCAAAGCTGTTTTTACATTCTGTGAACTTATTTCTGAAATAATTTCCTATTCCACATTGAATTAGCGAATTATTTTTCTTTTTTCACTTCATAATCTGCCTGAAGGGTGATTTCATTTGTTACTTTTAGGAGCTTGGTGGGCATTTTTTCTGTCACTAATGGAGAATAGCTCTCTTGATGTCATTTATCCATGGAGCAGGGGGACGTTTGTCGATTCATGTTACGTAGAGAGGACAGAATGTGTGTGTGTGTGTGTGTGTGTGTGTGTGTACGCGCGTGCGTGCGCGCGTGTGTGCGTGTGTGTGTGAGGTGTGGGATACATAGAAGGGAAGGACGGATGTGTTGCTAAGCAGGGGTGAAACGGATTAAAAGACTGTTAGCAGAAATTAAGACCATAATTCTGAAAAATAACGATAAAAAAGTCACTGAACATCATATCTGGGAATTACACTAAACTCTAAGCCTTTGGGTGTGATACACTTGTTGCGTGTGCGCATGTCATATGCGTCTGTGTGTCTTGCATGTGTGGATTCAAACAATTATAAAACCCACATAATTTAATACATTAGTAACTCTGACAAAACAGAAAATACCTCGAGGAGAGCAGCCCGGCCGGCTCGGTCTCCCGCGGGCCCGGCGCTGCCGCCGACGCATCTCCTCCCCGCCCGCCTTTCCCGGGCCGGGCGTCCGCCGCCGACGATCTTCTCCCGCCCGCTTTCCCGGGCCGGGCGCGCCGCCGACGCATTCCTCCCCGCCGCTTTCCCGGGCCGGGCGTCCGCCGCCGACGCATCTTCTCCCCCCCCGCTTTTCCCGGACCGGCGTCCGCCGCCGACGCATCTTCTCCCACCCGCTTTTCCCGGGCCGGGCGCTGCCGCCGACGCATCTCCTCCCGCCCGCCTTTCCCGGGCCGGGCGTCGCCGCGCGACGCATCTTCTCGCCCGCCCTTTTCCCGGGCCGGGCGTCCGCCGCCGACGCATCTCCTCCCCGCCCGCCTTTCGGGCCGGGCGCCGGCCGCCGACGCATCTCCTCCCCCCGCTTTTCCCGGCCGGCGCTGCGCCGACGCATTCTCCTCTCCGCCGCACTTTCCCGGGCCGGCGCCCGCGCGCCGACGCATCTCCTCCCCGCCCGCTTTTTCCCGGGCCGGGCGCTGCCGCCGACGCATCTCCTCCCCGTTTTCCCGGCCGGGCGTCCGCCGACGACGCATCTTCTCCCGCCGCTTTTTCCCGGACCGGGCGTCCGCGCGACGCATCTTCTCCCCGCCCGCTTTTCCCGGGCGGGCGCTGCCGCCGACGCATCTCCTCCCCGCGCCTTTCCCGGGCCGGGCGTCCGCGCGCCCGACGCATCTCTCCCCGCCGCCGGGGCCGGGGCCGCCGGACGATCTCTCCCCGCACGCATCTCCTCCCCGCGCCTTTCCCGGGCCGGGCGTCGCCGCGAGCATCTTCTCCCCGCCCGCTTTTCCCGGGCCGGGCGTCCGCCGCCGACGCATCTTCTCCCCGCCCGCTTTTCCCGGGCCGGGCGCTGCCGCCGACCCATCTCTCCCCGCCCGCCTTTCCCGGCCGGGCGCCCGCCGCCGACGCATCTCCTCCCCGCGCTTCCCGGGCGGGGCGCCCGCCGCCGACGCATCTCCTCCCCGCCGCCTTTCCGCGGGCCGGCGCCCGCCCGCGACGGCATCTCCTCCGGGCCCGCCGCGCACGCATCTCTCCCCGCCGCCTTTCCCGGCCGGGGCGCCGCCGCCGACCGCATCTCCTCCCCGCCCGCCTTTCCCGGGCGGGCGGCCGCCGCCGACGCATTCCTCCCCCCGCCTTTCCCGGGCCGGGCGCCCGCCGCCGACGCATCTCCTCCCCGCCGCCTTTCCGGCCGGGCGCCCGCCGCCGACGCATCTCCTCCCGGATTTCCCGCCGCCGGGCGGGCGCCGCCGCCGCCGACGCATCTCCTCCCCGCCCGCCTTTCCCGGGCCGGGCGCCCGCCGCCGACGCATGCCCGCCTTTCCCGGGCCGGGCCCCGCGCCGACGCATCTCCTCCCCGCCCGCCTTTCCCGCAGAGGCTGTAGACGAGACGCTTGGAAGCCGAGCCCGTAGCTCGTCATGTGAAGACGCCCTCAACAGCAGCGCATCGGGAGCGCAGCAGCGCTACTACCAGCATGCATTTGCCGCTGACTTCAGTGCAATAATGCAATGCAATTGGCCTCGTAAAACACCGTGTCAGGCAAGGCCAAAACGATGCAATACACATCATAAAGCTCAGTGCGAGTGTCAAAACAAACCGGCGCCGTCCCTCCTCTGAGGCTCGACACAGAGGTGGGGAGGGGGGGAGGGGGCAGCGGTGGAGTGACCATCCAAGAATAGGCAAATGCTTTGGTGAAAAAGGCCCTGGGCGAAAAGGGTGCTACATAAGCGGTATGAAGACAGACAAGCAAAGAAG
>NW_020870533.1:443494-450994 GCF_003789085.1 Penaeus vannamei | reverse complement strand
GCGAGGAACAGAGACAGAGAGAGATAAAGAGAAAAAGAGAGACAGAGGGAGAGAGAGAAAGAAAAAAAGAGAGAGACAGAGATAGACAAAGAGAGAAAGAGAAAGAAAGAGAGACAGAAAAAGAGACAGAGGGAGAGAGAGACACTGAACGAGAGAAAAAGAGAAAGAAAGAGAAAGAGAAAAAAAGAGACACAGAAAAAGAAAGAGAGACAGAAAGAGAAAGAGAATAAGAGAGATAGAGAGAGAAATAGAGACAGAAAAAGAGAGAGAAAGAGAAACAGAAAGAGACACAGGCAGAGAGAGAGAGTGACATTGCACGAGAGAGAAGGAGAAAGGGAGAGGCAGAGAGAGAAAGAGAGACACAGAAATAGAATTAGAGAGACAGGAAGAAATATAGATACAGAGAATAAGAGAGAAAGAGAAATGGAAAGAGGGAGGGAGAGAGAGAGAGAGAGAGAGAGAGAGAGAGAGAGAGAGAGAGAGAGAGAGAGAGAGAGAGAGAGAGAGAGAGAGAGAGAGACAGACAGACAGACAGAGAAAGAGAGAGAGAGAGATTGAACGAGAGAGAAGGAAAAGGCAGATATAGAGAAAGAAAGAGAAAAAAAAGGGAGAGAGAGAGAGAAAAAAGACACAAAAGAGAATGAAAGAGGCAGAAAGAGAAAGAGAATAAGAGAGATAGAGAGTGTAATAGAGAGGCAGAAAAAAAGAGAGACAAAGAGGGAAAGAGATAGAAAGAAACAGAGAAAGAGAAAGAAAGAGATAGACTGAGAGAGTGAGAAACATTGAACGAGAGAGGAGAAAAAGATAGAGAAAGAAAAAGAAAGAGAAAGGGAAGGACAGAGAGAGAAAGAGAGACACAGAAAGAGAATTATAGAGACAGAGAGAGAAAGAGAAAGACAGAGAATAAGAGAGAAAGAGAAAGAGAAATGAAGAGAGGGAGGGAGAGAGAGAGAGAGAGAGAGAGAGAGAGAGAGAGAGAGAGAGAGAGAGAGAGAGAGAGAGAGAGAGAGAGAGAGAGAGGGGCAGAGAGAGAGAGAGAAAGGGAGACAGAGAAAGAGAGAGTCAGACAGAAAAGAGAGAGAGAGAGAGAGAGAGAGAGAGAGAAGAGAGAGAAGAGAGAGAGAGAGAGAGAGAGAGAGAGAGAGAGAGAGAGAGAGAGAGAGAGAGGAGAAAGAAAGAAAGAAAGAGAGAGACAGAGACAGAAATTGAGAGAGACAGATCAGAGAGGGACAGAGAAGAAAAAAAGAGAAAGGAAGAGTTACAGAGAGAGATAGATAGATAGATAGATAGATAGATAGATAGAGAGAGAGAGAGGGAGAGAGAGAGAGAGAGAGAGAGAGAGAGAGAGAGAGAGAAGAGAGAGAGAGAGAGAGACAGAGACACAGAGAAAGAAAGAGGGAGACAGAAGGAGAGAGAGACATTGAACTAGAGAAAAGGAGAAAGACAGAGATAGAGAAAGAAAGTGCTATGAGGAGAGAGAGAGAAGAGAGATAGAGAGAGAGAAAGATAAATAGAGAAAGAGAGACAGAGAGAGCAAGAGAGAGAAACAGAGAAAGAGAAATACAGAGAAAGAGAGAGAAAGAGAGTGACAGAGAAGAGAGGGACAGGGAGAGACGGAAAAAGAGACAGAGAGAAAAGGAGAGAAAGAGAGAGAGAATAGAGAGAGAAGAGAAGAGAAAGAGAAAGAGAAAGAGAAGAGAGAGAGAGAGAGAGAGAGAGAGAGAGAGAGAGAGAGGAGAGAGAGAGAGAGAGAGAGAGAGAGAGAGAGAGAGAGAGAGAGAGAGAGACAGACAGAGAAAGAGACAGAAGAGAAGAGAGAGGACAGAAGAGAAAGAAAAGAAAAAGAGAGAGGCACAAAGAGAGAGAGAGAGAGAGAGAGAGAGAGAGAGAGAGAGAGAGAGAAGAGAGAGAGAGAGAGAGAGAGAGAGAGAGAGAGAGAGAGAGAGAGAGAGAGAGAAAGAAGAAAGAGAGGGGAGAAGAGAAAGGAGAGATAGGGAGAGAAAGAGAGAGAGATAGAGAAAGAGGGAGAGAGGGGAGGGAAGGGAGTAGAAGAGAGAGAGGAGAGAGAGAGGGAGGGAGAATGAGGGAGGAGAAGAGAAAGCGAAAGGGAGAAAGAGAGAGGGGGGAGGGAAGGGAGATAGAGAGAGAGGGGAGGAATGGGAGATAGTGAGAGAAAGAGAGAGCGATAGACTGAGGAAAGGGAGATATAGAGATAGAGTTAGAAAGAGAGAGAGAGAGAGAGAGAGAGAGAGAGAGAGAGAGAGAGAGAGAGAGAGAGAAGAGAGAGAGAGAGAGAGAGAGAGAGAGAGAGATGAGGAAGAGAGTTCATGTTCGACCAACAGGGAGATTCAACTAGAGGAACAGAATGATAACATTTTGGGGGAGGGAGGGAGGGAGGGAGGGAGAGGAGGGAGGGAGGGAGGGAGGGGAGAGAGAGAGAGAGAGAGAGAGAGAGAAGGGAGGAGAGAGAGAGAAGAGAGAGAGAGAGAAGAGAGAGAGAGAGAGAGAGAGAGAGAGAGAGGAGAGAGAGAGAGAGAGAGAGAGAGAGAGATGGAGGGAGAGAGATGGTGGAGAAAGAGAAGAAAGAAGGAGAAGAGAGAGAGAAAGAAAGAGACAGAGAAAGAATGAAGAAAGAGGGAGAAAGGAAAGAAGAGAGAGAAAAGAGAAAGATTTTGGAAAACTCAATAAGAACAACGAGAAACTCGAGAAGATCTTTCACCCATAATTAAGAGGGGGGAGAAATGGATGAAATGGAGAGAGAGAGAGAGAGAGAGAGAGAGAGAGAGAGAGAGAGAGAGAGAGAGAGAGAGAGAGAATGAGAGAGAGAGAGAGAGAGAGAGACAGACAGGTAAAGAAGAGAGAGAAAGAGAGAAGGAGAATACACACACAAGAGAGGTGAGAGAATGGAGAAAGAGAAAGAAAGAGTGTCAGGTTTTTTTGTTGTTTTACCTCTGATTTTGGTGGTTTATGGATACACAACTCTGGTTCGGCTTGTTTATTTGATAGAAGTGGCTGGTAGTAGCGGTGGCGCGGCTATGGTCTCCTGCTGGTGGCAAAATGTGGGCAAGGGTAGCCCAAGGGGCGCGCCGCCGAGCGTGAGGGTGCGTGGAGCCGTGCAGGGGGGGAGTGCGCCCCCAAGGGAGGTGTGTCAGGGTGCTGGGTCAACTGACTTGTGGCTTTGAGCGCTGGTCGCGGGTCCCTAGCAGTAGAGACGCGGGAAGGTAACCCTTGTTTCTCTTGGAAGAAGCCTCAGAAAAGAAGACAGGCAGAGGAAAGAAAAGAAAGAAAGGGGGACAGAGAAAGATAAAAAAAGAAAGACAGAGAACATTGAACGAGATAAAAAGGAAAAAGACACAGATAGAAGAGAAAGAAAGAGAAAGGGGAGATAAAGACAGAACAGAGGCAAACCGAGATAAAAGGAATAGACAGATAGAGAAGAGAAAGAGAAAGGGAGAGGACAGAGAGGCACAGAAGAGAATGAGAGGCAGAGAAAAGAAGAAGGACAGAGAACAAGAAGGCAGAGATATAAGAGAGTGTCAGTGTTTTGTTTGCCCTGGCTTTTGGTGCCGCTGTTCTATGGAGACAATTCTGGTTTGGAGGTTTATTCTGCAGAGGTCCGGTATCGTGGCGCGGGCTGTGTGTCTCGCGGCCTTATGACAGTTGTGGGCAAGGGGAGCCCATGAGGCAACACGAAGCAGGGTGCGCATGGGGGAGCGACCCCAAGGGAGGTCTGATCAGGGCCAAGAGCCTTGGTCAAAGAGTCCTGCCCTCTGGTCAACTGGGAGAGTGTGACCACTGACGACAGGTCCCTGGTCTTAGCGCTGGGCTGGGGACGATGTGAAGGTACACCCCTCGTCCCTCAGATCGCTCGGCATTACGCTTTACTAGCCGTACGTCCAGCGGACGTTCTCTGAAATAAGTACAGCGAGCAGAGACAGGAGGGGCAAACAGTGTGTGTGTGTGTGTGGGGGGGGGTTGTGATAGCAAGGGCCGTAAGATTTAATGAAAATATATCAGATTGCAATGAGTCTTATTCGAAATATTTTCATGAATTTTCAATTTTTATTCATCTTTTCAATAATGCACTGTCCCAAGGCATAGAAGAGAGAACATGCTTAGGGAGACAATTGCAATAGTCCACAAGGACTTGCTTGGGTTGCAATTGCCTCAGATAGCAGGAGATGAAAATCTACAAGAGATAATAAGCATTGTGCAGAACTACAAGGAAGCAAAGGGTGTCGCAATCTGTAAGGACTTGTCTTGAACGACGCACTTCCTTGGAAAAAAAGAAATAAAAATGCAACAATGCAGAGTTCAGCAGTGTCCAGTGCAGTAGTGCATACGGTATACGTCTGACTAATAGTAAATGAAATGTATCTCATTTCATTGAAATTGTCTATCACACGTCACCAACACCAATTTGAGGCAAAGCAATAATGAAAACAGGTAATGCAGTCCTCATACTTCAGGAGCGACTCATTACATCAAATATGCTTTCTCAAGACAACATATGGACGAAAAAACGTAATGCAAGACAAGAATACACGATTGGCGCAAGTCGGTTATCTTCCGGAAACAGTACGCATGTAATTCTTGTGCAATTAACGGGTTTCTGCGGGGCGATGGGCGCATGTGGCTATGTGAGTAGTGAGTAGACGAGTTTTAGTGAATCAGTGAGTTATGAAATGAGTAAGTCAGAGTATAGCACACAAGTTGAAAATAGAACGCTGATAAATATTTTGTTAGTCATTAGTAATTTGTTAAATACAAATACAAATAGCTTGAATGTAATTTAAGTTTGGCGAAGTCAGAGGGTAGGGGAGGGGTATTTTACCTGAGTAAGTTCAAAGTGAGGTCATTATCAAAATATACGTTAAAAATAGCAAGAGCTATAAATGAAATAATATTGTGAAAAAACAAATACACAATAATCTAGAAATTAAATACATGAATGATTAATGAAAAAACACATCTATAAAGAAGACGAATAATAACGGCGAAATATACTTCGGAATATGCACAAATATACTATAATAGTAACTTAAAATCATACAATTTAATTCGATGAATTATGCTAATATTATTATAGTTCCCAATGTATTCATGCAAACCGGAAGTAAATTAATCACTCTTTCGTAAATACGTCGATAACGGGATAATGATAAAATCACAATATTATACACATATATATAAGCTTAAATGTTGAAAGAAAATAATTGAGGCTAATACAGGTCATTTAAAGTGTGGTATCGTCATCCTTAGACATGTGTCAAGTGGCTCACGATATATAACGGTTGTATGTATAAGAATAACTGAAATCAATATTAATATAAAAAAATGCGAATAAACAAGACGCACTCTGTTTTAGAAACATGTATACGATAAAAAAAAGTTAAAATGCTATTGGCATGAACAGGGATAGAATGAAAATAGGTAGAGAGGGAGGGGAATAGCAGGTTGGGGTTAGGAGGGAGGGAGGGGTTTAGGAGATGACGGGGGGATGGGGTAGGTGGGAAGCATGGGGGATATGTTCGTTTGAGCATAATTCACCAAATTATTTGAATATTCAAATATATCCCACAAAAGCATAGTTAAACCGAGCCGAAGTAAATGCACTGAACAATAATGGACGAAATTAACGTCGATATAGCGTCGGTTTATACAATGGGAGATAATAAGAATAAGAAAAAAATACCAATATGGCAATACTTATAAATCTAGCCACATGGCCTAGAATGTCCATAGAAACAGATAATAATTTAAAGAACAATGCATGTTATAGGGATAGACAACGAATATAAGCATTAATTTTAGCATAATCGAGTTAGATTTGAAAAAAAAACATGCCAAGAAATAACTCTCGCTAGTGAAAAAAATTAGAGATTGATTCCCATAAAAAGACAACGATCTACCATGACGAAAAAACATGGTAGATAACAGAAAGAAGGAAAGAAAATGCACTTTGCACGGACACTTGTTCAAATATTTGGGGAAAAAATCACTGCACTTGTAAAGAAAGGTAGTACGGCATGCACTCTTAGGCAAAGAAAAAAAATGATGGACAATGGTGTACTTACAGTTTTTCGGAGGCTTGTTGTTCGTGTCATTCCGCCGTCTGCCACCAGTTGTCAGTGTTTTGTTTGCCCTGGCTTTGATGGGTTTATGGAGACACAGTTCTGGTTTGGAGGTTTATTCTGCAAAGGTCCGGTAGCGTGGTGCGGGCTGTGTCTCGTGCTGGTGCAGTTGTGGGCAAGGGGAGCCCAAGAGGCACACCGAGCAGGGCGCGCGTATGGGAGTGACCTCAAGGGAGGTCTGGTCAGGGCCAAGAGCCTTGGTCAAGAGTCCTGCCCTCGGTCAACTGGGAGTGTGACCTCTGAAGACAGGTCCCTGGTCTATAGCGCTGGGCTGGGGACGTGTGAAGGTACCCCTCGTTCCTCAGATAGAGAGAGAAAAACAGATAAAGAGAGAGAGAGAGATAGGGAGACAGATAAAGAGAGAGAGAGAGAGAGAATGAAAGAGAGAAACAGATTGGGAAAGAGAGAGAAAGACAAACAGATTGAGAAAGAGAGCGAGGAAGAGAATGAAAGCGACAGAGAGAGGAAGGGAAAGACAGAGAATAAGAGAAACATTGAGAGAAAAAGAGAGGCAGAGAAAATTATACACAGAGAAAGACAAATAGAGATACATAAACAGATAGAGAAAGAGAGAGACAGACAGACAGAGTGTAAGGGTTTTGTGTTTGCCCTGATGTGGTGGGTTTTATGGAGAACAATTCTGGTTCAGTTGTTATTGATAGGAGGGTAGGTAGGTAGCGTGGCGCGGGCTGTGTCGTGCTGGGTGCAAGGAGAGCCCTAGAGGCGCGCCGAGCGGGCGCGCGTGGGGAGAGACCACCCAAGAGGAGGTCTGGTCAGGGCCAAGATCCCTGGTCAAGTGTGGTGCCCCTGGTCAACTGGCGAAGCATTCGAGAACAGGGTCGGTAGGCTCTTCTCGCTGGGGGACGTGGCTAGGTGCCCCTCGTTCCTCAGACAGAGAGAGACAGACCGAGAAAGAGAGAGATAGACAGAGAGAGAGAGAGAGAAGAGATGAGAGAGAGAGAGAGAGAGAGAGAGAGAGAGAGAGAGAGAGAGAGAGAGAGACGAGGGGGAAAGAGAGATACTTATATAGAGAGACAGAGAAAGAGGGAGATAGAGAGAGACAGATAGAGGAAGAGAGAAAAAGAGTGACAGAGAGAACAAGAGAGAGACAGAGGGAGAAATAGAGAGAGAGAGACAGAGAAAGAGAGACAGACAGACAGATAGCGAGAGAGAGAGAGAGAGAAAGAGACATGGAGGGAGAAAGGGAGATAGAGAGTGAGAGAGAGAGATAGGAAGAGAGAGAGAGAGAGAAGAGCACATAGAGGGGGAAAGGAGATTAGAGAGAGGAAGAGAGAGATAGGGAGAGAAAAGAGAAGGGGGGAAAGGGAGATAAGGAGATATAAGTTGAGAAAGCGAAAGATAGAGA
>NW_020870533.1:433616-438616 GCF_003789085.1 Penaeus vannamei | reverse complement strand
GAGGGGGAGGTAAAGGAAAAGAAAGAAGATGAAGAACGAGAAGAAAAAGAGGTGGAGGAAAAGGAGGAGGAGAAGGGAGAAAAAGAGGAGGTGGAGGGAGAGATAAAAGAGAGGGCGAAGGAAGAGGACGAGGAAGCGGAGGGAAAACGGAAAGAGGAAGAAGGCAAAAAGGAGATGAAAGAACGGTCGGAGAAGGTAGAAGATGAGGAAGAAGAGGTGGAGGAGGAGAAGGAGAATAATGATGATGAGGAGGAGGAAGGGGAGGAAGAGGAGGAAGAGAAGGAAGAAGAAGGGAAGAAGAGAGAAGAAGATGAAAACGAAAAGAGGAGAAGAAGAGGAAAAGAAGAAAGGGTACAGGAGGAGAAGAAGGAATAGAAAGTGGAGTTTGAGAAAGAGATAGAAAGGGCTTAAGAAGGAGGAAAAGCAGGAAGAAGAGGAGGAGGAAGAGGTGAGCGAACAGAAACAAGAAATGAAGAAGGAAGAAAAGATAGATAGGGAATAAGAACACAAAGAGAGACCGAAGAGACAAAGGAACAGAGAAAGAAAAGAGTAAAAGGAGGAGATGGACGACACAAAACTAAAAGAAAAATATACCAGTAAAAGAAGACAGAAGAAAGAAAGAAAGAAACAAAGAAAGAACAAAGGGAAAACAAGTGGTGATAAAGATGGAAAAAAAGGAAAGAGAAAAACACAAAAGGTAAGAAAGAAAATAAACGCAAGAATAAAAGAAAAAGCAGTAACACAAATAATCAGAAAAAGAGAGAAAAAAAGACGAAGAAAAGAAACCAAGAGAGAAAAAGAGAAAAGGAAAACGCATAACCATAAAAAAAAAAAAATCGAATGGGAATGAAAGAAAGTGATGATAATGAAAAAGAATGATGATGGCGGGGGTGGAAATGTCAGTGATAATGAAGATGAGAGTAATTATATCACTAATGATGATCAGGCAAAGAGCTGTAACAGATATGACTTGTTTTATGGATAATGAAGGTTTCCTGTGATAATGAGCGTATTGAATGTGAATGGTGGTGGTGATGATGGTGATGAGGATAATGGTGATGATGATGATGATGGTGGAGATGATGATGAGGATGATAATGGTGATGATGATGATGGTGGTGGTGATGGTGGTGATGATGATGATGATGATGATGATGATGGTTGAGATGATGAGGAGGATGATAATGGTGATGATGATGATGGTGATGATGATAATGGTGATGATAGGGGAGATGTGACGGTGATGATGTTGGTTATGGTAATGATGGTGATGATGTTGGTTATGATAATGATGGTGATGATGATGATGAATTATGATGATGATGATGATGATGATAATGGTGATGGTGATGATGATGATGATGATGATAATTAATGTGTGATGATGATGATGATGATGATGTGATGATGGTGATAATTGATGATGATGATGATGATTTATGATGATGATGATGATGATGATGATTGATGATAATGATGATGATGATGATGATTGATGATGATGAATGATGATGATATGTTATAATGGTGATGATGATAATTGTGTTGAGGATGATGGTGATGATGATAATAATGATAGGGATGAAGGTGATGGTTAGGATGAGGATGATGAAGAGGAGGAGAAGAACAATTATAACAATAACACTACGAAAGAAAATATTAGTAACAATGATAACGATGATGATATTACCACACAATAATAGTGATGACATTGGAAAAGAAAGCAATAACGACAACAACCTTGATGATAATGATACCAAAATAAACAGTAATGATAACAGTTAAAAAATAAAATAACAGTTTTAAAAAAATTACCTAGTAAAAAAAGTTAAAAAAAAGTATAAAAAAAGGTAAAATAATAATAATAGATAAATAAATAAATAAAACAGCAGCATAAAAATAAAAATCTACCCCATTAATAGCATCGAACGCAGAACGGTGAAGACAACGAAGCCAATATAAATACAAATTACGAATCGTGCAATAGTTTCCCGCCGTGATTCAGCAAGTCGATCGGCATGGGGGGGGGGGGTGAAGGGATCATTATGCGGCACAAGTGTGATTATCAGATTAATCTTGTCACTTCAGATAAAGCCGATTAAGGATGAACTACGATAAGTCGAATCATCTTCGCGTTTGTCTCTCGTCCTTCCTTCGCTTATTAATAAAAGAGAAATAGAAGGAATTCAAATTGGAAGAGATAAAGTGTTAGCTATGATTTTTTTTTCTTTAATTTTTAGTAATTTACTTTGTTGCGTTTACTTCATGGTTTATTTTTTTCTTCTTATTTTTTCATCCACCATTGATAGGAAAATTAACAAAACTAAAAAAAAAAAAAAAAAAAGAAACAAGAAGCGTTATAACAGCAGCACAAACGTAGATCTTGGAAAAAGGAATATTAGAATAACAGAATAACATAAATCCAAATTATAGAATTCACATGCAGGAGTTTCTGCTGAATGAACTCTTAAAAAAAAAAAAAAGAAAAAAAAAAGACGATTTGTCAATGGAACAACGCATATCCGTTGATAGATCTGCAAACATTATAAATTTGCAGCGATATGAGAACAAGCCAGATATAGTGACAGAATAATGGTTTAGTGACGACACTGTGAGACGTAAACACACACTATGGAGATCAAAGCAAAACCGACAGGACTTAAACATCAAAGAAAGGAATACACAGGGCTATTCTGCTCGATCTGGCGAGAGCATTCGACAGCAACGCCTCTCTGAAATTGTGAAAAGCTGTCTAGATAGAAAGATTTGAGAACTGAAATCACTAGAATGTGGAGAATGAGAACAGCAAATTACCAAATAGAATGAGAATGTGGGAAATGAGAATAATATATGCCAAATAGAATGATCTAAGAACTGGATTCACTAGAATGTGGAAAATAAGAACAACAAATACCAAATGGTACTGTGGTATTCATAGAGATTTTGTAAGAAAGGCAAAATATAAATGAGGAAATGCGTGTACAAAAGTGTTCTGGCACCATCTGCATTAACATGAACATATAAACGTTCATATGAAAGACGAGAGTTTAAACAAACAAAGCATTTGATAAACGCACTTTTGGGTAATTGGAATGAGAACATCTTTGGGCGCACATGCATTCACATATATCAAAATATTTCAGTACAGTATTGGTTTTCTGCGAAATAGGACTCTACTTGGTACAGCACATATTACGGAAAGTTTTTACAAACAATTGAAGGATTGTCGTGTTTTTTTTCTTGAATTCTGTTATCAGATTTTATTTTATGAGAAGCTTTTCCAATCGAAAGTATTGTCTTCTAACTTGAAATTCCGGAAAAAATGTGTATTTGAACATCAAACTTGCAAGAAAATTATATGAAAGATAAAATAATCAGTAGAAGCATTAACATATAAATATTTTCGCTTTATCATGTTTCGAGAAATCAACCTTCAAAATTTTTCTTAATCACATAATTCTATTTCTTACCAAAATCCTATTACTTTTCAGAGAGAGAGAGAAAAAAAATGCTTAAATTTACTAGAATAGAAACGAACTTATGGGCATATAAAACTCGGGTAGACAAAATAGCTGCACATCTTACATTTTACAAGTGTACACCATTTCTCTCATTGCTGTGCAGATAAAGGAGGAAATTACGATAGAGATAACAAAATAGATAAAGATAAATCGGATTATAAAAAATCGATCCCGAATTTAATTACATCTAAATGCGACATTCGATTTCATGAAGTCTCTGATAACACCAGCTGGTAGGTTGATGAGGCCACAAACTGTGTATGTTTAAGTGTTGTGTGTGTGTATGTAGCCTAGTGTGGATATACAGACATAAACTATATATAACCTTGTGGATATAACCTAGAATGTATATACTAATATATAACCTGGACATAACCTGGAGTGGATACACTAACATATAATCTAGATATAACCTAGTGGATATGATATGGAGTGAATATACTAATATATAACCTGGGCATAACTAAGAGCGGATATACTCATATATAACCTGGACAAAACATAGTGGATATAACCTGGAGTGGATATACTGATATATACCCTGGACATAACCTAGTGAATATAACTTAGAGTGGATATACCAAGTAATCTGGGCAGTCCCAAGTATCCATATAGGGTGAGATCCATTTATAAAAGCAAAGAGAAACATATGTATATGCATAGATAAAGCATATTTGTACATGGCATATGCAGCCACCATCATTACATATATGCATGGTAATTTTTCATATGCAGCCACCATCATTACATATATGCATGGTAATTTTTCTCTCTGTTTTCATAAAGTAATTACATGTATATTCAATAGTTAACAACAGGAAGACAAAAATAACTAAGGTGATTTATTGCTTGAATAATAATGTAATTAATGAGCATAATAACAATAACATTAATAAAATGAACGATGAAAATAATGTCAGTGATAGTGATAAAGATTAATAAGATGGATGTGATGATGATAATGATAAAAATAATAATAACACTAATAACGATAATAACAATGTCGATAATACTAACATTGGTAAGGATAATGGCAATATGGATAATGATGATGATACTACTAATAATGATGAAAATGATGATAACGATAGTAATAATGATAATAATAACAAATGATAATGATAATAATGATAATAATAATATAATATAATAATAATAATAATAATAATAATAATAATAATAATGATAATAATAATAATAATGATAATAATAATAATGATAATAATAATAATGATAATAATAATGATAATAGTAATTATAATGATAATAACGAAAAAAAAGAAAAA
Source organism: Penaeus vannamei (assembly GCF_003789085.1). Taxonomy (NCBI): domain Eukaryota; kingdom Metazoa; phylum Arthropoda; class Malacostraca; order Decapoda; family Penaeidae; genus Penaeus; species Penaeus vannamei. The sequence continues at coordinate 433,809 of NW_020870533.1, read as the reverse complement.
GAAAAAAAAATCGATGCAAAATACTACATGCAATATCTATAACATATTCTGTCCCGCAGGTTCCGTCCATGCAAAATCCTTCATGCGAAAACCTTCCATGTGAAATCCTTCATGGAAAATCCTTCATGCGAAAATCGCTCCATACGAATCCTTCCACGCAAAATCCTTCATTCCAAACCCTTCCACGCAAAAA
>NW_020870533.1:383616-391116 GCF_003789085.1 Penaeus vannamei | reverse complement strand
CACTTTGGTGCGTCCTTCCTCGGGCTAGAAAATCTGGCAACTCACGCCGGACTTCGGAGAAATCCGATTCGCCTTTGGTCTCCTCTCTTTCCAATCAGCTGACATTCAAAATCTATATCCACACATGTCTGGAATCATATACAATATTTTCTATTGCGTCACCTCGCTATTATTATTATTTATTTTTATTATTTTTTTTTTTTTCAAAAGAGATTAGGCGTATCGGAGTCCTCCAGAGGGTGAGTTGCCAGTTTCTCCTTTCCTGACGGAGTGTATTCGCCCCCTCACCCAAGCCCACAGTGCACCCATTGAACAAGCGTGTCCCGGCATATGTTGGTAGTGGCACTATGAATAACATTACAAACACAATTAGCAGGGCTTTGATCGCTGGCTTTACGGGAGTGCAGGCGCCATTAGACAGTGCTGTTTGAGGGTAGATACGGTAGATAATTCGTGTAAGACGTGGGAACTGCAAGGGCGACTGACGTTCAGCGGCCGCCCTGTCCTGGAAGGCAACTTGAAGGAGAAAGTGTAATGGATGAGGAAACTTTGCTGTTCTCGCTTGCATCTCCGTCATTGTGCTTGTGAGAGGAATGATGCAGTGGATGATTTATAAAGATGGACAGTTAAAACTTTCAGTGGTCCCTATCCTGCATGAACAAAGAAATATGTGTACATACACACGCACAGTCAGACACATAAATATATGCACACACACATATACATATATCGGTCTGTCCCTATATATGATTATTTATATGTGTGTATATAAACAAGTATATGATCATGACATTTTGAGAAACCTAACCTAAAGAAATTCTGCGCCTCCTATAGACGGAGCCAGCCTCTGATAAGCACCTGCCCAATTTAGATAAAGGGCCAAATTGGGAACCCTTATCACGAAAGGGATCTGAAACAGGGCCCTTTATCAAATAAGGCTGATAAGGATGCGTTTGCCATGTCTATAACGTTACAAAAGAGATTCTTAGCGAATCGGAGTACCCCAGAGCCCGGTATGAGTTGCCGGTTTTTCCTTTTTTGAGCCTGGACACCTAGGTCACCGCACGTGAGGGCACGGAGGCTCCATGAACACCCCGGTAAAGAAAGGAGGTTATGGTGCTCGCTGCGCCCGTCCCACTGTTGCGACACCTGTCCCTGTGATATATCACCCCGAGGCTAATGACATCCATTTGCTAATTGTTCGACTTCATTAAAGCATGTGCGTTTCCCTTTCATTAATCATTGCTATCACTAATGAAATACCAGGGAACGAAATATCAAATATTATCACACGCGCCAGTCCTGCAGAATACGTGTTGCATAAACCTCTCTCCATCATAAAGTAGATAGCACTGAAGCCTCCGTCGAGAATCCAATTTGAAAAATGATTACAGGTTTGATTGTGATTGTTCAGTTCCTCGTCTAATGTTACCCGTTCGGATGAAAATGCGAGGGAACGTTCCTTCTTTCTGGATCTAATTGATATGCCTGTCCATCTCTCTCTCTCTCTCTCTCTCTCTCTCTCTCTCTCTCTCTCTCTCTCTCTCTCTCTCTCTCTCTCTCTCTCTCTCTCTCTCTCTCTCTCTGTCTCTGTCTCTGTCTGGTCTCTCTCTCTCTCTCTCTCTCTCTCTCTCCTGTCTCTGTCTCTGTCTCTCTGTCTCTCTCTCTCTCTCTCTCTCTCTCTCTCTCTCTCTCTCTCTCTCTCTCTCTCTCTCTCTCTCTCTCTCTCTCTCTCTCTCTCTCTCTCTCTCTCTCTCTCTCTCTCTCCTCTCTCTCTCTCTCTCTCTAGCTCTCTCTCTCTCTCTCTCTCTCTCTCTCTCTCTCTCTCTCTCTCTCTCTCTCTCTCTCTCTCTCTCTCTCTCTCTCTCTCTCTCTGTATCTTCTATTCGAGTGAACATGGAATACAAAGCATTCATCAGTAGGAATAATTTAATCAGTAGTTAAACATTATTATATCTTACGACTAAGAGAGAGAGAGATAGAAAGAGAAAGTGAGAGGGAGAGGGAGAGGAAGAGCCAGACAGACATACAGACAGACAGACAGGCTGACAAATACAAACAGACAGACTGACAGACAGATGGGGAGGGGGAGGGAATTAAAACCAACTTCCAATGTTCAGTGATTACGGACAAATGTGACGTCACACGCGGCAATTAAGTTGGCAGTCCATAAGTTTAAGTCTATTTTCCACGTATGAGACGACCCAGCTACTTAATATTCCCCTCCAACATTTACCCATTCACCCTAGTCTGAACTACATCAACAATCCGTAACAATAATCTTCATAAACCTCCCAAAAAAGGAAGAAACCAGTATCCTATCTAATAACCAAACAAGCCATTCCGACATTCCTCGTCCACAGCCACCCCATTCCCTCCTTTAGTCCACCCGTTTCAAAAGCTCAATTTCCGCTGCCGCATCCCAGCCTTTGAAACAAGCCGGAGTGAATATTATAGGTGTTTTTTTTTTTTTTTTTTTTTTGGGGGGGGGGGTTCTAGAAGTTAATGAATCGCCGCTTTGTTGGAGGTGAAACGCAGGGGCTGACAATGGGGTCTGGCTGCGGTCAGGTTGCGCCGCGGAGGCCCTGGGTTGGGGGGATGGGTGGGGTGGGAGGCGATGGGGACGGTGGGGTGGGGTGAAGGGGATGTCTGGGGGTATGTGTGTGTATGTGTGTTTGTGTATGTTTTGTATGTATATACACATGTATGCATATATATACATACATATGTATATATATGTATATATACATATATATAAACGTATATATATATATATATATATATATATATATATATATACATACATATATATACATACATATATATATGTATGTATATATACATACATATATATATACATATTATATATATATATTATATATATATATATATATATATATATACATATATATATATATATATATATATATATATATATATGTATGTATATATATACATACATATATATGTATGTATATATACATACATATATATGTATAATATATATATATATATATATATATATATATATACAACACACACACATACACATACACACACACACACACACACACACACACGCGCGCGCGCGCGCACTCCCTTCCCCCTTCCCCCCTCCACTCATCCTCCTCCCTCTCCCTCCCTTTCCCCTCTCCCCCCTCCCCCTCCCCCCATTCCTCATTAAAATCCCATCCAGATTGACAATTAGTCACAAAACGACCCAATGAACGGCCTTCTTTCCCTGTCAAGTCGCCAACGCACTCTCTAGCGCACAGAATGGAACGGCGGAGATCAAAAGGGTTTTTTTGGTTGACAGAAATGAGATGAAATGACTCCCATCTCCCAGGTAAAGGTAGTCAATCAGCTGGTTCATTTGCATACCGATAAATAAGTGATTGAGGGGCTTTCGTTTGTTTGCTGTTTGTTTGTTTGTGTGTTGTGTGGGTTGTGTATTTGTGTGCGTTTTTTTAGGGGGGGGGGAGATTTGAGTGTATGTTTGTGTATACGAGGGTGTGTGTGTCTGTCTGTATGTATGTTTGTGAGAAATGATACTAAATACGGAAGCACACGCACACACACACACACACACACAATTCTAATTATCATAAAATTTAATTTCTTTTATCCTCTACACCTCTATAAGCCCATAAGCGAAAAAAAAATCGTAATCCAATATGAATAATTATGTTTCTAATTTGCCGGCTATTACGGCACCAACGCATAGTTTTACCAAATATGAACATATGATTGGTCATGTAGGTTTATGCTCGACGGTGCGACGCGCTGTAAATCATTTTAGGAACATATTTTATGGCGGAAAGTTATGCTGCGAAATATATCGGAATCCATCTCATGTTGCGGGTGACGAGAGGGATATCAAATGGCTGTTTGATTTCTGTGTGCGGTAATAAACACGAGGGAATGTTCATGTTATCGGTGGTGATAATACCAGGACACTTCTACACCGTGGGAGATTTTGTTCTGTTCTGTTCCACGGCTTCGATTAGTGAGGACGTGGATGAAGACATAATTTCAGAGACAAAATGTGTAATTAATATTTTGTTATTATTCTGTCTACCAGAATTTCGATGGACTGTTTGTCATCTGGTTATCAATTATTCATAATTCATTTGTAAACATTTGTCACAGTAAATTCTGCTCTTTTTCCATGGCGTAACGTGAAAGTGAGGGACTATTTCGGGTAACTTTTTTTTTTTATATACCTTCGTCATTATCTTTGCATTTCGTATGAGTTCCCGAAACAGAAATTATGTGAAAGTGTATGTGGTTTATAAGCTCTTTGACAATAGATATTATCGTACCTTGAGACTTCTATTGCTCTTTTATTGCTTTCATTTCCAGTCTATAAAGCTTGCGAACCTTTTACATGACCCAGTGTGGTATTTCAAGCGAAGTAAAAAACAAGAATGGAAATAGAAAACGTAAGTCCGACGGAAATATGATATTAGCTACAAGAGGTGTCATGGCGTCTGATTCTATTTTTGGAAAAAAAAAAAAAAAAATGATGACGTCGCAAAAGTTACGGATGCTTTGTGAATATGGTCGATCCTTTTTGGTCTTTTCAGTTTTCGAAAAAGGATGGAAAATAATCCTTTTAATGGTTATATTTCCATGGAACAATCATCAAAACACTCGCCGTGACACCTCCTCGAGATCTATCCTTCCCCTCACCCATGCGTCTCCCTCTCTCGCAATAAACGCCGGTATCCTGGCTCGCAACCCCTCTCCCGAACCCTTTCCGAATCCGGAATCCTCTTGGTATCCGTTCTTAACAGAATCAAACCCTCTCGGGCAGGTTTCCCCGCGTCCGAAAGTTATCATCCTCAGCCGTTCAAACCGGGTTATCTATATTCCATAAACCTGTAAACAAGTGAAAATTGTTCTTGAGAAATTCATAGATTCGATTTCCTCCGTGTGTCAGGAGTCGAGGCGCTGGGGATGGAGAGGGCGCTGCGGCGTTGGCAAGTGTTGGTGGGTGTTGATAAGTGTTGGCAAAAAGTGTTGGCGGGTGTTGATAAGTGTTGGCAAAAAGTGTTGGTGGGTGTTGATAAGTGTTGGCGGGTGTTGATAAAGGTGTTGATAAGTGTTGGCGGTGTTGATAAGTGTTGGCGGTGTTGATAAGTGTTGGTGGGTGTTGATAAGTGTTGGCGGGTGTTGATAGTGTTGGCGAAGTGTTGGCGGGTGTTGATAAGTGTTGTGCGCGCATAAGTGTTGGGGTGTTGATAAGTGTTGGCGGGTGTTGATAAGTGTTGGCGGGTGTTGATAAGTGTTGGCGGTGTTGATAAGTGTTGGCGGTGTTGAGTGGCGGGTGTTGATAAGTGTTGGCGGGTGTTGTGTTGGCAGTGTTGGCGGTGTTGATAAGTGTTGGCGGTGTTGAAAGTGTTGGCGGGTGTTGATAAGTGTTGGCGGGTGTTGATAAGTGTTGGCGGGTGTTGATAAGTGTTGGCGGGTGTTGATAAGTGTTGGCGGGTGTTGATAAGTGTTGGCAGGTGTTGATAAGTGTTGGCGGGTGTTGATAAGTGTTGGCGGTGTTGATAAGTGTTGGCGTGTTGATAAGTGTTGGCGGGTGTTGATAAGTGTTGGCGGGTGTTGATAAGTGTTGGCAAGTGTTGGCAGGTGTTGATAAGTGGCAGGTGTGATAAGTGTTGGCGGTGTTGATAAGTGTTGGCAGTGTTGAGTTGATAAGTGTTGGCGGGTGTTGATAAGTGTTGGCAGGTGTTTGATAAGTGTGGCGGGTGTTAAGTGTTGCATAAGTGTTGGCAGTGTTGGTGTTGATAAGTGTTGGCAGGTGTTGATAAGTGTTGCGATAAGTGTTGGCAGGTGTTGATAAGTGTTGGCAGTGTTGATAAGTGTTGGCGGTGTTGATAAGTGTTGGCGGGTGTTGATAAGTGTTGGCGGTGTTGATAAGTGTTGGCAGGTGTTGATAGTGTTGGCGGGTGTTGATAGTGTTGGCAGTGTTGGCGGGTGTTGATAAGTGGCGGGTGTTGATAAGGTGTTGATAAGTGTTGGCGGGTGTTGATAAGTGTTGCGGTGTTGATAAGGTGTTGATAAGTGTTGGCGGTGTTGATAAGTGTTGGCGGTGTTGATAAGTGTTGGCGGTGTTGATAAGTGTTGGCGGGTGTTGATAAGTGTTGGCGGGTGTTGATAAGTGTTGGCGGTTGTTGATAAGTGTTGGCGGTGTTGATAAGTGTTGGGGTGTTTGATAAGTGTTGGCGGGTGTTGATAAGTTGGCGGTGTTGATAAGTGTTGGCGGGTGTTGATAAGTGTTGGCAGGTGTTGATAAGTGTTTGTTGCGGGTGTTGATAAGTGTTTGTGTTGATAAGTGTTGGCGGGTGTTGATAAGTGTTGGCGGGTGTTGATAAGTGTTGGCAAAAAGTGTTGGAGGGTGTTGATAAGTGTTGGCAAAAAATGATAAGTGTTGGCAAGTGTTAGCGGGTGTTGATAAGTGTTGGCGAATGTTGATAAGTGTTGGCAAGTGTTGGCGTTTGAAGTGTTGGCGAATGTTGATAAGTGTTGGCAAGTGTTGGCGGGTGTTGACAACAAGTGTTGGCGAATGTTGATAAGTGTTGGCAAGTGTTGGCGGGTGTTGACAACAAGTGTTGGCGAATGTTGATAAGTGTTGGCAAGTGTTGGCAAAAGCTGGCAAATGGTGGGTGTTGACAGCAAGTGTTGGCGAATGCTGCAACTGTTGGCAAAAGCTGGCAAATGTTGGTGGGTGTTGACAACAAGTGTTGGCGAATGCTGCAACTGTTGTCAGGTGTTGGCAAAAGTTGGAAATATTGGCAAGCGTTTGCGAGTGTTGACGTGTTGCAAATGTTGGTAAGTGTTGGCGAATGTTGACAAGTGTTTGCGAGTTTCGGCAAGTGTTTATGAATGTTGATAAGTGTTAGAGAGTGTTTGCCAGTCTTGACAAGAGTTGAAAAGTGTTGCAAATGCTGGCAAGTGTTTCCGAGTGCTGACAAATTTTGGCGAACGTTGATAAGTGTCGCCGAGTGTTGACAAATATTGACAAGTATTTGCAAGTGTTGACAAGAGTTGAAAAGTGTTAGCGGGTGTACAGTGTTTTCCAGTGTTTACAAGTATTGACAAGTATTGTCGAGTGTTGACAAGTTTTGGCAAGTTATGACAAATGTTGGCTAGTGTTGAGTGTTGGCAAGTATTGATAAGTGTTGACAAGTGTTGGCAAGTATAGTCATGTGTTGACAAGTGTTGGTAAGTGTTGACAAGTATTGGCAAATATTGACAAATGCCGACAAGTATTGACAAGTGTTGGCAAGTGTTGCCGAGTGTTGGCAATGTATAAAAGTAAATCCTCTTTTCAGTATATCATATAACGAGACGCGAAAAAAACACATACCCTCAAAATTCACCAAAGAGTGTCAAAAAAGATAATCAAAAGTTACACGTGTGTTTTAAAGTGCGCGATTGCATTATGCAGCCCTTAATAGGCCACTCGGAAAACGTGCACGATTTGCATTC
>NW_020870533.1:363616-376116 GCF_003789085.1 Penaeus vannamei | reverse complement strand
CGGTCTTCTACACTGCCTACGCCCTCCCCCATACTACTTCTCTTCATCACTACCTCACTCCGCCCGCCCCATCTTCCTCCCGCCTGGACGTGACCGCTCAAATTGCTCTGCCCAGTCACGCACGGGTGTTGATTGTGGTGGCTCCCATAATGTATTTTATAGGAGCTGCCCTGCCTACAAGATCGAATGAGAGGTAACAGTTCTCAGATTCAGACTAGGCCTCACTTTACGAGAGGACAGACAGGTACCACGACGACGAGGTTTTTCTCTTTTTATCTTTTTATTTCTAATTGTTCGGTCCGCTCCGCTCCCTTCTTCTCAAGATGTCTCGGCATCTCCCTCGGTATCTCTTCCCTCTACCGTGAACCATCGTACCATTTCCTCTCTCCCTAAATTCGCTTTCCAGTCTAAATCCAGATACTCCAATCTCTACCATTCTCCCGATACGTACCCCTCCTTCTCACTCTAGTTGTCGTACAAAAGACACTAGACGTTCCACTCCATCTCCCACCACATCCTCTCCTACACCCACCTCTCCCTCAACTCCTCGGACATCTACCCCCTCTTCTCCTCCTCACAAGAGAACGTTTGTTTCCCTCCCCACCCAACTCCCTCCAGAAACTCTTGAAGACATCCAAAACTTCCTTAACATTCCACGCTCCCCTCGCTCATCCACCTTCCAATCCCTCTATTCCTATTCGCTCTACATTCAAAGTATTTGCTTATATCCGTTCTCTTCTCCTTACGCCTCTTCCTTCCACTCGCCCCCCAAAACGTCCCCATCCCCTGTTCCATGTGCACCACCATTCCCTCTTCTTTCCCCATTATCCTTACCACCCCCTCCTGGATGCTCACGTGACCCCCGTATGTCGCAATAGTGTCCTTCTCCGGATCCTTCCCCTTCAGACATTCTTCCCAATACTTCGCCACCCTCCCCCTGTTCCCTTATCTCATTCTCGGGATACTTCTCCTTCATCTCCAACTATCATTTCTACCCATATTACCCGCTGATGGTTTCAAAATGTCTCTTTTGCTGTTTTCCTCACACAGTGTTACTCTCCCTTCCTCAGACACAGATACTCTCTATTTGATCTAATCGCCCTGTGCCCTCAACCCCTTCCCCTTTTGCAAATCCCCGCCCAACTCCACTCGCTCTCCCCTCTTTCCCCTTTTCACTACCATGTTATCCCACAGCGCTCTGCAACCCTTGACATCTAACGCATCCTCATCGTTAACTCATTTTTACACTTTCAGCCACAGTACTTTACCGGGGTGCTCTACGACCTTTGATGTCTAACACATTCATTTGTTTTGACCATTAACCTTCCAAATGTTTGTAATCCTGTGAAGTTGTTTATGGATAGATAAGCTATGGCCGGCTCAGCGCTGTGGTTTGGGGATTCCGAGTCAGTCGAGCCACATTCACACACACTGACGGAAGATCAATGGAGTGATAATGAATGAAATCGGTTTAATGAAACGATAATGCATATTGAAAAATTATACGAAACTTAAAAAGTATATATACAAATAAAAAAAAAAGATAAATTACTTTTGTCTGAAATTATTTCCTTGAAAACTGTTACTGTCACATTCAGTAAAATCAAGTGCATCATAACGTTTATAGATTGCATGTTGAAAGTTCTTTTATCATGCAAAGTGTCCTTGCATGAATAACTAATCAAGGGACGACCCTTTGAAGGTCGCAGAGTTTTTCTTCTTTGTTGCAAAAGGTCTTCGCAGCGTCTTTAAAAGAGGCTCTCAAGCTGTGCTCCACAAAATCCCAGGATTCCGGGAACAGGTCTCGAGGATTCCAGGACAACAGGAATTTGTTTTTTATAAAATGGGAATGAATGAAATGAACCTCTGTATGCCAGTGTGAAAGTGTATGCCAGTGAGTGTGAAAGGCGAAAGCTGTAATAGCTGTTGGAGAGCAGGTTTACAGCGTCGGCCAATGAGGATAGGACACTGGGAGGCGCTGTGTCCCGCCGCTGTGTCCGCCGCTGTGTCCGCCGCTGTGTGCCGGCGCTGGACACGGAGGGACTGAGGTCGAATTCCACGCAGGAACAACACACGCGAGAGGCGCCGGGCTTGGACACGGTCGAGCGCCCACGGGAACTGGCTGTGAAGTCCCACACTGTATATATACATAATCACACAGTGAGTGTGTGTGTGTGTGTGTGTGTGTGTGTGTGTGTGTGTGTGTTGTGTGTGTGGTGTGCTATATATATATGTATGTATATATATATATATATATATATATATATATATATATATATATATATATATATAATATGGTATATATATATATATATATATATATATATATATATATATATATATATATGTATATGTATATGTATGTATGTATATATACTATATATATATATATATATATATATATATATATATATATATATACATATGTATGTATATATATATATATATATATATATATATATATATATATATATATATATATATGTATGTATATGTGTGTGTGTGTGTCTGTGTGTGTGTGTACACACACACACACACACACACACACAACACACACACACACACACACACACACACACACATATATATATATATATATATATATATATATATATATATATATATATATATATATATATATGAATGGATAAATTATTTTTATGGATTTTTTTTAGTAATCCTAAGTCAGGGTAATATATTCTGTAAAGCCATATCTAGTGTCGTCAGTCTTCTATCATGCTATGATGTATGTAGCATATATGTATATACATATATATATATATGTATATATATATAGTATATATATATATATATATATATATATATATATAGTGTGTGGTGTGTGTGTGTGTGTGTCTGTATGTGTTTTGTGTGTGTGTGTTTGTGTATGTTTATATATAACATAGCATTATAGAAGATTGACAACGCTGGACATGGCTTTACAGAATACATTGCTCAGAAGACTTTATATTTTAGGATTACTCAAAAAAAAATCTATAAAGAAAAAAATATATCCATTTATTCATTTTTATTGTCACCGAAAACCCCTTCTTGGACAGATAAAATTAACAAAGCACCAAAAATATGCCGAGCATTTTCGTCGAGGAAGAAAGGGCCCCGCGAGATGGCGTCCAAGTCACACTCTCATTCTTAGTTATGGTGAATGATATCTTACCGGTTCCTCCTCTTTAAGGGCGTGTCTGATGCCATGGACTCCTTCGCGAGGTCCAGGGCGGCGCCTTCTTTTTAAGGGGATTTTGTTTCACAGGCGGGGAAGGGTATCTTGCCCGGATGCCCTTCCTGGCACTAACCAGAACTGTATGTATTTCCACTGTCCCACGCCCCTCCCCCCCTCCACATCCACCGTATGCCTTTCCACTGCTCCACGCCCCTCCCCTCCTCCACATCCACCACCGTATGTATTTCCACTGTTCCACACCCCTCCCCTCCTCCACATCCACCGTATGCCTTTCCACTGTTCCACGCCCCTCCCCTCCTCCACATCCACCGTATGCCTTTCCACTGTTCCACGCCCCTCCCCCCCCTCCACATCCACCGTATGCCTTTCCACTGTTCCACGCCCATCCCTTCCTCCACATTCTGACTATTTACTAATTTGAGTTCTTTGCAAATAAGATTCGTCAGAGACTATACTCTACCCCTTCATGATGACATAAGGGGGTTATATGTTTTAGGTACTATTACCAAATGTATTAGTGTAGGATTTCCTCACACGGAGGCCAAGCACACACTGATTTAACTTTAGGCAAACATCCAATATCGAAATTGCTTCAGTTTTGACTTGTTAAGCAGATACATAAAGTAGATAGATAAATAGAATGATACATATAGATATATATAAAGATGTGTGTCTATATGGAAAGACGCTTGCTCACGAACTCCAGCATATCCTTCAATGTATTCAAGAACAAATGGTGACTATATCGATGTCATAAGGATGTTTTATCAGACCTAGACTAAATCATCGGTAACCTATGTCTGACCTTGCACTTTAAGGTGAATGCACTGGGGAGCAGTTCCTTGTGTTGCAGCTTTAGAATGTACTCACACTGTGACAAAAGGTCAACTGTGCCTCCCCTGCACTTAGGATGTTTAAGGGCAGTGCCAAATTATGGAGCCATCTTGCTCCTACCTTCCTCCTTCTTCCTTCCATTCTCTCACCCTTTCTTCTTCTCTTTTTACCTTCTCGCTTCCTCTTCTCTCTATCACCTGAGGATTTACTCACCCAGTCCGTGACTCTTTACTTCACAGCTATTCGTGATTTAAGGCCTGTGGTAGTCAGGCTTATCTCTTTGTGTTAGGACATTCTTTAAGTCTATCTGGCGCGAGGAAATCTTGCACATGCAACAGATGCGGAGAAATCTAGGAAAAATACCAAGGCCCTTTTTATTTGTACATGGATGGCCTAAAACAGATGAATGTGTAAGTGACAGGTGTATGATCAGGACGATGTTAACCCATAAAGTGTACTCAAAATGAACTCATTAAAGATACAAAACACTCTACTTCAATGAAAACCAGTAAGAACATCATAAAACATCTCTATACTGACTTTGGCGCTCTAGCAATGGCCCACGACCCTAAACCCAACAACCACCCGAGTCTTCCTCTCTCGAAAAGGATCAGATCTTTTTGAAAAGGCTCGAATCCTCCCAATTACCCAGTTGCATTCAGAGGAGGAGTTTGGCGTGAAGCGCAAGCCGGGAAGATAGGCGTTCGGGAGGCGGCGAGTGGGCGGGGCTATCTCCTATCTCCGCGGAAGGTGCCGGTGGTGGAATTTCTCTTTTTTTTTAATTTTCTTCTTTTCTTATCTGGGAAAAAAGTATGAAGTGGGAATATGGGGACGAAGTGAAGGAATAGGGAAGGTGTCGATGGTGGAATTTCCTTTTTTTTTATTTTCTTCTTTTCTTATCTAGGAAAAAAGGAGGAGGAAGAGAGAAAATCGGGGATTATGGGGGGGGGGGTGAAGAGAGGGGTATGAAGTGGTTATATGAGGAAAGGATTTTGAGGAAGAAGATTGTAAGGGAAGGAGAAGAGAAAGGGAAGGGGAAGAGGAGAAAATCAAGGAGTAAGGAGGAAAAGAGAGAGAAGGAAGAATTGAGAAAGTGGGCTTGAAGAAGAGGAAATCGAGGTCTCTCCTGCTTAGCGTTCTCTCTTTCTAATTCTTTCCATTTTTGTCTATTCTTGTCTTTTGGGTTTGGTTGCTTCTGTCTATTTATCAGTCTATCTATTCTCTTTCTATTTTCTCTCCTTTGTCCTGTTGTTTCTTCGCCCTTCTCTTTGTTTGCATGCCTGTCTATCCATCTTTCTCTCTCACTTCTTCCTTTCCTTTTTATTCTTTCCTTCTTCTTCCTATAGTTCTTCTAACGCCATGCCCCCATCGCCTCCTCAAGGGGAAAGGAAGGGGGAAGAGGGGAGGGGGGAGGGGGGAGGGGGTTTAGTGGGGGGGGGGGTGAAGGAAATGTATCGAAGACAATATCCGGCCGAAGGGAAGGCGGACCTGAAGGCGTTTGTGAAAGGGTTTGGGGAAGTGGGGTGGGAGGGAAGTGGGAGGGGGGGAAGTGGAGGAGGAGGGAGGGGGGAGGAGAGGGGGAAGTGGAGGAGGAAGGAGAGGAAAGTGGAGGGAAGTGGAGGAGGAGGAGGGGGAGGGGGTCTTAGTGGGGGGGGGGGGAAGGAAATGATCGAAGACAATATCCGGCCGAAGGGAAGGCGGAACCTGGAGGGTTTGTGAAAGGGTTTGGGGGAAGTGGAGGAGGAGGAGAGGGGGGAAGGGGGAAGTGGAGGGGGAAGTGAAGGAAGAGGAGGGGGAAGGAGAGGGGGAAGTGGAGGGGAGGGAGAGGGGGGAAGTGGGGGAGAGGGGAAGGATAGGGGAAATTGAGGAGGAGGAGGGGTAAAGGGGAGGGGGAAGTGGAGGAGAAGGAGGGGGAAGTGGAGGAGGAGGAGATGGGGGAGTGGGGAGGAGGAGGAGGGGGGAAAGGAGGGGGGAAGTGGAGGAGGAGGAGATGGGGGAGTGGAGGAAGGAGGGAGGGGGGGAAAGGAGGGGGGGGAGGTGGAGGGGAGGAGGAGTGGGGGAGTGGAGGAGGAGGAGGGGAGGAAGGGGGGGGAAGTGGAGGGGGGAGGAGAGGGGGAGAAAGTTGGAAGGGAGAGGGGGAGAGAGGAGGAAGGAGAGGGAGGGGAGAGGGGGCAAGGAGAGGGGGGGAAGTGGAGGAGGAGGAGGGGGGAAGGAGAGGGGGAAGTGGAAGGAGGAGGAGGGGGGGGGGGGGAGGAGATGGGGGAGTGGAGGAGGAGGAGGGGGGAAAGGAGAGGGAAAGGGGAGGAGGGGAGGGGGGGGAGGAGATGGGGAGTGGAGGAAGGAGCGAGGGGAGAGGGGGAAGTGGAGGAGGAGAGGGGGGAAGAGGGGGAAAGTGGAGGGAGAGGAGGGGGGAGGAGGAGGGGGAGTGGAGGAGGAGGAGGGGGGAAAGGAGAGGGGGAAGTGGAGGGGATGGCGAAAGGAGAGGGAAGGAGGAGGAAGTGGAGGGAGGAGGAGGAAGGGGGGAGAGGAGGGAAGGAGGACGGGGAGTAAAGGAGGGAGCGAAGAAGGAAGGGAGAATAAAGACAAAAGGAGGGGTGAGGGCGGTGTGAGATGGAAGAAGAGGGAGAAGAGAAAAATGCGAAGGAGGGGAGGTGGAAGGGGAAGCATAAGGAAGGAGGGTGAGAGAAAAGGCTTGTGGTAGGAGGGGTAGAGGAAGAGATGAAAAAGCAGGAGAAAGAGAGAGAGAGGGAGAAAGAGAAGAGTGTGACGTTGGTGTAAATATAAATTGTAAAAATAACAGCAATTCAAATTATGACAATCATGGGAATATGAATAATATCATTGGCTGCAATAATAATAGTAACAATAATAAAAACGACAAGACATGGGCATCAGAATTAGCGCGTTCGAAAGTGCCTGATGGCCATGACTTCGCCTTCCTCTTTCCCCTCTGAATGATTGACAGGCGCAGTCTCCCTCGCTTCCTCCCCTCTGGACAACCTCCATCACTCATTCTCTCTACTTACTTCCCCCACGTTCTCTCCATCTCTTTCGTCTCTCCTTCCCTTTATAGTTTGTTCTTCCAGTTCAGCCCATAAAACAGAGTTGATATGATGCCATCACGCCGAACGCTGCCATAAATCAGCGGGGAAATGATAGTCTGGCAACTCACGAAAATGAATGGTGGTTTGGCGGGAAAAAGAACCAAGGGGAAATTCGCGGAACAAAAATGCTTTTTTTGTTTTGTTTTGTTTTGTTTTGTTTTGCTGTTTTTTCTGTTTCTCTCTCTCTCTCAATCTCTCTCTCTCTCTCTCTCTCTCTCTCTCTCTCTCTCTCTCTCTCTCTCTCTCTCTCTCTCTCTCTCTCTCTCTCTCTCTCTCTCTCTCTCTCTCTTTCTCTCTTCTTTAAGTGGGTGTTTTGTTAGGATTTTAATTTACCTCTCTACGTATTCATCTACTTAATCTATTATGTATTTTTGTCCTGAGAAACAGTTCGTGTATCTCCTTATATCGATATCTTGGCATAAATGTTATTATTTTTATTGCCATTTTACTATTCTTTATATCACAATAGTTGTTATATCTATTATTCTTATTAATATACACTGCTAGATCTTTTATGACCATTTCTAAGTGTTATGATTAATGAAATTCTCTTGTCATCATAATTACTGCCGTCGCAATCTCTATCACGACTATCTGTATTGCTATTAATATTCCTAGTACTATTAATGATATCACTGTGATTAATATTTAACCGCAGCTTCATCTTTCATTGCAGGTAAGCGGAGAACGTCTTGGATAACACAAGCTCGTCAAAAGGAAGTTAAAGGAAGTAAGTTGATGTCTTGGTTTGCTGTGGAGAGAAAGAAGGCGATAGTAAAGCGTGAGGGAAGATGATGATGATGAAGAAGAAGAAAAGGGAAAAAGAGAAGAAGAAGAAGTAGAAGATGATAGAAAAGAAAAAGAAGAAGAAGAATCAGTAGAAGATGAGGGAGAAGAAGGAGAAGAAGATGACGAAGAAGAAGAAGCAGTAGAAGATCAAGAAGAAGAAGTAGGAGAAGAAAAAGAAGAAGAAGAGAAAGAAGAAGAAGAAGAAGAAGAAGAAGTCGTAGGAGTAGAAGAAGAAACAAGAGAAGTAGAACAAGAAGTAAAAGAAGATGAAGAAGTAAAAGAAGAATAAGAAAGATACGTAAAAGAAGCAGAATAAGAAAAAAGGAAAGCTGAAAATGGAAAGAAGATTATGAATTGTCTTCCCTGTTGTCTTAAGTCAATGGCAAGATTGCATTGTTTGGCTTCGTCTACAATAAACAAGCCGTCTATTGCAAAGGGAAAAAGTTGAGATTGCAGTCCCGTCTTTTATATATATTTATTTATATAGGACCACTTCAGTTTGTATTATTTCTGACGGAATATTTCACTCTGGAGTAGTTTGTATCTCTCAAGTCGTTTCTCGTTTTGCTTTTTGTCATTTTTTTATATCTATCTTTGCATCATGCCTTTCTTACTGTCTGCCTGCCTGTCTGTGTATGTGTAATCTCTCTTCCTCTTCTCTGCTCTCTCTCTCCTCCTCCCCCTCCCCTCTCCCTTCCCTCTCTCTCTCTCATCTCTTTCTCTCATCCTCTCACTCTTCTCTCTCTCTCTCTCTCTTTCCTCTCTCTTCTCCTCTCTTCTCTCTCTCCTTCTCTCTCCTCTCCTTCCCACTCGCTCTCTCCTCCTCCTCTCTCTCTCTTCTCCCCCCTCTCTCTCTCCTCTCTCTCTCTCTCTCTCTCTCTCTCTCTCTCTCTCTCTCTCTCTCTCTCTCTCTCTCTCTCTCTCTCTCTCTCTCTCTCTCTCTCTCTCTCTCTCACTCCTCCTCCTCTCTTCTTTTTCCTTCCTCCGTTCGCTACTCCTCTCGCCACATCTTTCTCCATGCAAACAAAATTCAGCTTAAATAAACTCCAAACTACACCCACAAAGGCAGCGAAAACATTAAACCTGGGATTAATACTTAGACATCAAGCACAGGGTTCGATATGAATGTACACACAGCACGAATTGCATTGCAGTTCATATTCCTGTGTAGACCCAGCCGATCTCAGGGAAGGGAAAAAGGAATAACTGGCAACTCACTCCGGACTTTGGACGTGTTCGATTCGCTAAGTTTCTTTTATAGGCATCAAATTTCGATTAAAACACACAATATAAGATAAAATAGTTTTAAAGTGAAAAATATTATGATGGTTTTTAAAAATACAGTATGAAATCAAGAAAAATACAATAGGAACTGGGTGATTAAAATAAAAGAGGTACTAAGAGAATCGAAATTATTCAGATATTTAGACGAGTTGCCAGTTTCTTAATTTCTGAGACTGGATGCATGTTAGTTCCATTTCATCTTCAACAGATTAATTTGATCCAAAATGAGGTAAGATTTAAGTTAGGATGGGATTTGTAAAGTTAAGTTACAGTAAGTTAGATCAGATAAAGTTAGATTAGATTAGTTTGATTAGACTTATTAGAGTAGTTGAAGTAAAAGTATCAAATTATTACATTATATTAACTTATATCATAAAAGTATTTTATATTAACTTATATAAAAGAGTATTTTATATTAACTTATATATAACGTAATTATATTAACTTATATTATTAAATTATCATATTATATCAAAATATTGTATTAACTTTGATTAGGTAATATTAGGGAATATTAGATTAGTTTAAAGTATATTCTATTATTTTACGTTGCAAAAAAAAAAAAAAAAAAAAAAAAAAATGCGTTTTCAAAATTAAAAGTTTTCAGGTTAAGTAACGTTAGAATAAACCAAATTCTCTTAAAACAACTTAAACTACCTTATTTACATCAAATCCTATTAACTTAAACTAAACTAGGTCATAATTCATAACTATAACCAAGATAGGTGAAGTTAGATTTAGATAAGATTTAGATAAGGCAGATTAAGTTAGGCTAATGACACGTGTATTCTCTCGAGAGGAAATGTATACAGAGGTTCATGAAGAAGATGAGATAGCTTTTATAGCATCCTTTGGGACTCGAGAGATAAGAGCTATCATCTTTTGGGTAAAGAGGGCGGAGATAAAGAGATGGGTTGGGGGAGAAATAATGGGGGAAGAAGGGAAAGGGAAGAGGGAAGACTGGCGATAAAAGGAAGGGAATGGGAGGATAGGAATAATGCGAGGTGGAAAAGGGAGTGAGAAGAGGAAGAAGACGACGAAGAAGAAGAGGAAGACGAAGAAGAATAAGAATAAGGGGGAGACGAAGAAGAAGAGAAGAAAGAGGAAAAGAAGAAGAAGAAGAAGAAGAAGGGATAAAGAGATGGGTTAGGGGAGAAATAATGGGTGAAGAAGGGGAAGGGAAGAGAGGAGGGGAAAGGTGAAAAGGGAAGAGGGAAGATTGGCGATAAAAGGAAGGGAATGGGAGAATAGGAATAGTGTGTGGAAAAAGGAGAAGTGAGAAGAGGAAGAAGACGACGACGAAGAAGAAGAAGAAGAAGAACAAGAGGAAGACGAAGAAAGAAGAAGAAGACGAAGAAGAAGAAGAGGAAAACGAAGAAGAAGAAGAAGAGGAGGAAGACGAAGAAGACGAAGAATAAGAAGTAGAAGAAGGGATAAAAAGAAGGGTTGGGGGCAGAAAGGAAGGGAAGAGAGGAGGGGAAAGGTGAAAAGAGGGAGAGGGAAGACTAGCGATAAAAGGAAGGAAATAGAGTAGGAGTAGTGTAAGTGGAAGAAGGAGAAGCGAGAAGAAAAAGAAAAAGAAGTGATAAAGAGAAAGAAAGGATAAAGAGATGGGTAGGATAATAGAGGAAGGGGAAAGGGAGGTAAAGTGAGGAAGAGGGAAAATTGTCGATAGAAGGAAGGGAATGGAAGGACGAGGGTGGAAAAAGGAGAAGTGAGAAGAAGAAGAAAAATAAGTGATAAAGATATGGGTTGGAAGAGAGTTAATAAAGGAAGGGTGGGGGGAGAGAAGAGAAGGGGGGAAAGGTAAAAGGAGGAAGAAGGACGATTGGCGATAGAAAGAAGGGAACAGAAGACGAGGAATAATGCGAGGTGGAAAAAGTAGAGAGAAGAAGAAGAAGAAGAAGGGATAAAGAGATAATAGGGGAAGGGGTGAAGCAGAGAGAGGTGGGAAAAGACGATAGAAGAAAGGGAATAGAAAACAAGGGATAATGAAGTGAGAAGAAGAGCGGATAAAGAGATGAATAGGGAAAATGTTAATAGAGGCAAAAGGGGAAGGAAAGGGATGGAAAAAAATAGAAGACGAGATATAATGATATGATGAGGAAAGAGAAGAAGTGAGAAGAAGAGGATGAAGGAATAAAGAGAAGGGATAGAGAGGGAGGAATGAAGCGGGGAGGACTGGGGGAGGTGAGAAGGATAAATGGATATGTAGGAATAAAAGGAAACGGGAGAAAATAAGGTTAAGAGGAGGAGTAGAAAGAGAGAGAAGGGAAGACTGGAAAAGCAGAACATAAAGGATAAAGCATGAATGGGATGAAGAAGATTAAAGGGGGTGAAAGGAAGAGAGAAGAGAGAGAGAGAGAGAGAGAGAGAGAGAAGAGATGAGAGAGACGAGGAGAGAGAGAGAGAGAGAGAGAGAGAGAGAGAGAGAGAGAGAGAGAGAGAGAGAGAGGGAAGAGAGGAGAGAGAGAGAGAGAGAGAGAGAGAAGAGGAGAAGGAGAGAGAGAGAAGAGAAGAAGAGAGAAGAAGCGGAGATGAGAGAGAGAGAGAGAGAGAGAGAGAGAGAGAGAGAGAATGAGAGAAGAAAGGAGAATTAAAGGAATGAAAGGAGGGAAGAGAAAGGAATAAGAGAAGGAGGGGAGAGAAGGAGAGCGAGAGAGAGACAGAGAAGAGAGAGAGAGAAGAGAGAGAGAGAGAGAGAGAGAGAGAGAGAGAGGAAGAGAGAGAGAGAGNTCGCCTCTCTGCTCCCTCCAGCTCTCTCTCTCTCTCTCCTCTCTTTCTCTCTCTTCTCCTCTCTCTCCCCTCTCTCTTCTCTCTCTCTCTCTCTCTCTCTACGCTCCTCTCTCTCCATTCTCTCTCTCCTCTCTTCTCTCTCTTCTCTACTCTCTCTCTCTCTCGCTCTCTCTCTCTCTTCTCTCTCTCTCTCTTCTCTCTCTCTCTCTCTCTCTCTCTCTCTCTCTCTCTCTCTCTCTCTCTCTCTCTCTGCTCTCTCTCTCCTACCCTCGACTCAGTCAGCCATAAACCCAAGGAGCCGCAAACACTCGTCCACAAACATTTTACGCAATTCCTCTATCTTTTCTTGCCTTTCACACCCTAGCTCTCCAGGCCCTTTGAATAACACTAAAGGTCCCGCCTTAAACTCATGGCATTGCATAAAGATATTTCTTTCATATTCAGACCCCGACCTACGAACTAAGCCCGCCACTAAAAATAAGCAAAAAAGACAACATCCACACAAATAAAAAAAAAAGATCAGTATACTTCAGAGGAAGAAAAGACGATAACAA
>NW_020870533.1:348616-358616 GCF_003789085.1 Penaeus vannamei | reverse complement strand
CTGTAATTTCCATAAAATCATATTCAAGGAAATTGAAATTAAATAAAAACGAAAGGAGATCCTGGAGGTTATGGGAATGAAAAGTTTTATGCTTATAAATCAAAAATTATTATAAGACGAACAATTTACCTCTTACTTTTAAACTCCTCGTCTCTCTAAATCGAGAATACATCTGCTATTCTATGAAATAAAGAATATTTCAGGTGAAAGTCATTCATCTGTTGATATTGTATTCGGTGACTTGTTATATCTAACTTCATAAAATCGGATATACGGGAATGGGTAGGCCTATATTTTAGTCCAAGGATGTTCATTCGCTTTGATAACACGTCAGAGAGTAAGGGTTGCCCATCTGAAGTGTGTGTCACTGTTTTAGAGGCACTATAATGAATATAGGAGAAAATATTGCGCTTTGTTAAGATGTTAGGGTAAATTTATTTACTTCTCTGCCCTCTTGCCCCGCTAGCTTGTCAGCTGTTTTGAAATGCGCGGTCAAACTGTGTGTGTTACTGTTTACTGCACTATAATGAATTATTGCGCTTTGTTAGATGGGTAGATTTACTTACTTCTCTGCCTTATTGATGTGGCGCTAACTTGTCAGCTGTTTTGAAATGTGCGGTCAAACTGTTACCAAACGCCAATGAAATAAACTCCACCCTCAACTTTAGCATTCTTATCCCTCTCCGAGATTGTTGGTGGGAATACACTGATTCGGTGTGACGTCAGGAGTCGGAGTTGCCATTCGGCTCGGTGAAAACAAACTCGTCGCTTGCAGACACCTCGCTATCAGCGCAAGCGAAAATGCTTAAATTTTTTAAAAACCGAAGTTAAAAAGCAATATGAATCAAAACTAGAAGCTTTGCAGCTACAAGAATGCTCATACTGTCTGCCTGTCGAAAATGGGATCGACAAACCTAGGAAATATTGAATATCCCGACATCTAAGACTATTTGATCAACTACAATAAGGAAATGAAAATGAATTTATGATAACATAATTTGCTACAGTAATCTATGATTTCTAGCTATATAGGTTATTTTTGTGAAATCAGTGTCATTTCCTAACATCACTTTTCTTCCTAATTACAAGGTGTTTACACAAAGGAGACAATGAACGCCCAGAAAGGCCTACAAACGCACAACGCATTTTTCTCTTTCCTCAGTAATTTGAGATAGGCCCTCTTCAGTTGTTTCATCTGCTGGACTATATGACTTTTCAGACACAGAGGCAACAGGAAACATTGGTTTCTTCTGAATGCTTGGCATCTCCTTAGATAGGCTTCTTTTCTCTTCCTATTCCAATTCTTTTAACAGTATGACTGTTTTTTTTTAAAGGACTGTGTTTGGGATAAAGTCTGGGTGAGTTGGATCCGGGGTTGGTTTGCCTGTAAATCAAAATTATGATAAATCAATTAATTACTGAAAGATGTAAAATTGCTGTTGTGCTTTTTGGAGTGAATGACTGCTGCCAAAACCTAATGTCGGCAATGTTGACCTTGTTTGGCCTTGGTAGATAGTGTAGATACATATAGTTTGAAAGAGCGGTCTCTAGAATTTGAAAAGGTGTAAATTATTAATATGCAATAAAATATTCTGAGCAGATGTAAACAGTTTCCACCAGACGCCTAAGCACTACCATCAGCGCCCATGCGTTTCATGGCCTGTACCTATCGCTTCCATTTTTCAAGTTTCTTTTCGCGATCTGGGAATATATGAAAGGTTAAACCTTTCTTTTCCATCATGTTGTGGTTCGAACAACCAACAGCAACACAGCTCCTCGACATTTTCACGCAAAGAAACCAGATTCTCTCAAAATTTCAGCGGCTCTGTAAGCAAAGTTTTCGAACGAACGAGGGTTTGTTTTCACCAAGTGCTCGTTGCTAGGGGCGGTTGCTAAGCGTTACCTAATCGGCCTATACTTGTCTATTGCTTTTAAAACCCAAATATGTATATGTTGTGTCCTATTTTGACTTTTCTATGCTCTCCAAGGATTATTACGATTTATACTTTATAGAAAGACAATTCATGTCTGGCATCAGTGAACAAGGCTTGTCTGTCTTGGACAACGTTTTAAAGGGCTTATGTGAAGTATCAAATAAAAAATTAGCTCGCAAACCATCTCTCCAATATCAGTAAAAAAGGAAATCTGAAAATAATTCCCCAAATTAAGAATTTATTTATTTATTTCGGTTTTCCGAAGACGTTATATTTTCCCGCGGAAATCCCGGAACCCGGATGTGTGATATCAATTCCAGAACACGATCATCGCATTCTCTGCATTCAATACATTGTGCAACATGGCGGACTCGCTACAAGAAGTTTCATTAGATAATTCCGACGAGGACATATATCTTTCCCTTTCTCTACCTCTCTGTTTTTCTAAAACGTACAAATATACATATACAAATATAATTATCACACCGCAAACAGAAAACAAACTATCAAAATGCAAAACCCGCAGCATTTCAATTCCGGACAGCAAATTCGTAAATATCCAAGATGTCGTAATGAGTACAACACCTGCCTTCAAGGGATCGATTTTCTAGTCCTTTTCACTTTATTTTCCATTCATAGTCCATAAATATATTGTTTTTATTGATGATACCAACATGAATGATAATGCCATAATCAAACAATTTTAAAACTAGGACTTGGGGGAGGATCGCTTACATCCAAAATTCTAACCTTGGTATTTTTTGGCTTGATACAGAGATAAACAACAAAGAGGGAAGAAGAGAGAGAGAGAGAGAGAGGACTGAGAACGAAAGAGAAAACGTACTGAGATAGAGAGGATTAAGAAAGAGAGAGAGGAAGAAAGGGAAAGAGAAAGAGTTCGGGAGGATTAAAATAGAGAGGAAAGAAAGTCAAACACAAAAGCTAACACAAGGAGGCTAAGGGCCACAGCGTAACAAGTTCTATAACAAACATGCAGGCCTATCCATAAAAAGAATCAACATTTTCATGATCATGATTTTAGATAAAGATATATGAAATATAAAGAAATGATTTGGTTTCCCCAATTCAAATTATTGCTAGCATTGAATAATTATCACTATTACCATTATGACCAGAACTATTATTGTCATGATCATTTTATTCAACACTATTTTTGATCACCACCACTGATATTCGAATTATTTGCGTTTTAATAATCATGTTCATCCTCAGTGTGTTACTTTTCTTATCTTTCTCCATCTTTCAGTGTCTCCTTTTCTACTCTAAGCAAATTGGTCTGCGGCTACAACCGCATTCAAACAAACAATTGTGCTTCTCTCTCTCTCTCTCTCCTCTCTTCTCGCTCTCTCTCTCTCTCTCTCTCTCTCTCTCTCTCTCTCTCTCTCTCTCTCTCTCTCTCTCTCTCTCTCTCTCTCTCTCTCTCTCTCTCTATATCTCTCCCTTTCTCTACCTATCTGTGTTTCTAACACAGATAGGTAGACAAATACACACATAAATAATCACATCGCAAACAGAAAATAACCCATCAAAATGCAAAACCTGTAGCATATCAATTCTGGACAGCAACCTTCGAGGCGGGGGGACTAGGGTTCGAGTCCCTAGTCCTTTTCAGAGAGAGAGAGAGAGAGAGAGAGAGAGAGAGAGAGAGAGAGAGAGAGAGAGAGAGAGAGAGAGAGACAGAGAGAGAGAGAGAGAGAGAGAGAGAGAGAGAGTGAGAAGAGAGAGAGAGAGAGAAGAGAGAGAAGAGAGAGAGAGAGAGAGAGAGAGAGAGAGGAAAGAGAGAGAGAGAGAGAGAGAGGAGAGAGAGAAGAGAGAGAGAGAGAGAGGAGAGCGAGAGAGAGAGAAGAGAGAGAGAGAGAGAGAGACGAGAGAGAAGAGAAGATGACTAAGAAAGGGAGAGAGAGGATTGAGGAAAGAGAGAGGGGGAGAAAGGGAGAGAAAAAAGAAAGAAAGAAGAGAGGAAAGAAAATCAAATACAAAAGCGATATCAGGCTGGCATGATAAAATAACGGAATTATGTAATAAATATGCAGGCCTATCCATATAAATCATTATTTTCATTATTATGATTTTAGGTTTAGTGGGATAAAGATATTTAAAATACATAGGAAACGATTTGGTTTCCACAGTTCCTGAGCACAATTACATCACAAACCAAAAACAAAGAAAAACAACAAAAACCGGTCATCTGATTTTCTCACTTTATTTTTATCTTCCCCCACTCTCTCACTCTCTCGCTCCTTCTCCCCCCTCTCTCTCTCTCTCTCTCCGTCTCTCTTTCCCCTATCACCCTATCTCTCTATCTCCCTCCCTCCCCCTCTATTATTATTCATTGCCCTGATCATTTTATTGGACACTATTTTTGATCACCATTACCACTGATATTCGAATTATTTGCGTTTTCACAAGTTTTCCATCCTCAGTATGAGAATTTTATCATTCTCTATCTTTCAGTGTTTCCTTTTTCGTTTTTTCACATCTATACCTCTACATTCTAAGCAAATTGGTCTGTGGCTACAACCGCTCGCAGACAAATAACTGTGCTCACTGTCTTTTTATCTCTCTCTCTCTCTCTCTCTCTCTCTCTCTCTCTCTCTCTCTCTCTCTCTCTCTCTCTCTCTCTCTCTCTCTCTCTCTCTTCTCTCTCTCTCTCTCTCTCTCTCTCTCTCTCTCTCTCTCTCTCTCTCTCTCTCTCTCTCTCTCTTCATAAGCCTCCCTTTCTCTACCACACATACAATATACACAGAAATAATCAATCGCAAACAGAAAAGGGTTCGATTCCCTAGTCCTTTTAGTTTTTATTTCAGTTTCGTAGCTTCTAATACTTCTATCAAAAAGTCTCACAGTAGTTATTAACTGTTTAAAAAAACGCTTATATTGTGAGCTGATGATAAATGATTTACTCTCAGTGCCTGAGGTTTGATAAAACGAAAGTAAATTAGGAAAGATTGGACTTTTTAGGATGAAGCTCAAACTTACAGCCAGTGTGTAGAATATTTGACGAGGAATGTTTAATGGACGAGAAGAAAGAGTTAGAATGATTGGTAGACATATACAAACAAGGTTAGACAGACAAGGTTAGATGTTTTAGCATTCACATGATATTGATAATGATAATAAAAATGGAAATAATGATTTTTGCTTCCCGTTGTGGATTCGAATAATATAGATAAACCGATAGACAAACAAATAAGTAGATAAAAATAGATAGATATAGGCAAATAGATATAGACCTATATAGAGAGAGAGACAAATAGATAGATATAGATAAGAAAATAGATATATAGATAAGATATAGAAAAAAGTTAGATATAGATAGATATAAACAAATAGATATAGATAATAAATAGATATAGATAAATAGAAAGATATATAGATATAGATAGATATAGACAAATAGATATAGATAGACATAGACCTATATAGACAAATGGATAGATATAGATAAATAGATAGATATAGATATAGACAAATAGATAGATATAGATATTAACAAATAGATAGATATAGATATAGACAAATAGATATAGATAGATAGATGTAGAAAAATCATGACAGATAAATGTAGGTGATTATGTATATACAGAATGATTGATAAAGATAAATAGATAGATAAATGATAGCTAGTGATAGATAGATAGATAGATAGACATATGAATAGGTAGATATCATTTATATATATCAATATAAATCAAGCACAAATAAAAGAAATTTAAAAAAGTCTATTTTAAACTCGAGAAATAACAAAGGTGATGTCGCGGGGAAAGCTTTCTGACTTTCGAAATTCCCGCCAAGTTCAAAATGGCGGAGGGAAGAGAGAGAGAAAAATGTGGATGAAAGTTCGTCTCTCGTTCCCCTTCTTTCCATCTTATTCATTCCTCTTCTCCCTTTCCTCCTCGCTCCTTTCTACCCTTCTTTTCCTCTCTCCCTCACTCCTCTTTTCTTTTTCCTCCTCACCCCTTCTTACTCCTCTCCTCCTCACTTCTCTCCTTCTCTTCCTACTTCCTTCCTTTCCACTCAATTCTCCACTCTCCTCCTTACCCATTCTCCTTTACTTATTATCTCCTTCTCTTCCTAACTCCTCTTCTCCCTTTTCTCTCTCCACTCCTTTTCCCTTCTCCTTCCCTCTCTTCCTCACTCCTCTTCTCCCTTTCCTCCTCCCTTTCTCTTACTACTCATTACTCTTCTCCCTCTCTTCCTCACCCCTTCTCCCTCTCTTCCTCCCCCTTTTTCCCTCTCTTCCTCACTCCTTCTCCCTCTCTTCCTCACTCCTTCTCCCTCTCTTCCTCACTCCTTCTCCCTGTCTTCCTCACTCCTTCTCCCTCTCTTCCTCACTCCTTCTCCCTCTCTTCCTCACCACTTCTCCCTCTCTTCCTCACCCCTTCTCCCTCTCTTCCTCACTCCTCTCCCTTCTTCCTCACCCCTTCTCCCTGTCTTTCCTCACTCCTTCTCCCTCGCTTCCTCACCCCTTCTCCCTCTCTTCCTCACCCCTTCTCCCTCTCTTCCTCACCCCTTCTCCCTCTCTTCCTCACCCCTTCTCCCTCTCTTCGTCTCCCCTTCTCCCTCTTTTCCTCACCCCTTCTACCTTAACTCTTCTCCTTTCCATCCCTTCCTTATTCCTCATCTCCCTCGCCTTCCTCAATTCCTTACCTCTTTTCCTTACCTGTTGATAGATAAAAGAATATAGGTACAAACACACACACGCATACACTCACATACATACACACACATATAATATATTATATATTATATATATATATATATATATATATTATATATATATATATATTATATATATATATATATATATATATATATATATATATATATATATATATATGCTGATATATGTATGTATGTGTGTGTATACACATATGTATGAATATATGTAAATATACA
Source organism: Penaeus vannamei (assembly GCF_003789085.1). Taxonomy (NCBI): domain Eukaryota; kingdom Metazoa; phylum Arthropoda; class Malacostraca; order Decapoda; family Penaeidae; genus Penaeus; species Penaeus vannamei. Next base: position 351,762 of record NW_020870533.1, on the reverse strand, counting down.
TATATATTTACCTATACATATATATGCGTGTGTGTAGGTAAGGCCGTCGCCTCCCGTGAGGGACCAGCGACCGAGCCCCCCCCGGGCCAAGGGAACACGACTCGCGCAGGTGCCACATTTCCCCCTAACTTTCATATTGTGATTTGCAGACTGCTATGGATAGATATAGATGAATACTTGAGTATCTAGATGTAGATGAATAACTAGGTATTAACAAATTGATATAGATAAATTGATAGATATCGATGAATATATATAGATAGATAATCATATAGGTATAAATAAATAGATATAGATGAATATATATATAGATAAATATATATAGATAAATAGATAGATATAGATAAATAGATAGATAATATAGATAAATATATATGTAGATAAATATATATATAGGTAAATAGATAGGTATAGATAAATTGATAGATATGGATAAATATATCTATAGATAAATAGATAGGTATAGATGAATGGATAGATATAGATAAATATAGATAAATTGATAGGTATAGATAAATAGACATATAGATAAATAGATAGGTATATATAAATAGATAGATATAGATAGATAGATATAGAAAAAATAGATAGGTAGAGATAAATAGATAGGTAGAGATAAATAGATAGGTAGAGATAAATAGATAGGTAGAGATAAATAGACAGATATAGATAAATAGATAGGTAGAGATAAATAGACAGATATAGATAAATAGGTAGAGATAAATAGATAGATATATGATATAGATAAATAGATAGATATAGACAAATATGGATAAATAATATATAGATAAATAGATAGATAGATAAATAGATATCTATAGATAAATAGTATAGATTATAGATAAATAGATATAGATAAATGTAGATAAATAGATAGATATAGATAAGTATAGATAGATAGATAGATATTGATAAAAAGCGGAAAAGTATTAGAGCAGATTCTGTGCTTCCCCGTTTTCCTTTTAATTCTGCCCATTTTCTGTGATGAGGAGGATCCAGTGTACCAGCCAATGTTATCATCATCATTACTTTCATTGATAATATTCTAAGTATTATGATTATAATCATTACTATTAGCATCATCATTAATAAACCTATAAATATTCAGCATGTTACCATTACCCTCCTTTTGATCGTTGAAAAGCCCATTATAAGGATTATTATCCAACCAGAAAGAATGAGAGGAAGAAATCAAGAAATAGACAAATTGCAAGATGGTGTCAATGGCAAAGAAGGACTGGAACTATTCGGGATAAATTGCACGCATTCGCTTCTGAGAAATACGATCGTTAAAATGCTTTGTCTGTTTACATTCACATCTATGAATATGGTGCCCATGGCATCAGCATTTGTATCAATTGCAATTTAGTATTCATATAATATTTCAAACGTCAAATTGTAATAATGATCGCTGATTGGTAAGTCTTCTGTCTGTCTGTCTGTCTGTCTGTCTGTCTGTCTGTCTGTCTGTCTATCTCTCTTTCTCTATCTATCTATCTATCTGTCTCTTCCCCCACTTGCTAGGAAGCAATAAACATCGAAAAAAAGATATAGTAATAGCAACAGAAAAAAATTGTTTATCAATGGAAATATGTTTAAAGAGTCAGATTATTTTGTATATATTTAGCTTCTCTTTCATGATAATGGATTTTGCTTGCAAAAAGACAATTTAAAGATTATGCAATTATAAATAAGTATATTAAAAAAAAGGTTCTTACGTGGTTTGCATAATGAAATACCACGTTAGTTAAGATGCAATGTATTTCTTTTACCTTCGGCGATTTATACCTAATTGAACTCTTATTAAATTTTCCCGTCGTTGGTATTTTTGTCATTGACAATGCCTATATTGAATAATAAGATTAGTTATGTAACCATTATTTCACATCATTATCTAACAATGCTCATTTTTTTTTTTTTTCAATTTGATATTCACGAAGTATGCAGCAGCAATGAAATATTACATTCAACTACGAACATCAGGATCCTCTATTTTCAGTCATATATCTTAATTTAAAGATCTTGTTTAATGTGCCAATAAGAGATACCCGGTGATAAATAATTTTCTGTAATTCAGTTGTCAGTATTCGATCCTTTACACTATAAAAATGTCTATATGCAATAGTCGAAGAGATTAAGGCTTCGTTATACCGGGGTCCGAATAGAAAAATCCCGGAGAAAATGTTTAATGGTAAAGGATTCAGCGGATACCTTTCCATGTAGGATTTCCAAACGTACTTAGAACCTATTTGCCTTTTGTGAGCTAATTACGAGATGAATAGTGTAATAGAGGGATTTATTCAAAACATTTATGGGGTGAATGAATACAATTATATCTTTAAAAGATATGTAATGAAAAGAAATATATTCATGATCGAGAGATGTATTAATAACATTACTGCTTATTCCTTTATCCACAAATGTCGACATATAAATCTACACTTGCAAGCGAGAGTGGCAACACCTGTAAATAAACTATTTGGCTCACTAGTAATATCGAAATACGTATTCAAATGGGATTGTCGATTTGGAAGTCTGTGAAGAGTATTGTTAATAACGATAATGGCAACAGCAGTGGGCATGCAGCAAAATAAGTGCACAAAAAGAAAGAAAAATGGGTTAGTGCTTTATATTTTTCCAGGATTTCTCTTTATCATAATGCTTAGTTGAGATAGGAAGGTAGATTTTTTAAGATTGGACATATTTCAGTGCAATGGGTAGGTATACAATGATGTATGTAACATCACATACACAAGTGCAATATAAGTGTGCTCGTGAAAGCTACAATATATATCTAGTGAAATTTTAGAGTAATATATGTCTCTGTAGTGTAGTGGTTATCACAGTCGCCTCCGACGCGACAGACTCGGGTTCAATCCCCGACGGATACTATAATAAAGACATTTTTATTCATGAATTTTTGTTTGTACTTACCTTCCGTTCCATGTATCTTTCTACTTTTGTTTCTGTTTCTTTCTCGTTTACAATGTGAAGGAGTAAGGAGTTGGAGTGTGTGGTACTGATTTTTTTTGTTTTGCTTGTTATTGTTTATGCGCGTTTTCGTAATTTTGCTGTTTGTCCTCATAATCATATGGCTGTATTAGTGAGATGAGAAGCAAGAATTGGGAGGAAGAAGAGGACGAACA
>NW_020870533.1:320301-322801 GCF_003789085.1 Penaeus vannamei | reverse complement strand
AAAAGAAAAAAAAAACATTAAGATTAGAGATGTATATCTGGATAACCCTCATGATTACAACTGCAATAAGAGCGATAATTATGACAACAGAACTGAAAATGATAACAGTTCTACGGATTATGGCAATGATAACAACACCACAATCAAATAATAACATCAGCATCAACTGTGATGATAGCGATACGTATAAATAATAACTAAACTGACAACTGTAACAACACTACTAATCATAATAATGATAAAGCGAGCAGACATGATGATGGAAATAATAATATTGATACGTCACATCATAATTTTATGCAGAATAAGAGACACCAACAATGTCTTCAGTAAGATAACAACAACAAAACAACAACAATAACAACAACAAAAATAACTACAACAATGACAACAAAAAACAACAGTAACAACAACAACAAAAATATCTACAACAATAACAACAACAACAGCAAGAACAACAACAACAGTAACAACAACAGCAACAACAGCAAGAACAACACAGAGAATGAGAACACTTGAATACCTTGACCACTTGTTCAAATACATCGCTACAACAATTCATACAACCATTTAGAGGATTTTGTTCAACACACACCAATGAACACGAATTATGAGCGAAACTGTAGACACAAACGAAACGAAGATAATAAGAGAAGAAGAAGAAGAAGAAGAAGAAGAAGAAGAAGAAGAAGAAGAAGAAAGAAGAAAGAAGAAGAAGAAGAAGAAGAAGAAGAAGAAGAAAAAAAAAGAAGAAGAAAAAGAGAAAAAAAACAGAAAGGAGGAACGAAAGGAATAGACGGAGGAACAAAGAGAAGAAATAATCAGAGAATGTTTATTGTTTCTTTTCTATCCCCTCCCTCCCTCCTTCCCCCCCCCTCCCCCCCTAAAATCAAATTAATTCAGTGCCTTCAGTAGTTTATGAACGTTCAGCAATCTACTCGACTGGCGTTCAAAAACAGTCTAATGGATGGACACACGATCTGTCTCCTGGTGTCTCCGTCTCCTTATATGTAGTTGTCTTCCTCTCTTTCTTTATCTTTTATTCTTTCTTTCATTCGCTTTTGTTCTCTCTTTCTTTTTCTCTGTCTGTTTGTCTGTCTGTCTGTCTGTCTGTCTGTCTGTCTCTCTCTCTCTCTCTTTCTCTTTCTCTCTCTCTCTCTCTCTCTCTCTCTCTCTCTCTCTCTCGCTCTCTCTCTCTCTGCCTCTTTCCCTTCCTATCTCTCCCGTCTCTCTCCACCTTCTCCGTTATCTCTCTATCTCCTCCTTCCTCCCAAACTCCATTTCTCTTCCATTTTTGTTCCTTCGCTTTTCTACATCCCCTCCCTCCCTCCCTCTCCTCGCAGTCCCCGCCCCCCTCTCTCTCCTGGCCAATCAAAAGTCCGCCCTCGTTAAGCGCTGATTTATCATTGGTCGAGTCTCCCGCGCCGATAAGTGGGGCTCTGCTCCATAAATCCTGAGGACACGACGGTCGGGCTGGACTCTCATGATATATCGGAGGGGGGGGGGGAGGGGGGTGGCTGGCGACGGCGAAGTGGGGGAGGTGGGGAGATGGGAGGAAGGGGGGAGGGAAGGTGGGGGGTGAGGGAGATGGGGGGGTGGAGGAAGGAAGTGGGGGGAGGAGGGGACTGGCGCCGTCGGAGTAAAAGGGGGTGGGAAGGGGCAGAGGGAAGGGGGAAAGAAGGTTGGGGGGTGAGGGTGGGGGAGGGAGGGGGGCAGGGTGGGGGAAGGGGTGAGGGAGATGGAAGAGTGAGGGAGGTGGGGCAGAGAGGGGGGAAGGACGTGAGGAGGTGGGCTGGCGACGGCGAAGTTGGGGGGAGGGGGAAGGAAGTGGGGGGGGAGGGAGGTAAGGGGAAGGATTGGCGACGTCGAACTTAGGGGGAGGGGCAGGGGGAAGGAGTGAGGGAGGCGGGAGGGAAGGGGGGAGGACTGGCGACGTCAAGGTTGGGGGGGAGGGGCGAGGGAGGTGGAAGAGAAGGGGGGAGGATGTAGGGGGAGGGGCGCAGGGTAAGGGGAGGGAAGGCCTGGCGACGTCGTAAGGGAGGGAGGGGGGTGAGGGGGAAGGGTGAAGGGAGGAAGGAGCGAGTAGAAAGAGAACGGAAATGGGAGGAGGGGAGAGGTGGGGGAAGAGATAAAGAGAAGGTGAAGAGAGAGGAGTGAGTGGGAAGGAAGTGAAGGGTCGAGAGGGGAAAGGTAGGGTGGGGAGGTGAGGGGAAAAAGAAGGGAAAGGGGTGAGGGGGAAGTCTAGCGACGTCGAACAGGTGGTGGTGGGCGAGGGGAGGGGGGGGGGGAGGGATGAGGGGGATGAGGGATGAGGGGAGAGGGAGAGATGGAGGTGAGGGGAGAAGGAGAAGAAGGAAGGAAGAAGGGAATAGAAGGGAGAAGGAATAGAGAGACAAGAGTGAAGTGAGTGGGGGGAAAAGGTTAAGAGGAGGGGGAATTAGGGACAGGAATAGAAGGGGAAAGGAGGGAAGGCGTAAAAAAGGGGTGAGGGACGGGGTAA
>NW_020870533.1:300301-307801 GCF_003789085.1 Penaeus vannamei | reverse complement strand
TCTATCGTCTCTCTTTCTCTCCCTCTATCTTTCTATTTATCTGTGTCTCTTTCATCCTCTATCTTATCTCCTTCTCTCTCCTTCATATCCCCTATCTTATCTCCTCTCTTACTCTCCTTCACATCCACTATCTTATCTCCTCCTTACTCTCCCTCACATCCTCTATCTTATCTCCTTCTCTCTCCCTCACCCTGTTTCGCCATCCCGCCCCTTCCACTTTCTCCACATCTTCCTTCGCTCCCTCTCTTGTCATTTCTTCATCGTGTTGCATAAGTCACGCGTCAATGTCATGTTTATTGATCAGCGTTTCGTGCAATGCTTGGTGGATGCAATACGGCGCGGGCGGGAGAGTTGCATTCGGCCGAAGAGCAACGCTTTATCACCGCAACATTCCGGCGATGCAGAGACGAGGTGGGGAGGGGTGGGGAGGTGTGGGGGAAGGGTGTGGGGGTGAGATGGGGGGTAGAGGGATGGGGTGAGGGTTGGGGGTATGGGAAGTGGGGGGTGGGGGGGTGTTGGAGGGATGGGGGCATGGGAAATGGGGGTGGTGAGGGGTGAGGGGAGCGAGGGAGGTGAGGGAGGTCGGGGGGGAAGTGGGTGAGGGGGTTGAGGTAATGGAGAAGGAATTAGGGAGGTGGGGGAGGGGTGGGGGAGGAAGAGTGGTCGGGGTGGGGGAGGAGTCGAGGTTGGATAGTGAGGGAGGACCTGGGTAGGTGAGGGAAGGATAGAAAAGATAAGAGAAGAGGAGTCTGCACTTCCTTTTATTCGTATGAGGCGTGAGGTCGCCCTTTGTGTATCCCAAGCTACATTCTTCCCCTTAGAAAGCTGGCAGAGTCTCTTAAAGAAATTTCTGCGTTGGAACGAAAGTCGAAGAACATATTTATTGAAAGACACCGGTAGCGCCTTACATTATTTCCTATTTACCGTCGCTCACATGCAGGAAAGCGAGAGACACCCGAAGCCCTCATAAATATCCACTCACGCACAGGCAGAACCACGTGGAAATAAAACCTCCCGAGAGTATTGCAATCCTACTTGGCAAAACAAACTTGCAACGAAATAAAACCGCGCGCTAATGACGGACACGAAATACCGCGTGTGAGTGTGGAATTCCATGCAGCCTGTTGTTGCAATTTTGCTGAAACGAATCCGCATAACACACTTGACATTTACATACCAAAAAAATAAAGGATTCTATTCTTATCGGTAGGATATATCTATCGTAAAGTCTATATCCTTCCCTTTGCTAACAATGGAAGTGCGATACAAGTCCCAGATAAGAATGTATTACGGAGGAAAACACGGGAAGAAAAACGCGACGAAGGGAAGCACCCCCTGATGGCGCACCAGAAGACGAGGAAGGCGGAGAGAAGGATCGCTTTTCTATCCGGAGGTCAGGAAAGGTCAGCCGGCGCATGGAGAACGGTCAGCGAAGTCCTCCCTTACCTGCTGTTGCACGCTGACCGGAAGCAACTTTCTCGGGAGATGCTGTTGAGACATCGGTCGCTTGGAGGAGGAACCGAAGCGAAAATCGGATGAGCTTATTTCGCAATAGGAAGACTGATGGCGGTGGACGCGCGGGAAGCTAGTGGTGGAAAAGCCTTACATATGCACACACAAGCATGGATACACACACACAAACACATGGACACACACACTCACACATGGACACACACACACAACACACAACATGAATACACACACACAAAACATGGACACAACACACACACACACACACAACATGGAATACACACACACACAACACATGGACACACACACACACATGAATATAACACCACAACAAAACAACAACAAACCCACACACACAAACATTGACACAACACACACACACACACACAACCACAGCAACACCAAAACATGGACACACGCACACACACACACACACACACACAGACGAGCGTAGAATGAGAGAAACATAAACTGATAACGAGAAAGACAGGAAATGAGAAAGGGAGGAATACGTAGGAGAGAAAGAGAAAGAAAGAAAGAAAAAAAGAAAGACAAACATAAAGAGGTGGGAGCAAGTGGGAGGGAGAAAAGAGATAGAAGGAAAGCAACATAAAATGCTCATCTAAAAAGAAAACAAAAAAAAAGAAAAAAAAAAGGATCACCAAATATAAACTCTTGAATAACATTATCCCCTCCACTACCAGCTGTCAGTTAACAGCTGCTGCTAACAGCTGTTAGTCTGCTAACAGCTGTTAGGCTTAGTCTGCTAACAGCTGGTAGTCTACTAACAGCTGTAAACAGCTGGTAGTCTGCTAACAGCTGGTAGTTTGCTAACAGCTGGTAGTCTGCTAACAGCTGGTAGTCTGCTAACAGCTGGTAGTCTGCTAACAGTTGGTAGTCTGCTAACAGCTGATAGCACACAAACAAAGCTCTGGTGTGGGTGGTTTGCGTCTTTTTAGTCTATTTCCATTCACATACACCTGTCTATCTATCTATCTGTCTTTCTTATCTATCTTAATCTATGATGAATCTGCTATTTTTTAATCTATCTATGTATATATCTATGTATATAATTATCTGTGTCTGTTTATTTAAGCTAAGTGGGTATGTATTTTTCTATCTATCAATCTGTCTGTCTCTCTATCTACCCATCTATCTATTGTTCTGCCCATCTATTTATATATAGCTATCTACCAGTCTACCCATCCATCTCCTATCATAGATACACACACACACACATACACACACAACACTCAACACATACACACACACACACAAACGCACAACACACACACTAACACTCAAACACAAACACACAACACAACACAAACACACACGCACACACACACCACACACACACACACCTCACACACACACCCCCCCCCCACACATCAACACAAACACACAACACACACAACCCCCACACAACACACACCACACACACCACACACCACACACACACATCCGCTCCGCTTAATCCTCCATGAGCTTAGATCTTGATTAAACCACGCAATAAACTTTATATTGCACGGCTAAAAAAAGGAAGAAAATCACACTCATCTCCCTAACATATATCACATATATATATATATATATATATATATATATATATATATATATATATATATATATATATATATATATATAATTAAGATGAATTTCACACTTTTTTAGTCGATTTTTTTTCTTTCAGTTGAAGTTTTTGTTTGTGTTAATTGAGTTATAATTGTTGTTATGTTTATCATTTATGTAATTAGTTAATTAATAAATTATTCTTTGTTAGGATAGAAATAGCGAGAAGAAACAGAGAAGAAAGCGGATAAAAAATAAAAAGAAATAGAATGTAAAAAAGGAAGAGAAGAGAAAAGAAATAATGAAAGTAGGAGAAAAGAGTGACTATTAAAAGAAGTACGAAGAGGTAAAGAGAATTGAGGAAATGAAGAGGAGAAGTGGAAACGAATAAATAAATAAAAAGAATGAGAGGAAAACAGGAGGGAGAAAAGGAAAATAGAAAGAACAGAAGACAGAGGATAAAACTGAAAGTGAAATAAAAAAGAAAGGAAACAGCAGATGTAAAGTAAAAATAGGAAGAGAGAGAGAGAGAGAGAGAGAGAGAGAGAGAGAGAGAGAGAGAGAGAGAGAGAGAGAGAGAGAGGAGAGAGAGAGAGAGAGAGAGAGAGAGAGAGAGAGAGAGAGAGAGAGGAGAGAGAGAGAGAGAGAGAAGAGAGAGAGAGAGAAGAGAGAGACAGACAGACAGACAGACAGACAGACAGACAGAGAATAAGAAAAAAGGTTTTGAAAAATGGAAATTCAAGAAACAAACACATTAATGACAAGAAGAAACGCCATGCTTGCCTGACAGTGGAAATAATATCATAGTTTTTAAATTTCTTTTTCTATTTAAGTACTTACAGAATATTACATTCTCAGAATTCATTACATTAGTCGTTCCGCATTCCAGATAAAGAAAACACTCAATATGAAGTCAAATAAATTCTCGTCAAATGTATTTTTATAAATTCAGGGGTGAAGTGTATTTTTTCCCTTGTATATGAATAAAAAAATCGTCTGCTAAGATATAAAAAAAAGAGTGAGAGAGATAGATAGATAGATAGATAGATAGATAGATAGATAGATAGATAGAGAGATAGAGAGAGAGAGAGAGAGAGAGAGAGAGAGAGAGAGAGAGAGAGAGAGTAGATAGTAAATAAAAAAAAATCGTCTGCTGAGATATAAATCTTTTTTGCACTGTATATAAACCATGAAATATATTCCCTGGTGAAGTAGAGATGCTTCTCTTATGTAAAATTTAAAGAGATGGTATTCATTACCATTTTCTGACGGACTTATTTTCCTCTTCTTAAATGTCCTACTTGGGTGTCCTTTATTGCACAGCGAACGGGGAATTCATTGCAGACTTTGCATTGCAATAAAGAGCAGCGCCGTAAAAACGAGTCTCCTCCCACACATCCCAATTTAAACCTGTTACGTAAAGCTACATATATATATATATATAAAAGAATTACAGTACGTTTCACTTAATTGAGCTAATTTGAACTTTATAGCGCGTTTACCCTGAATCAGGAAACTGGACACGATCTATTGTCCCGTGATAAGGCACCGGGACACTAAATACAATGATTTTGTTTAAATACATTGGCTTTGTTTATGACCTAATACAGTATACGAGAACTGTAAAGTATATACACATTCGAATCTACGGATTAACGTTACGAACAAGCGTGAAATTCCGTAGTGAATATAATGTGCAAGAGTGAAGATGGGGTTTCACTTTTTTTTTTTTTTTTTTTTTTTTTTTTAATCTAATACCAAATATGATCTTGTTTTTTTCTTGTTTTATTAATTCGTACAGAATCACCTTATGATATATATTGCTAATTCTAACCATATCTAATACCAAATATGACCTTGTTTTTTCTTGTTATATTAATTCGTACAGACTCACCTTATGATATATATTGTTAATTCTATCCATATCCTACAATTCAACGGATTAAAAAGATCTGACTGGAATGAGGCTATAGATCCAATTATTAATATCGCTTTGACCATTGTTCAATACGACTATTTTTTATACATCTGAAATAATTTAGGCACATGAAAATCATACACCACAAGAGTATTGCCAATTTCTGACCACGTTGCTGTGTCAGGCAATTTGCATCCGAATTGACCTTAGTGGAAAAAGAAAGATTAAAAAAAAAAAAGAGGAATTCATTTGCTTAATTGTTTTACTGTAAATTCAACCGATATCCACTTCGCAAGTTTCGTTGTGACTAAATGACTGTTTGTCAACTTCAGTAAAGAAAAACAAAAATAAAAATGATTAAAAAAAACAACAACAACACATTTCAGTTAGCAGACATGCACACACACACACACACGAGTTCAATCATTTATCCAAATACTTATTTTCTCGACTCGTAAAGTCACGTCAATCACCTGAACTGTCAACTTCAGCAAAGAAAAACAAAAATAAAAATAACAATAAAAAAACAACAACAACACATTTCAGTCAGCAGACATGCACCCACACACAGTCATTTATCCGCACACACACACACGCACACACGAGGTCAATAATTTATCCAAATACTTATTTCCTCGACTCGTAAATTCATGTCAATCACCTGAACTGTCAACTTCAGTAAAGAAAAACAAAACAATAAAATAACAATAAAAAACACACATTTCAGTCAGCAAATATGCAAAAACACACACACACACACACACACACACACACACACACACACACACACACACACACACACACGCGCGAGTTCAATCATTTATCCAAATACTTACTTTCTCGATTCATAAATTCATGTCAATCACCTGAACTGTCAACTTCAGTAAAGAAAAAACAAAAATAAAAATAACAATAAAAAAAACAACAACAACACATTTCAGTCAGCAGACATGCACACACACACACACAGCACACAGTCATTATCGCGCACACACACACACACACACGAGGTCAATAATTTATCCAAATACTTATTTCCTCGACTCGTAAATTCACGTCAATCACTTAAACTGTCAACTCAGTAAAGAAAGAAAGAAAGAAAGAAAAAATAAAACAAAAATAATAAAAAAACAACAACACATTTCAGTCAGCAGACATGCACACACACACACACACACAGTCATTTATCCGCACACACACACAGTCATTTATCCACACACACACACAACACACAGTCCCTCATCCGCACACACACACACACACAACTCAAGTATCCAAATACTTATTTCCTCGACTCGTAAATTCACGTCAATCACTTAAACTCGATCCCTCATTCGAGGTCAAGCTTCAACACTTTTCTTTTGAAGCTTATGACCTTTTCTTCCGAACTCTGAATATGCTTTGATGTTAATTAATTTTCATTAATTATTCGGTACATAACTAATCACTTTCATTTCTGTGTCAATTTAAAAGAGTGTGGATCAGTCAGTAATAGCTAATTATATATGCATAAGTGCAACATGCAAAAAGAAAGAAAACAGGAAAAAAAAGAAAAAAAGAAAAGAAAGAAAGAAAAAAAAGAAAAAGAAAAAGAAAGAAAAGAGAAAAAAAGAAAAGAAAAGAAAAGAAAGAAAGAAAAAGAAAAAAGAAAGAAAGAAAAGAAAAGAGAAAAAAAGAAAAGAAAAGAAAAAGAAAAGAAAAAAAAAAGAAGAAAAGAAAAAAAAGAAAAGAAAAGAAAAGAAAAGAAAAGAAAAGAAAAGAAAAGAAAAGAAAAGAAAAGAAAAGAAAAGAAAGAAAAAGAAAAGAAAAGAAAAGAAAAAGAAAAGAAAAGAAAAAAAAAAAAGAAAAGAAAAAGAAAAAGAGAAAAGGAAAAGAAAGAAAGAAAAGGAAAGGAAAGAAAAGAAAGAAAAGAAGAAAGAAAAAGAAAAGAAAAAGAAAGAAAAAAGAAAAGAAAAGAAAAGAAAAGAAAAAGAAAGAGAAGGAAAAGAAAAAGAAAAGAAAAAGAAACCGGAAAAGAAAATTTAATAAATAAAATAAAATAAAAGGAAAAGAAAGAAAGGAAAGGGAAAAGGAAGAAGAAGAAAGGAAAAGAAAGAAAGAAGGAAGAAGAGAAGAAATAAAGACAAGAAGAAAAAGGGAAATAAAATAAAATGAAATTAAAGGAAAGCGAAGCAGCCCAAGCAAGGAAGGCAAGGAAAAGGAAAAGAAGAAGAAAAGAAAAGGGAATGACAAGAAAGCAAAAAATAAATAGGATAGAAAAGAAAGAAAGAGGGAAAGGAAAAAAGGAAAGAAAAGAAGAAGGAATATTTATTTATTTGATTTTATTATTTTAATGTGTGTTAGGATGTCTGTTTATATGTTGGATTTTGTGTAGATGGATTTTTTTATTTTGTATTTTTTTTTTGGATTAAATGGTGTGTGTGGGGAATTGGGGATGATGATAGATATTTATTTTTTTATATTATATATAATATATAATTATTTATTTTTTTTGGAGGAGAGCGAGGAGGAGAGAGGAGAGGAGAGGAGAGGAGAGTGAG
>NW_020870533.1:291562-296562 GCF_003789085.1 Penaeus vannamei | reverse complement strand
GCATTCATCTTGCAAGGAAGGAGACTCTTTTCTTATCGCATGGTCTTATCTCTGCAATATTTCACTCGAAATTTTACTCTCGCTTCACACCGGTGGCGGAGCTTTTTCTTTCTGACAGCCTTTCTCACAGACTTTTTTTGGACAGACGGACTGACACAGACAGACACAGTGACGGAGAATTAGACGGACTGATCTTTCGGACAGACAGACACATTGGACAGACAGACTGATCTTTCGGACAGACAGACACAGTGACGGAGAATTAGACAGGACTGATCTTTAGACACAGGACGAGAATTAGACGGACTATCTTTCGGACAGACAGACAGGACAGTGACGGAATTAGACAGACAGACACCGAGAATAGACAGACTGATTCTTCCCGGACAGACAGACACAGTGACGGAGAATTAGACGGACTGATCTTCCGGACAGACAGGACACAGTGACGGAGAATTAGACAGACTGATCTTTCGGACAGACAGACACAGTGACGGAGAATTAGACAGACAGATCGACTGCAGGTAAATCTGATTGTCATATAAACAGACAGACAGACTGATAGATATATACATGCATGCAGATAGACAGATAAGCTGGTAGCCTTTCATACAAATAAAATGAAAAGTATGCAGAAGAAAACAGATAAATCAGTAATTATGGAGATTAAGACGGATAGACAGATAGATAGACCAATAGCGAGAGAGACAAATAAATATGGATTGATGAATAGATAGATAGAAAGACATATAAGCAGACAGACTGATACACGGGCAGGTAAGCAGGAATCTAAGCGGATAGACTGAAAGACAGGTAAAGAGAATAGAAGTCATACTTGAATGCACTAAGACAAATACAGACAGACACATACATGTAACATCCATTAAATTGCCTACCGACTTATTCCATTATAATGATTCCACACAGAAACCAACACAAACACCCCCCCCTTTCACACACACACACAACACACCACACATATGCACAAACACACACACGCACATGCACAAACACAGACACACATATGCACAAACACACACACATGCACCAAACACACACACAAATGCACAAACACACACACACATGCACAAAACAATACACACGCACAAACACACTGACACAAACACACACACCACATACACAAACACATACACCTAAAGGTTTACACACAGACACACACAGAGACAATGTCATTACTCACCCTTTATCAAAAGATACACTAGATACACATGCCAGGAAATGCTTAGACCAATTACCCTTTGATGACGTCATCGGTAGGACATAGACACGTACATCGTAGTTTTTCGTTTGTTTTAATTCGCTTTCTTGTGTTTTAATTGCTTCGTTCGTTTGTTTTGGCGACTCTGGCTTCTGGTTTCATGAAAGGCAGCAAGGGCTTTCTGATATTCATGTCTGGACAACACGAAACTGCATTGAGCTTTGTAAAGTCAATGCTGTTAAAGAACAAAAGAGAGAGAGGGGAGGGAGGAGAGAGAGAGAGAGGAGGAGAGGAGAGGAGAGGAGGGAGAGGAGAGGGAGAGGGGAGAGGGAGAGGGAGAGAGGAGGAGAGGAGAGGGGAAGGAGAGGGGGAGGGGGAGGGAGGGGGAGGGAGGGGAGGGGAGGGAGAGGAGAGGGAGAGGAGAGGGAGAGGGAGGAAGAGAGGGAGGAGAGAGAGAGAGAGAGAGAAAGAGAAAGAGAAAGAGAGGAAGAGAGGGAGGAAGGGAGGGAGGAAGGAAAGGAAGGAAGGGAGGAGGGGAGGAGGGAGGAGAGAGAGAGAGAGAGAGAGAGAGAGAGAGGAGAGAGAGAGAGAGAGAAGAGAGAGAGAGAGAGAAAGAGAGAAAGAAGAAAGAGAAGAGAAAGAGAGGAAGAAGGAGAGGGGAAGAGGGAAGGGAGGAGAAAGGAAGAAGGAAGGAGGGAGGAGAGAGAGGAGAGAGAGGAGAGAGAGAGAGAGAGAGAGAGAGAGAGAGAGAGAGAGAGAGAGAGAGAGAGAGAGAGAGAGAGAGAGAGAGAGAAGAGAAGAGAGAGAGAAAGAGAGAGAGAAAGAGAGAGAGAGAGAGAGACAGAGACAGAGACAGAGACAGAGACAGACAGACAGAGACAGACAGACAGACAGACAGACAGAGACAGACAGACAGAGACAGACAGAAAAAGACAGACAGACAGATAGAGAGACAGACAGAGAAACAGAGAGACAGAGACAGAGAAACAGAGAGACAGAAAGAAAGAGAGAGAGAGAGAGAGAGAGAAGAGAGAGAGAGAGAGAGAGAGAGAGAGAGAGAGAGAGAGAGAGAGAGAGAGAGAGAGAGAGAGAGAGAGAGGAGAGAAGAGAGAGAGAGAGAGAGAGAGAGAGAGAGAGAGAGAGAGAGAGAGAGAGAGAGGGAAAGAGGAATAACACAATTAAAAAATAGTAGAAATTAATCATATCTGTGTCCCGTTTCTTAAAACCTTTATGATAAATATTCTACTCATTTTCTAGTATCTGGGAGATTCGGATCAAACTCCTTATGACGAAAAATATCCGTACCCTCAAATACCGGAAAAAATATATCTGCAAATATATTGAAATATCGACATCTGATCTACCATTACAGTTATTATCATTATCAGTTATCAATATTATAACTATAATCATCGCTCTCATCGTAATTATCGTTCACATTATTATTGATTATTATCATTAAACAATCATTCGGCGTTGATGTTTGATAGACATCTTGCAAAATTCAGTATATCTTAATCAAACATTTAATTTTCCTGGCAGCCATGCTTTTTGCAGTGATGTTGTATTGCAATCTTGATCCCTTTTGTTCATTAATTTTTCAAAGTTCTCTCCGACAATATCCAGGACTACAATAATAACTGACAGAAGCTTCTGAACTACGTATCTCTTCCTGCAGAGATATATTTTATTTCTCTTTATTTTTCTATTCTTTTATCAACGTAAACATGATCGATCGTTCTTAATATCAGAGGCAATGGCTAGTCAATTACACTCCAGTTGCTGATCTCTCTATGCTCCCCTCTCTCTCTCTCTCCTTCTCCGTCTCCTCTTTCTTCCCTTCCGTCTCTCTCGTCTCTAGATTCCCTTCTCATTCTCCTTCTCTTCTTCTCCGTCTCCTCTCTCTCTCCCTTCCCTTCCGCCTGCCTCGTCTCTAGTTCCTTCTCTCCTTCTCTCCTTCTCCGCTCCTCTCTTCTCTCCTTCGCCTGCATCGTCTCTAGGTTCCCCTCTCTCTCCCTCTCTTCTTCTCCGTCTCCTCTTTCTCTCCCTTCCGCCTGCCTCGTCTCTAGATTCCCCTCTCTCTCCCTCTCTTCTTCTCCGTCTCCTCTTTCTCTCCTTCCGCCTGCCTCGTCTCTAGTTCCCTTCTCTCCTTCTCCGCTCTTTCTCTCCCTACCGCCTGCCTCGTCTCTAGCTTCCCCTCTCTCTCCCTCTCTCTCCTTCTCCGTCTCCTCTCTCTCTCCCTTCCGCCTGCCTGTCTCTAGTTCCCTCTCTCTCCCTCTCTCTCCTTCTCCGTCTCCTCTCTCTCTCTTCCCTTCCGCCTGCTCGTCTTCAGTTCCTCTCTCCCTTTCTCCTTCTCTTTTCTCCTCCCTCTCTCTCCCTTCGCCTCTCCTCTCCCCTCTCCTCCCTCTCCTCTCGTTCCTCTTATCTTCCCTTCCGCCTGCCTCGTCTCTAGGTTCCCTTCTCTCTCCCTTTCTCTCCTTCTCTCCTTCTCCGTCTCTCTCTCTCTCCCTTCCGCCGTGCATCGTCTCTAGGTTCCCCTCTCTCCCTCTCTTCTTCTCCGTCTCCTCTTTCTCTCCCTTCCGCTGCCTCGTCTCTAGATTCCCTCTCTCTCCCTCCTCTTCTTCTCCGTCTCTTCTTCTCTCCCTTCCGCCTGCCTCGTCTCTAGCTTCCCCTCTCTTCCCTCTCTCTCCTTCTCCGTCTCCTCTCTCTTCTCCTTCCGCCTCTCTTGTCTCTAGGGTTCCCCTCTCTCTCCTCTCTCCGTCTCCTCTCTCTCTCCCTTCCGCCTGCCTCGTCTTCTAGGTTCCCCTCTCTCTCCTCTCTCTCCTTCTCCTCCTCTCTCTCTCCCTCCGCTCTCTTGTCTCTAGGTTCCCCTCTCTCTCCCTCTTTCTCCTTCTCCGTCTCCTCTTTCTCTCCCTTCCGCCTGCCTCGTCTCTAGATTCCCCCTCTCTCCCTTTTCTCTTCTTCTCTCCCTTCTCCGTCTCCTCTTTCTCTCCCTCCGCCTCTGCCTGTCTCTAGGTTCCCCTCTCTCTCCCTTTCTCTCCTTCTCCGTCTCCTCTCCTCTCTCCCTTCCGCCTCTCTTGTCTCTAGTTCCCCTCTCTCTCCCTCTCTCTCCTTCTCCGTCTCCCTCTCTCTCTCCCTTCCGCCTCTCTTGTCTCTAGTTTCCCCTCTCTCTCCCTCTCTCTCCTTCTCCGTCTCCTCTCTCTCTCCCTTCCGCCTCTCTTGTCTCTAGCTTCCCCTCTCTCTCCTCTCTCTCCCTCTCTTCTCCTCTCCTCTCCTCTCTCTCTCCCTTCCGCCTGCCTCGTCTCTAGGTTCCCCTCTCTCTCCCTCTCTCTCCTTCTCCTCTCTCCTCTTTCTCTCCTTCCGCCTGCCTCGTCTCTAGATTCCCCCCTCTCCCTCTCTCATTCTCTCCTTCTCGTCCTCTTTCTCTCCCTTCCGCCTGCTCGTCTCTAGGTTCCCCTCTCTCTCCCTTCTCTCCTTCTCCGTCTTCTCTCTCTCTTCCCTTCCGCCTCTCTTGTCTCTAGTTCCCCTCTCTCTCCTTCTCCGTCTCCTCTCTCTTCTCCTTCCGCCTGCCTCGTCTCTAGTCTCCCCTCTCTCTCCTTCTCCGTCTCCTCTCTCTCTCCCTTCCGCCTCTCTCGTCTCTAGGTTCCCCTCTCTCTCCCTCTCTCTCCTTCTCCGTCTCCTCTCTCTCTCCCTTTCCGCCTGCCTGTCTCTAGATTCCCTCTCTCTCCTTCTCCGTCTCCTCTTTCTCTCCCTTCCGCCTGCCTCGTCTCTAGATTCCCCC
>NW_020870533.1:284062-286562 GCF_003789085.1 Penaeus vannamei | reverse complement strand
TTTTGTTTTTAAAGAGAAATTTTGTACCATTTCGGAAGGTCTGTATCGCCTCAAAGCTTCCACGTAGGTTTTGCGACGTATTATAATAGATTTCAGAAATTGCAATAATTACCCTATATTAATACCTCTCATCTGATATATATATCAATGAAGAACTATTATTTTGATCTTGATATATATATATGTATTTCCATATTTTAGTGCATGGTTTCAATCGTATTCTCAGATGAAATGCTCAAAATTGCATATATTAAGTGTTTTGTTCACGGAAACTTTCATCTATACCATCGAAGCAGGAGAGTTGAGACGAGTTTGAAAATAGGAAATAAACAATTCTAGATGATTTATTAAAGAAATATAGTATTTGCTCATGTTGGTATCGCTGAACTTCCCCAGACGATTAAAGGTCTTGGGAACGATCGTAAAAATGACAGTTGTAAGTAACAGTTGGCACTACGATAACCGGGTTTGACGTTATCTTTCCTGAATAAAACCAGGAATGGGGCTTGTCTAAGTAGTTTGATAATACAGCCGTTAGACACTGCCGAGTGTAAGGTGGAGGAAGCGGGGGGGGGGGGGTGATAATACAGCCGTTAGACACTCCAGAGTATAAGGTGGAAGAAGAGGGGGAGGGGGAGGGGGCTCTTTTATCTTTCAATTGTCCCAAAATGAAAGGTAACACAGGGCTAGTTCAGGGTATCGTAGCCCTCACCCTGGGTAACGAGACCTCAACAACACATGCGAATATTAACCCCCCCCCCCCCCCCCACCCCAGACCCGGGCAACTACTGCAGCTCAATTACGGTGAAATAACGAGACCGAAAATGTAGACTGACTGACCACGACTATATTATTTACAACTTATCGGACTCCAGAAAACCAAGAAACCCAATATAAGACACTAAAATAACGACAAATATCATCGTACAGAAAGAGAGAAAGAAAGAAATACCGACAACCAAGCATTCACACCAAGAACCGTCCCTTTGCAGTTGAAATCTTATTGAAAATAAAATCGCCGTGCTGATTGGAATGTTCTCCGGACAGCAGTCTACAATCAGCAGAATTTTCGGGATCTCTACCTCGCTCGAAGCCAGCAGACCCGTTCCTCCCGACGCGCCAGCAGGGGGTCCCGACCGGATCCTTGCAAGTATTTTCCCGACACATCCTCAGCCGGTGCGAGGAGAGAAGCGTCTGCACAAAAGGCATTCAGAAGGAGTCATTCTTAAGAGAAGCGGGGAGAAAAACAAGCAGAGAAAAAGATTTATAAGAGCAGCGGAAACAAAAACAAGAAGAACAAGCAAAGAAAATGTTATTTATAAGAGCAGCGGAAACAAAAACAAGAAGAACAAGCAAAGAAAAAGTTATTTATAAGAGCAGCGGGAAAAAAAAGTAAAAACAAGCAAAGAAAAATCACAGCGAACCGCCTGTGGGAGGAGACGACCCATTCGTCGCCGGGATATGCCTGGAGGACGTCCCTGATGCCTCGCCGTCCAAGTGCCAGCGCTCGGCATCGGAGAAAGGAAAATTAGGACCCTCGTCTCCAAAATGACAAACAGGAAATCAAGAGAAAGATGCTAGATAGTGCACTTGTAACACTAGTCATCAGCGAAAAGGAAACTTATGATCCCCTAAAAGAAAGAAAGAAAGAAAAAAAAAGGTGCTACGTCTCCAGACAACAAACAAGGATCCTCGTCTCTAAAACAACAACAGGAAAATCAAGAGAAGGATGCTAAATAGTACACTTGAAACATTCGTCTTAAGCGAAAAGGAAAATTATGATACTCATCTCCAAAATAGCAAACAAGGATCCTCGTCTCTAAAATAACAAATATAAAATCAAGAGAAAGATGCTGGATAGTTCACTTGTAACACTCGGCATCAGTTAAAAGGAAATTATGATCCTCTAACATAACAAACATAAACTCAAGAGAAGGGTGTTCGGTGGTGCTACGTCTCCCAAACAACAAACAAGAATCTTCGTCTCTAAAACAACAACAGGAAAATCAAGAGAAGGATGCCAGATAGTGCACTTGTAACACTCGTCATCAGCGGAAAGAAAAATTATGATCCTCATCTCCAAAATAGCATACAAGGATCCTCGTCTCTAAAATAACAAATATAAAATCAAGAGAAAGATGCTAGATAGTTCACTTGTAACACTCGGCATCAGCAAAAAGGAAATTATGATCCTCTAACATAATAAACATAAACTCAAGAGAAGGGTGTTCGGTGGTGCTACGTCTCCAAACAACAAACAAGGACCATCGTCTCTAAAATAACAAACAAAATCAAGAGAAGAATGCTAAATAGTTCACTTGTAAGACTCGTCATCAGCGAAAAGGAAAATTATGATCCTCATCTGCAAAATAGCAAGCAAGGATTCTCGTCTCTAAAATTACAAATATAAAATCAAGAGAAAGGTTTTCGCTTGTGCTACGTCTCCAGACAACAAACAAGGATCCTCGTCTCTAAAACAACAACAGGAAAATCAAGAGAA
>NW_020870533.1:251562-264062 GCF_003789085.1 Penaeus vannamei | reverse complement strand
ATGCGTAGAGACATTTAACATAACACTAAAGTGAACGCAACATTTTCCAGGCGACAGCGGGTTAAGGCAGCTTGCACTTCGGGGATTAAGATTTTACATATCTCTTTCATCTCTCTCACATTTGAATTACCATATTTTGAAATAATTGTGCCTAAAATTAAATGAAAATGTGATTACTCTGTGAATGGTGGCATCTATATATATATGACATAGCATGATTGGACTCCTTTCAGGCGGCATGTACAACCATGCCATACATATTGAGCCCAATCCAAGTTGTGTGCACTAAACACATTTTCACTGGTTTGGCCATTAATTTAGTAAATGACTAGCAACAGCCTCTCAAAAGTAAGATTAAAGTCACAGTTTGAACTCATTCATTGGAAAGTTGTATGTACTGCAACCAAAATTGTAGAGAGTTGGGAAACGTGTTTCCTGTGTCTCTAATTTTTCTCTTGAGCAGGTGACTGTTTGTGGAGTCTGTTGCACTATCCAGTATGGCACATGGTGCTCCGTTTTGCATTGGGTTAATTACAAAAATTGATGGTGTGTAACCAAGTTTACAAATGTGAAAAGTTTCAATCCCAAAAAACTGTAGTTCCTACTACAGTTGCCTCTGAATTTCATCTTTTATAAAGTGCATATTCCATCTTTGCTGTTTTGAAGACTTCTGCTTTACATACCAGAAAATGCAGGCTTAAAAATGTAAAACAGATACAAAGTGATGATATACATAGGATTCTTATATAAGAGAAAAAACAACAAAGTAATAGTACATGTAATTCATCTAGCAGGTGAAGGGGTGGAAGAGGATCCTAGGGGAAGGAGGCAGGGGATTGTGGGGTAGTGGTCTGTGTTGGCATGAGAGTTGGGATGGACGGGTATAGAGGAAGGATTGAGTAGAATGAGAAGCTGCCAAGACACATAGTAGGGATCAGGAGAAATAGAGATAGGACGGGGAGGGTTAGCACTCTGTACCCTTGAAGCTGGAGGAACATCTATTCACTTTAAATAGAACCTAGAAAGCAACCTGATGCACAGTGAAAGTGGCTAGCCGTGTGTGCTAAGATTGGGTGCTAAGTTGATCAGTACAATACGGAGACAAAACTTCATATCTGCAGTAATCTTTGCAAATACATCTATGAAGGGACTGTTTAAACAAATAGAATGTGTTTTATGTAAAATCTCATCCATAATGCATCAAAAATGTCAGACAGTAATGTTAATGTTGTGAGAGGTGTCTTTGTCTTCTACAGCGAGTCATCCAGTGGCCGAGGTAGTCGATGCAGCAGCCACCATGACTCTCTGCCATGCACAGACGCAGTGTCTCCAGGTCAACTTCCCTTAGACGAAACACAGGTCAGTCTTTCCAGTCTTTACCCTAGTGTCTGCTCTTTCAGTTCTTCTTGCTTGGCTGCAGTTGCTTGAATAATGAATTTACCCATACTTGAACTCTTGGAGATAAAATTCAGCAAGAAAGAGAGGCAAGGGATAGTAATGGTTGAATTTGAGTGACTTTTCACTTCTTTTTTGTCCTTTTTAATTGATTTATTCCCTTGAGTCTGTAGAATTTCCTGCAATATTTAAGTTATAATCACTATTGCAGTACAAATGATTGCGCACATTTAAATTTCACAATAGCATTGACAACACGGCAAATGTATGACAGTGCCAGAGCTTTGTAAGTTGCTCTCCACAAGTATATATTTGCTCTCTGTGGATGATGAATGTTCCTCAACTAAGAAAAAAATTATCAAGTATTTGCTTACTTTCTCTTGTTTGGAAATGCAAATATTCATGTATATTTCAGATAATGTTTTGCGAGACTTTTCAAAAGCTCATGCAAAGATAAGCACTTACGATATAAAAGATATCCAAGTAAGTGTTGATGTGCTCTTATATTCTTTCAGATTAAGAGAGAAGTTGTTAAATGGATAATAAAGTGCATTACCCTTGTGTTGATGAAAAAACCTGGATTTTAGACTGATTTTTAAATTCATAAAATATGTTTGTGTGAAATAGTTTTGTTTTCACATTCACATTTTGCTCATAACCTTTTTAAAGGAACTTTGAGAAGTGAACTGGACATTACCAGACAAGTGCCATTGAATTCATTTTTTCTATAGCTACATGTTGTATGATTTTATACAGTTTAAATCATATTTTTTAGTGGACAACAAAAGGTGTATATTTATTATGCACTGTTTTGAAGGAAAATTAAGGTTCTTTGTCTTTTGTAGCTTAGCCTTCCTCCGTCTAAGCTTTTGTAGAATTAAAGCTTGCTGTCTTAGCTCCTCTTGTTGTGATTCGAATCCTTAGCTTTATGGTCAAAGTTTTCAGTATCATAAATTTTCCAGTATGGATCTTGAT
Organism: Penaeus vannamei; assembly: GCF_003789085.1. Taxonomy (NCBI): domain Eukaryota; kingdom Metazoa; phylum Arthropoda; class Malacostraca; order Decapoda; family Penaeidae; genus Penaeus; species Penaeus vannamei. The sequence goes on along the minus strand of NW_020870533.1, from coordinate 261,692 downwards.
GTGTTTGAAATAATGTAGACCCTTTTTGATGAATGCATGACTAGAATTCTCCTCTGCATTCTGTACATTAGTACTACTGAAAAGACGAGAGATTGGTATTTTGAGCAATTTTGTATTTGTTTCCTGTCTCATGTAGAAACAACAGTTATACGAGTAGTTTCATTTAAATACAAGTACACATTCAAGTAGTTCTTTCAGTGAATGTGAATTAGCACTTACCTTCTCTAGGAAGCTGTTAAGTGCAGTCTTTTGTAAATTGTAGTTGCAATGGATGTAAGGATTCTTAATCTGTAATGTTATCATTTTGAAATTGATAAATGTGGAGAATTAAAAACATTTGAATTATGGTAAATGTTTTCTCCTGTGTAGTGGAAAGCCATGAGATGCTACTTGATGGAATTGCACTTAAGCTAATAGGGTCTTGATTCACAAAATAGTTCTTAGCATATGCAATGTGGCTACCAAGGTGTTCAGATTATATTATTTCACATATGTTTACCCCTTCCCTTTTACAAGGTCATCCTTAAAGGGCAGAAATGGGAGTATTTTCTTGATCATAAAATTAATTTCTAAATACCTGACAGATATTGAACATGGATTGCATATTATTAAAGTGGGTAGTGTCTGATTATTGCTCAGATTTACAATGTTTTCAGAATAGTTATCCACTCAAATTTGTAGTGATATATACAATGTTTAACATACGTGTTTGCATATAAATTTATGGAGGGACTGTGCATATAGAAAGACAGGGTTAAATTATTTGTAATGTGTAGAGATTTTTCATTATTATTCTATTAGTGATATATTCTAGTTAATGATTTTATCCAGTGATCTGTATTTGTGTTCTACATAAGTAGCCAGCACAGGAGTAGTGACTTCCACTTCCCCACAGCCCCATCTCGCCCTGCCCCAGTGCGTGAGTGCCACCGCCGCACACACTCTCACTCTGCAGCCACAAGGAGTGACTCAGGCTCACGTTCCCAGCAGAGCCAGTCATATCATGTAGAGCTGTCGAACACACTGTATGGGGGAGACCTGCGCACACCTGATACCCCGAGCCTTATGACGCAGAGCATGGACCCAGCTATCCTGTCGCAGTTGGCTGGCAGTGGCCCCAGGGGGCAAGTGGACCCAATGTCACTGAGCCTAGGGGCAGAGCAGATGTCTCGATCGTTGGGCATAGATCCCATGTCCCGGTCAATGGGCGAAGAGGAGATGAAGCGTTGCCTGGAGTTGGACCCTATGACACAGAGCCAGGGCCCAGAACAGCTAGCACGAAGCTTGGCACAGCCTGAACCCTGTGGTGGACTGATGACACGCAGCTTGGACCTAGGCCCCATGACCAATGGAGAGGCAGAGGTGTGGGGTGAGCGCACACTTCTACCACCCACTGGCCACCCCAGGCCTACCAGCCTCTTTGGGGATGAGAAGGACCTGGTGCTAGAGGATGTGACAGCCCAAGGTACTCCCCCTGGACTGTGTAGTGCTTCTATCCGCAAGTATTCACTGATATTGACATCATACACATGGCTGTACAAGACTGCATTTTCAACTGGTCAAAAAAGTTAATGTTGGTGTCATTTTCTTTTAAAAAATACTAAATGAATAAACATTGGAGGTAAGGATGTTTTTCCTCATTTACTTTTACTAAGGGTTATTGATAATAAAATATGATTGTATTTCTTATTATACAACTTTTCTTTGCTTATGAAGCCTGCCAGTGGCATCATGTGAAAATGGATGATAAAAATCCAAAGAAATTTATATTCTCTAACTACACTGCATAAATGATTTAAACGAGTCTTGTACAAGTGTGTTGTCATGTTAGTTTGCACCCTCACCCTGTAGTTTAGATCACTCGAGTCTTTCATTTCTGCATTGCACAGCCTCTAGCTAAGTTCTGATTGGTGTTCAACAACCTTCTTTTGATAGAAATTATATTTTTTTCTTTGATAGTTTTTTTGAGAACAATTCAGTAGTAAGTAGTAATTCTTTATTAAGGCTGAGTACAGAGACTTAATCATGTGCTGAATTTTGGACATTGAGATATTAAAAGTGAGGTACTGCAAAATAACTAAAAAGAAAAAATTTCAAAGTCTCATCTTTAGGATAATATTATATTTTATTATTCTAACTTTGTTCATCAGGCCTCTTACACGTATTCATATCTCTCCTTCCTCGTTCCTTTGTCGTCTTCCTCTTCTTCCTCCTGTATTTGTCTTCATATTCAAAATTTGAGTGTGATGATGATCCTTTCCCCCCTTCAGAGAGCAGTAGCCAGCTAGTGGGTTCAACCAAGTTTGTCCCAGCTCCTGAGAGCATCATGAGTCCTGAGTACCAGGCAGCTGTAGCTTCTGCACGCTCTGCTCAGGGTCACGGGACCTCTAGTCAGTGGTGAGGAATTTCTTTTATTCGTCTAAAGTGAGCTGATACGTATATTCTGTGTTATATACCAGTTTCATCCATTCATATATCTATATCTACATATATATATATATATATATATATATAATATATTATATATATATATATATATATATATATATATATATATATATATATATATATATATATATATATATATAATATATATAATATATATATATATATATATATATATATATTATATATATATATGTAATACATATATATATGTATTATTATTATTATTATATATATATTTATTTTATAATATATATATATATATTTTTTTTTTTTTTTTTTTTTTTTTTTTTTTTTTTTATCAAGAAGTTTTTTCCCATATTCATCATATTGTTGTTATTATTCCACTTTGTACTCAGAACACATTTTTCAAATGAATTCTTTGTTAGCTTTCTGTACAATCAATAAATGAAATGAGTTTTGTTCCTCTTCGTATACCAATCAATACTTTAACATTTTCTCCCCAGATTCCCATACATATTTATGACAGAAACTTATTGCTTTCTCTCTTATTTTCCCACAGTTCTTCCTCCTCGCGTGCACAACACAGTTCAAGTGCCGTTGTCCGCTCAAACTCTGCCTCCAGATCCCAGCGTCCTCCTCCGTCCGCAAGGCCCACGTCTGCACCTCAAGCTTCCCCAAGAGTGAGATATTTAAACCTTTACTTTTTTCCATAGTTTCCAGTTTTGTTTATTGATTAATTGGTTTTGTTGATTGGTTTGTTGCTTAGCATCAGTTTGTCTTTTTTTTATATGTATTTAATTCCTTTGCTTAGGTCTAGGAAATGTTATCAAGATCTTTTTTCTTAAGGAGCCTAGATTGCTTCCATCCATCTTGTAGAAAGCAAGCATCAGTTGTAACTAGTCTTAATGATTTTTTAGCAAACAGCAGTGCGGTCATCATCAGTTACTAGGCCTCGAGCCTCACCCATGAAAAGTCCAGCCACAGTTGATCTCATACGGGGCTCCCCTTCCCGCCCCTCCCAGCGTCCTGCAAGTGGTTCCTCCTCCTCAACCGCTGCATCAGGGCTCTCTACACTACCTAGACCAAAGCCTTCTCCCCGACTCTCGCCCAGATACGCACGCTCTGGCTCAGTGGAACCCTCACCAAGGTAAACAGAATCTCTTGCAGAGTTATGAAAGCTGATTTTACTAATTCTTGTTTTCTTTCTTTCTTTCTTTCTTTCTTCCTTTTTTTGTTAGTCTGTTGCACTAGGGGATAGTAAGTTTCTTCTATGGCCAAAGTACAAGCTTACTAAGCTTGAGTTGCTGTTTGCAAAGTTAAGCACTGCTGATTCAGTAATTCCAGTCATTGTGATGTAGCCCAATTCCTGTGGGCTTTATTTATAAATTTATAAAGGAAGAAAGTGCATTCTACTCGTGAAATATTTTATGTACCTTGAATAACAGTCAAAATCAAGCAAACTGTCATGACGTTCTTCACAACCGGGCTCAGGTCAAAAACTTGGATGTCATGTACAACACATTTCATTGCAACTGGTTATTTTTGGGCTTGATGTGATATTCCATGTTTATTGGATACAGTATTTTCTGACATCTGCAAATACAGGAATATTATGTGCATAGTTCCTACACAAACTTATGTCATTGTAAATAACATTCTTTGGCTGTGAAGATTAGGATTTTCTGATAGTAGATTTAGGGGATGTTTTTCACTTTTTACTTTACTCAATATTGCTAAAAATTGAGCCCAGATATAGGATGGCTGAGATAAGTGCCATATGCAGTCAGCCTGCTCCATGTTCTAGTTGTTCATTTGTGTGGCTATTCATAAGCTACAGTTCCTCAGAAGTGAGCTTAGAACCCTTTTTAGTCTCAGTCAATGGAAACTTTAGTATGTTGCACCCAAATTTGGACAGAATGGAAAAGTATGTCTTCCCCTTGCTCCATTTTTTTTTTTTTTTTTTTTTTTCTTCTTCTTCTTCTTCTTTTTCCTCGTGGGTGATTACATGAGATTTGGTTTAGTTTGGTGTGGGAGAAACTCATCAAAATTAGGTTAAAGAATATGAAAAGCATAGAAATATTTTTATTAACCCCTTGGATCCGAATGATGTTATGGTCATGTCATGGAAAAACTGGGCCGAGGGATGGGTGACATGAACATGCTGTCATCAGGCAAAATGGCCACGGGCTCGGGTGATGTGAACTTGCCACCATGAGCGATGCCTGGGTGATGGAAAAAACTCTCCACGAGAGCACAAACTTCTTGGAGTGTGATTTGACTCATTTGGTTCTTAGAAAGGGGCTTTAGCTTAATCCCATCAATAAACAAATGTGGATTCTAATGTGCATAAGCAGTGACTGGAAGTGCGCTGGCTCCAGGGAGGACAGCATTTCCATGCTGCGCACTGTATTCCTGGCTCCTGTGATTGGCGGCGCAGGTTGTATTTCATAAAATTGAAAATCATGCAATAAAGCTAAAAAAAAGTTTAAACAAAATAACTTTGCATAGGGTCTCACAGTCTTGTCACCGCTCATGGGTGTTCATTTGTGCCTGGCCTAAACGCGGCATGCTCGGGATATTTGCTACTTACGTAAGCCAAAAAAAAAAAAAAAAAAATTATATTTATATATATGTATACAAATTTTGCATTTTCTATAATTTGAAGTAAGAGTAACGTGCTTAGGTGAAGAAAGATGTATAGTTTGGTGCAACTTATTCTTTCAGTGGTTTGTTTTTAGAATATTGTGTCCGTCCTCCAATTTCTTCCAATTTGATGGTGAAGCAGTCAGAGTTGGCCTTTTTCAACTCAAAGCATCAATAATTGAAGAACAAGGCTTTGCTCTAGTTAGAAAGGGTAGCTAAGGTAAAGTTCAAATAGAAGAAATTTATTATCAAGCAGAGACCTTATTTCTGTTTGGTAGATGGCATAGATTGATCCTTTTTAACCAGTTGGATCCAGGTGCCATGCTACCCACACATGGTCTAAAATCCAGGCATTAGGCTTACTTGATTGGCAACTTCCCCAGATGTGTAGCTTGTAGGCCTGGCCTACATTTTTTTAGTGTTAACAATCCTTGCATCCCCTTTACCATGTTATTGTCTGTCTTCCTGAATAAGCATTTTTTTTTTCCCATTTCCCCAGGTTTACATTTGTCATTTGATATGCTATATGCCCAGACTCCAAATCATCTTTCTCGGTAGTGTACAACTCTGTACACACACTGTGCTGCCAGTCAGGGTGGGCAGGAATGGATACTGAACATGGAAAGAGTGTCTTCCCTGGAATAGGCATTGTTCCAACCATGGCTCCTGGAGGGTACTATCTGCACTCACTAACTAAATCACTACAGAGTCTAATCTTCCTCCAAGAGCTTTGTGCATTCATGTGGAGTAATTCCCATCACATCAGCCTTCATCCAAATGTTATATGATAATATATTCCTGTCACCCTATTTTAACATAACAGCATATTGCCATCATCCATCACTTAGCCAAATTTCTCATGGCAGTTAGACCACCCAGATCCAATGGGTTTATGGCGTAATTAATAGCACATTTAGATCTTATGCTTTTAGTCTGCAGCATATTGGAAACATATGACCTTAACATAAAACCCTTTCAGTTTGTATAATTATATTGCATTGATTCTTAGTTCAAGAGCTCCTGTTAACAATATGCAGCTATTAGGCCACAGTAAAGTGTAGTATAGTGCACATAAATAAAGTTCTATGTAGCCCATTGGCACCTGGCATATGCACTGTCCCCAATGGTTCTATTTTATGAATTACACATACCCTTCTTGAGTCAGATGTTCATGAGAATTTTATGAACAAGAATGTTTAACCTCAGAATTTGAAAATATTAGATTCTCTTAATCAGTAAACTTATAAGAAATCTCAGAATTCATAAAGATAAAACTAGATATTCCTAGATCTGCTATGCCTCCAAGCTGGCAAGGCCATTCAAGTTGGTAAGGTGCTCCATGGCTGAGCCATTGTCAGGCTGCATGAAAGAGGCCATTGAGAAAGTGGTGCTATATAAGCATTATTGGACTCAAGGGTTAACACTCAGCTGCAAGAATCAAATTGGATGACACAGGATTTCTGCAGGTCAACCTGTTGTGAATTGTTAGTCACTGCACATATTTAAATATCATGTCTTACTACAAATTTCCATGTCTGTCTTCCTCCATAGTTCTTTGTGATGGATGTCGGAAGTAGATAGTGAAATAGGTAGATTTTTTATTATTTAGTGATAGTTTCTTGTTGATATTCACGTTCTTACTGGAACATTTATGGTCTTATGAGGTTTGTTTTACCAGCTGTTAAGTGGGATGTACAGCTTTTTTTACTTCTTTGCAATATATGTCAGAATGAAAAATTGGGCATACCTGATTTTTAGAAAAAAAAAAAAAAATAGTACTCTTTCAGTGGCCATCTAATTAGCATTGATTGTCAGTAGAAGCAATGAAATTTTTTGCTTTCTTCCATCTTAGGAATCATCTTCCCTTGTCAACGGCATGTAGGTAAGGAAAGGTGTGGTATTTGCCGTTCATGAATGACTCCCATTATGAATGTTTATTCCTCTCCTTGTCTAGGTCATCATCCTGAATTTTGTGATTTTTTGATAAAAGAATTTGAAACTGTTTTAACCCATTAACACTGGTATATTTGGAAGCCAAAAATAAAAGATTCTCGGCAGCTACAAAATCGGCGTGTGGGACTGGCCTGGACTCTGCCCATGCGCTGGCTGCAACCCACTGCTGTGTCGGAGCGCAAGCCCCGATACAGCGTCACACTGGCAGGACGCCCAGCAATGTTTATTTTTTTGGGTGTCTCATATGTGGGACTCCTGTTGTTAGTGGGTTAAGGGAGATGCACTGCAGAAATGCATATGTGTGTTTTTATTTTTACTTCTTGAAGTTGCTCTAGTGAGCAGGAAAGGAACTTTGAACCTTTTGAGTTTCTTCTAAATTCTTTCTTTTCATTTGTATTTGTTTGTCTGGTTTTGAATTGTCTATAATGATCCTCCTTCTTGTCCTCCTTTATGTATTAATATTTTTTCAACTCTAAACATTTAACTCTCCTGTCATTAAAATTGCCTGATGGTATTCTTTTCTGGAAGGAAAATCAGTCTTGGTGATCATTCCAATTGGTTGTCATGAATCATCAACATGCAAGGAAAAGAGTACATAGGCTCCAAATATCTTGTTTAGAGGCACCAGTGAATATGTTTTTGTTTATTTGATATGTATAAGTATGGTTGTTAACCACGTGCTGTTAGAGATGGCATGTGAGAACATGCCATGCCCACAGTGTGTTTGATTTAGTAATTTTTTTTACATATAGATGGCTCCATAAGTTCAAAGTTAGCCATGAGCCATGAGAAATACATGTCTTACCTGTTTACCCATTTCCTTGATTTTCAGTAATATTATCTGGTATTGAATACTGTTTTTAGTATAGTCAATAACACTATAATATTATGATGTTTATAATTAAGATAAAAGTATCATTATTGACACATTAGTAAAAAAAAAAAAAAAAAAAAAAAAAAAGTCTGCCTGAAAACCCAATGAAAGGTGAAATCAGGTGAGGTCTCAAGATCATACTAATTGACTCCCTTGTAGGTAAACATTTTACTAAAGTGAACACAACATTTTCCTGGGGACTGCCCCGTCAGTCACAGCAACCAGGAATACGGTCCTCCCTGAAGCTGGTCACGGCTTTCATACATTACATTCCACATTCGTTTACCGATGGGAGGAATTCTAAAGCCCCCTTCTAAGTGCCAAATGAATCATATCACACTCCAAGAGGTTTGTGCACTCGTGGCAAGTCTTTTCCGTCACCCTGGCCTTCGCTCATGACGCAAGTTGGTGTCACCCGGCCAGAGGTCATATTGCCCGATGACAGCATGTTCACGTCACCCTGGATTTTCCCATGACATGACTGCAATGTCATTTGGGTCCAAGGGCTAAAATTAGTGATGTGTGAGTAGTACAGCAGACAGCATGGAGAAACTGGCACAGAACTTGAAGTGGGGGATAGACAGGATGAACAAAGCTGTGACATCAAATGCCTTTGTACTTTTGAAAGGAAAGCCATGCCAAATAGCATCATACACTATGGTCCCAAAAGATAGTAGTTCCCCAGTGTCTGCCATAACACATATTCACTTTCAGGCTCCTATTTACTCATTTATAGTTGGTCTCCATTAATTTAAGACTTCTTCAATACTTGCACTATCCTGAATATTTTCTGCTTAGTTGAAGCATTCTACACTATAATCATGTACCACCCTTATCAACATGCAAGGAAAAGAGTACAGGAAGCACTGTCTATTAAGTTCGCAAAATACTATGGCAACCCAAAAGAATAGGAACTAGATTTACATTTTTCCACCCAAATAAATTTGAATGTGTAACCATCATTTTAACCCCTTGGATCCAGATGCTTCACTGCACACACTAGGACCAAAATGCTGGCATTAGGCTTACTTGAGTGGCTACCCTAACGGTTGTGTGACTTGTAGGCTGGGCACACACAAACACCGTGTGTGGTGAGAAAACTCCATGCCTTCCTTTTGCAATTACATTTTTATTTTTCTGCACAAGTGTTTTCAGCTAATCACCCTCCAAGAGCTTTGTGCACTCATGGCAAGTCGTTCCCATCACCCTGGCCTTCAGTCAACTTTTTTCATGATGGCATGTTCACATCACCCTCCCCTCGAGCTAATTTTTCTCATAACGTGATGGTCATGTCATCCAAATTGTGTGTGTGTGTGTTGTGTGGTGTGTGTGTGTGTGTGTGTGTGTGTGTGTGTGGTGTGTGTGTGTGTTTTTTAGTGTGTTTTTTAGTGTGTGTGTGTATATATGTATATTTGTTTGTGTATATGTATTTATATATGTTTGTATATATGTATGTGTGTATGTATATATATACATATATAGATATAGATATATTTATATATATTTATATTTATGTATATATAAGTATGTATATATTTTTTTTCTTTCTTTTCTTCTCTTCTTTTCATTTCTTTTTTTTCTTTTGCTTTCTTTATTTTTATTCTTTAGCTCTTTTGTAATGATTGCTATTGTTTAATTAGCAAATGTGCTTCCTGCACTTGTGATTTTTCACACAAGTAGGCAATAGCTCATGGAAATCCTGTTGTAACTGTGTTAAGAACATAATTAAAGAAAAAAATCTTTACTTTTCTTTCTTTTCATTTTCTTAATTTTTTTACATGTTGTAGAATTAACACAGATTTTTAAAATTAATTTATGTCTTCGTATTTTTCTCTTTTTTCTTTATATCATATCTTTTCTCATTTGTATAATGGTAGAGATACCTTGTTGGAATTTGTTCCATTGTGTGTTTACAAGAAATATTTTTGTCTTTATTTTTCTAGTGTGTTCTGCATTTTAATGTTAGCTTCTGAGAATGGTTTATGAGGAGAAATCTGCATTCCATACAGTGAGGAACGTTGTGATATTTGTTATACACTTATTTATTATTATTATTATTATTATTATTTTCTACCTTTAATGAGAGAAGTGAAGGTAGATTTTTTTCATGTAACAGGAAGCAATTTTAGATTTTAGGCTAATGCGTTGTCTCTTTTGTTTCCAATCCAGTCAGGAACGTTGTGTTATATGTTATGGTGTGTGCGTGCTACATAACACTGGATTATATTTGGGTGTTTTCAGTACCTGGTGA
>NW_020870533.1:229062-241562 GCF_003789085.1 Penaeus vannamei | reverse complement strand
TTAATATATAAGGCTGATTTGTTCAAGTTGCTATGAGCTGTGAGTATTTGTGCAACTGAATTGGTTCTATTTATCGGTCCAAGAGGGAAACTGGAGAAGCATTTTCGTTTAATGCATTCAATTGGAATGACACTTTTTATTTTAATTTAAGCTTCCAAATTATAATTTTATTTCTATCTCCATGGAATTCTGGCCGATTTTCATATTTTTATGAGCAGTCAGCTTGGATAATTGGAAAATTGCGGTTTTAGCCATGTGGAAGCAAAGCATGTTTTAAGTATGAGGGAGGAAGATGAATAAGCTATTCTTTTACCATTTTAAAGACAAGTGTAGTTTAGTTTAATAACTATTTAGTGCTGGTATACAATTTAAGACACATTAGAATGCAACAAGTAACAATGTAAAGCTGAATGATAATCTGTTTATGTTGCCATCTAGGCATAATGAGGTATAATCTGGACTCTGCATGAGTAAGTAAAGAAAAAGAACATTGAAAAAAATCAGTTAACCAAAAGATTTTATTTGATATTTCTATGTGGAAATTTGTAGGAGTAGTAAAATTAAGTATGGTGGTGCATACCACAAATAACAGTTTAATTCCAGATAATCCTGTATTCAAAATTGATGTATCAGTATGAGATAGATAGCTTTCATCGTGTGTTCACCTATAAATCGATTAATGCTTGTGGATATAGAATTTATTTGGTCGCAGTGTGTAACATCATTAGCTTCTAATGGTATGGTACAGTTGATGAATCTGATTTTCATGGTATGTTATCCAAAAATTTGTCTCAAACTTTTTGATATGTAATCCTGTGTACTACAAAGTAGACATGATGGAAGAATGGAAGTGATGTTATCCCTTTTGTTATTAATGCCACAAATAATGAACGTCGACTCACTACTGCTGTCAAGTTTAGGTTGGACATAGAGAATGTGAATGTAAGGCCATTGGATATCCTTTCTAGTTTTTGTCCTCTTCTCAGTTTTTTACCCTTGTATTAATTAAAGAATTCATATACATAAGTTAAAACCAGGTCATGTGCAGCATGTAAGATATAAGCACAAATCTGAAGAATTCTGCATGTGTTGCAGCTCTCGTGTTTTAAAGGATTATCTTTAAAATGCAGTTGCTTGATACCAGTTTGTTTCATAGCAGAGGAAATTTTGTTATGACTAAAAAAGTGTTTGTTAGGATTGTGTATTATTTTATTTTTGTTTATGTGCTGTTATATGATAAATTTTCTGTGAGTCTTTCTGTGAGGTTGTGATGTATTTTTTGTTGTTTTAGTTACTATTTACTTCATGTCTTTTTATGCTCAGGATTCACTCCATACAGTGTTTTAGAGAATGCTTGTTTTACAATTTTAGACTTTGTTAATGAAGACAACTTGGCTGATTACATGCATGTGTGAATCACAGTCTTTGAAGAAGGATAAAGTGTTATCTGTTTTGGAGTCACTAAAATGTGTGTTCTGGAGATTACATATCTTGTCAGATATTTTGTACTGAAATTATGTATATGTAATAACCCACCAAAAAATATATCACAGGATAATTTTACTAATCAGTATCAAGCATGCTCCAATATAAACTCAGGAGGATAATTTTTTTTTCTTTTCCCTAAATTATATTACACTCATAGTACAAGATGTACACTTTTCTGTGAAAAGGATTTATTAAGTGAATTTTTTAAAAGTTGCATATACATGGAAAGTTGCTTGAAAACCTGTAACTATTTGTGGAAAATATTTATGAAGATGCATTGGTGATTGTAATTTCATTGCTCGTCTGTAAGAAGTATTCAGAGGTTTTCCTTTTTGACATTTCATAGAAGTGTATTATCTAAAAAACAAATATGGTGATTTGGATAAAAGAAAGATATTAAAACTGCATATGGCAACAAAGTAATGATGTGATAGCATATCTGATATCAAGGCAGTAAGAGCATGAGAAAAGTGTTTGCAATAAATTTAATTTCATATTGATATATCGTTGAACTATATTTTATAATTTTTTTTAAAGATGCACCTCATGCATCATGTCTTTTCTTATATAAACAAATGCTTATGTATGCTCCTGAAAAGTATGGGGAATGTGTTTTATGCATGGTGCTTTACAAATGAAAAAATAACTGGCTCAACAAAAGATAAGATATACTCCTTGCAGAAATTGTCTGATAGTTTAAGGAAAAAAGACTGTTAAGCAACATGCCAATTTTATTTAAAAAAAAAAACAGAAGAAATCTAGCTTTAATTTAAACACAGATTACTTGAAAAAAACTATTATGGCAGATAGCATAAAAAAACAATATTAAAACCCAGTATTACATGGAGGCAGAAATGAAATCAACAAAGCAGTTTAAAAATATATATATATAAAACCAGGAAAATATGTTGGGAGATACAAAAAATTAGGCTTTTTAGTCCCTTGAATGTCTCACCTTGTTTTGATATTTACAGCTTACACATACACTAAAATTTTTAACATTTTCCTTTTCAAACTGAAAACTGGCTTTATGTAAGCCATTAATAGCATTATTTATTACTAAATAATTCATGGTGCATTTTGGGTCTCATCAAATGTGCTCTTCATTTCATATTTAAGTGTGTGTATATGTATGTAAGTTGCATGCATTGTATATGTATATGATAATATATACATACACATACATATGTATATGTATATATTTGGAATTATGTCACAAACTAATTTTTTTTTTTTTTTTACCTTATTAACCAAGTTATATCAGCCACTTTGTTTTCTGCCATATTCTTAAAATACTATTGGTATGAATACATATGCTGCGCTCAGTATGATGTCCAACTACTTGGATTTGAATTGCAATGTCAAAAAAATGACTATGAGCCCTTTGTTATATCCTGTGAAGTCAAATTATGGAGAAAATTTACCTTTTGACGTTTGTTTTTGTACCATCTTGTGTAAAACTGTCACAGATGCTTTGTAAAATGCTGCTTGTATTTATTAATAAACACCGCAACAAAGAGTTTTTTTTCTTTATAGTTGCCATATTTACTTGTACAGTAATAGAATCAAGAAATTCCAAAAGCATCATATTTAACCTTTTCTCCAACGAACAATAATGAAATGCTAATTATGGTGCTAGTGTCACAGCTCCCAAATCATTCATATTCATCATTAAACTTTATTTGATTTATTCCTCCATAATCTGGATCAGGGTACCACTTACATGTCAAGACAATGTATATGATCATAGAAAAGATATATTTTAAGCCCCATTCCTTCCTCAGGCCTTGAATCATTATTGTGAGACTATTATTGAAATATCACTTGACAACTCTAGTCTTTTTCTTTGTTAGTTCATCACTTGAAATGAAACTGAGTAGTAGTAGTTACTGTTCAACTTCAGTATGCTTCCATATAAGGTACTGCTACATTACATGTATACAGTTGAAAATGTCATATTGAGGTGTTGGGTCTTACAAACATTTTCTCAATTAACACAATGGTCACACCATATATTGTGTGAAAGATCTAGCAAAATGTCAATGAATTTTTAAGTTAATTTCTTATTTCATTCTGGTGCTTTTAACAAAACACCGCAGTTGCAATATCAATATTGATCTTGTGTGAAATTGTAAACATTTAAGACATAAGAACATCAAATCTAACAATCATAACATTGGAAAAAGGGTTGAGAATTTTGAATTGCTTATACACTTATACACTGTGAAGAGTAAAACAAAAACGAATATACTGAGTTGATACACAAAGAACTCACTTGACAACTCAGATTTTATATAAAAGGGTGATGAAAAAATGTCTTTGTATTATGGAGATCCTGAATTTTTTATTCAATACAGCAGCACTAGTTTCCGGAAAGAACAATCGGTAGTTTCACTTCTTTTAATGGCTATCATGGCTGGTGTACAATTTACAACCTCATTAAAAACATGATTATTAGTAAAGAGCCTCCCAAAATAACAAACTATTCCTAAATAGAAATAAATACATACAAACACAAGGTTATGGAATGAAAGAATGAAGACATAAGACTTTGTGGAGTTGGGACATTTTATTTTCTTTCCAAAACAAGCTAAAATCAGCTGCCTGCATATTCATATAATAATAATTATAATAATGATTTATTCAGTTGCTATAATACAGATGTATATAAAACAGTGCTAAGCTGTGATTAAAAAATGAATGTGTAGCTAATAAAACAATCCACCTTCTAGCAGCAGGAGAAGATAAAAGTGGTCCTACAACAACCACCAGCATCTCCAGCTGAATGTCAAATTTCATGTCAGTGACAAAGTCGCTTCCCTACAATTTTACAGCCATTGAATGTCTTCTGAGCATAGGTGCTCAAGGCGTATTACATAAAATAAAGACATGACACAGGCAAATCAGCTGGATGACGCAAATGGTGACCCAAGCAATTGACCAGTCACAGCTATCGGTATCAACAAATAATTTCTTTTCTGGACACAAGTTCAAGGTTTAACAGGAAGAATGAAGATGCCACAGACCAGGAGAGCAAGTCTTCTGATACTGATGAGGGACAGAAATGACAACTGACAGGAGAGCATCCCAGCAGATACTGTGGTCCTTCCATTCCTAATAGTTGAGGTCAGACTCGTAAAAAAAAAAAAAAAAAAGCAGAAGGTTTTTCACTTCCATGTAACCTCCTTATGTGAGGTCTAAAATGGAACAAAATTAGGGTTGGGAAGATCAAAAGAGCCATCTACTAGTCTCTCTTTCATCTTGTGAACCATTTGGTGCAAATGGTGAGACTTGGTGGGGTGAGATGAGAGACCGCTGATCCGACAACTATCCGTGGAAGGACGATAGTAAAAGGAGAATGGGCTGGTGTTGCACTCATTCATCCACATGAAGAAATAAAATGAATCATAGTTAAATAACCCTTCTTAGTCTGCAAGTCAGGGTGTGCCAAGACTGTAAAATCACTTATGATTGTACATTACTAAATTCTGTATGAGTTGGCACAAGCTGACCTGGGGACTTGTGCCTTTTAGAGCAGGTGGGTATCGTTATGAAACAACCAAGACATTACATACATCACTGGTGTACTGTTTGTCTGCATTTTAACTTCTGCATGATAGCAAGTTTCACACATCCATACACACTATCACTCGCATCAAGCATTGACATGAAGGTGTTCATCAGCATCTAAAACTTGACTTGAGGCACTCTAATGAAAGCTGAAGTTGACCAGCTACAATAACCTGGGATTAACAAAAGGATCCAAATCATATAGAGAGCCTAACAGATATCAATAAAATATTCAAATTTTCATCATCACAAAGCTATTAATTTTTTTAGCTTCATCTTGAAACCTAAAACTGTTTTGGTGAAAATCTACATACTACAAATAGTACCACTAAAAATTACACAATAAAGTATAGCTTTCATCACTAACACTGCCTTATCTGTAAAACTGAATGAAAAGAAAGGGAGAACATAGAAATAGGCTGACAGGGAATTTAGGTTGACAAGTCTTGGATCCGATGAACAATGTCAGCAGCACGCCTCTCGCCAGCACCATGAAGGGGCTCCCACAATATATTCCTCTTTGCTATCTACAGATTCTGGCAGTGTCTGAAAAAATAATGGCCTAAAAATAAGTTATCAGTCTAATTGCAACAAATGAATGCACTTAAATTTTTTTTTAATATTAAATTTACATATGCATTATCTCTCAAAAGTTATCATACACTTAAGTTTATCCTCCTTAACTCAAAATACTTTGGCTTCCAGCTCATCAATATAATTAACAGAAGCAATGAGACAAAGTGCTGCTTACCAGCATTGGTCTACCAGAGACGGGAGTCTATGAAGGAAATGGGGACTTGGGGCACTAGTGGTGGGCAGCCTCCTTCTCCTTCTTCTTGTCCTTCTTCTTCTTCAGGAAGCTTGGGGTACGCAGGCCCTTCTTCTTCTTCTTCTTGTCCTTGGAGATTGAGTCATCTGTTAGGGAGGTGTCCTTGTTGGAGAGCCCTGTGGAACAATTGTACCATATTAGTAACCTCCAGATAAATTGTTGGTGGAAATTTTACTGAGTCTAAAGCCTCTCAGACACTATATTTCAATAGTTTTCTTTTCCAATACAACCCAATTTATGTACTTCAACAAAATGTAAACATCCGATAGCCAAAGCTTCTGTAAAACATACCTCTTTACTGCTTTGCGAGAGAGTGCTGTGGTGTGCCTCTGTATCATCACCATTGGCTACTGTCTCCCCTGGAAGAGAAAGTGTATTTTCATTATTTTTATGCCAATGAGTCTTTCATGTAACCAGAGGTGGAGATTCAATAAACTAATGAAATCAAAAATTGAGAATCATAAAATTTGAAGAGAAAAATAAAACAAAAAAATGTGTAATGTACCACACCTCATCTACCAAAATCATCACTCCCAGCATTCCAAAGGTACCATAACACATTATATGAACTCCCTCCAACCAGGTCAACATTTTCTCACACATTTACAGCAAAAAGTTGAAATCTGAAAACATTAGTGATTAACTGGATTATGCAATCATCAATCTTGAGCAAAATTTCATTTTCAATATAAATATAGTAAACAGTAAGACTAATCTACATCACACTGTAAACAGGTATTTTACAGCTGTTAGGTGAGCCAAGGTGCAGTAGTAGAAATTAAATTAATTAAAAAAGCATTTCTCTAAAGTAATGCTATATGATAATAAAAGCTAAAATAACTAAACCTCACAGAGAGCAGGAGAAACGAAGCAAGAAAGACGGCAAAGCAAAATGGGAGAAATTTGTTTTTCATTTTTATATTGAATTGCTACCCACTTTATAAATAAATCAGAAAAAAGAAATATATGTTGAGAAAGGTAGACTGAAGAAACAGAACTAAAATGACCTGTAGAAGGGCTGCAAATATTTGTAAACCTGAACACATTTCACCAGGTCTGCAAAGGTCCAATCACCTCCTCACAGGACATGAATGATTGAACATCATGCATACAAGATGTTTGTAATTATCATATTTTTAATCTTTTTCCTTAACATTAAAGTTATCTTCCTTTTTTCTTTTCTATTTTTTTTACATCACTCACTGGAGTATATTCTCCTACTTACCTCTACTGTAACTGCTTCTTGAAACTCTATTCTCTATAATAATAATCATTAGTTTTAAAAAAATCTACATGGCAATTTTTTTTCTTCAGTCTTGATGCTATATGAATATCATGTGAAGTTTATCATTAGCAATTTAATATCACTTATGCGCTTAAATCATCAACAGATACTAAAGAACTTTAATGTCCTATCAAATGTATGGCAATACAATGAATTATAATAATCACTCACAATGAAAAAATGCTTCTATAATATATTTTCCTTTATAATCTTAAGCCATACAGCTGCCAGTACTAGCATTGTACTGTAGATGTGAAAAACTGCTTTGCAACAATATTGTATAAGCAATACATGGCTCTGACAACTAAAATCTCCATCTAATGACAGCCTCTAAACATATCATACATGTTATCTAGGCAATCTAGGAAAAGGAAAACCAAAGGCTGATACATATATATACATATATTATCTGCTTTATACATGTATATATATATATATATGGTATGTAAGTTCTGGAGAACGTACCCCCTCCAAGGAACTGTGAGACTTGCCGGAGGAAGAAATGCTGGATCAAAAACTTTTCATTTCTAAAATGTTTTAACCCATGTACAGTAAATAAAAATTTGTCAGGTAAAAATGTATTGTCTTATATTACTTCTTTTAAACATTTTGAAAACATTCATAAGATATAAACAAAAAGTTAAAACATTAAAAAGACAATGCTTCAAAAATATTAACAGTAACTCTCCATTTCGCAAATTCTTTTATATCACACATCACCATAACTCGCTCACATTTCTTTTTTTCTTAATCTCTGGCATAACAAATTCTAACATCAGTCTTTCTTGTCTTGTTCATGGATTACAGGACTATAATGTTATCTCAATCTTGCAAAAAAAAAAAAGAATGAGAAAAAGTTCACAAATAATCATGACAAATTTACATGAGTTACTTTCAAAATAATAACAGTAAAATGAAAGTGGGCCTTCAAAGTTGTTCTTACCTTTACGAGACAGAGACCAAGAACGGCGCTGGAGTGCTGAGCGCTTCTCATTCGCCACTGGTCAACCAGACGGCAATAAAACAACAAACATGCATCTTTGGTTAGTTAAAATGCCATGCAGGTTGCAAATAGAAAACAAATGTGTATACTGACCACTATGAAATTGCAAACATGGAAGCAAAAAGAACAAAAGAAAGAAAAAAAAAATCTAACTAAATTCACTAGTTAGCCATGATTGCAGGGACACATTGATCACATGAATAACTGACTAAAATAAAGAAGATACAAAGTCATAAAACTGAATAAAACTGAAGGCAAAAAAACTACTTTGTTAGTATCATGACTAAAGGCAAACTACAACAGGATAAAGGGAGGGAGCAATCATAGCAAAAAGATCAGGGACTAAAACTAGAATGATATTTGTTCTCTAAAATACTAATATCTCATGAGGTCATAAGGTGGGACTATGTGTTTTTTGTCTAGTGTAACAGCAACAATTTCATACAAAATATGATTACTGATCAAGCAGAAACTGCCATAACTACTCTACGTTATTCAATATGAAATGAATGTTGGTATGTGGTATATACCTTCACTCTTATAGAATGCAGACTTGGAACGCTCCAGAGTGGGCTCGGTTCCCGTGCCCTCATGCCATCTTCCTCTGCTTGTCAAAGGTGTATAAAATAAGTTAGGAACCTACCCTACAAAAACATCCATAACCAAAGGTTAATTATCCAAAACAGATATTTCATGCTATTCAAAATGGAACAGAAATATAATCTGCATGCTAACAAACTTAATGACAAACATATTCATAATATAAAACCAACACTACCACATATCCTGAAGCTTTTACCATGCACTCATAATCAAAGGTACATACTCAGGTCATGCACAACCCATAGTAAAATAAATACCATCACCTACATGTTTTCTATGACTCCTGCAAAACAGACAAACCACAACATCTTACCATTTTCATCACAACCTGGTGAGGTGAAGGACGGCTTTCCCTTTTAACATTAACCTTACATAAAAACTGAGCATCCTTTTCGAGACATCTTTTATGTAAATATTATTAAAACTTAATGTATACAAGTCAAGATAGTTTTTACATCATATTTCCTGTGAGGTTTTTAGATAGCAATATGGACAGACTAGAGAGCAATTCCAAGTTTGTTAATAATTTGCTCTACCTGGAAATTCAATTAGTTACCACAAAATACATAAAACAAGAGTCATAAAGGCGAACCACAGCCATGATCCTGCAATACCACTCATCATTATTATGCAGCAGAATGCCCCAAATGGTAGAAAGAGTAACAGAAGTTGAAATGTGTTTAGGAAGACTGTGGAACTTAGGGTTTCGGAAACCACTATAACCAAACTACATTCACTTTTTAAAGTCAATTTCATGTGGACAAAGAATAATCTGGCTTTGAATACCAATTAACAGCTTCTTATCAGCTGATGCTAAGTCAGCTAACACCTAAATTGGCCATGATTGTAAAGCCATATGCTAGTTCCAATGCTTTCTGTATGACAATGTGAGAAACAGGATTTTAAAAAGAGAACCAATACTACTAATGGAATACTAATGCTAATTATGTTTAGTTATTTAAACATCTTATTTATGGAAAATAATAAGCAACCCTAATTATGAAGATTAAAGCCTGCATAAGATGATCTATGAAAAAAAAGGCTTTAACCATTACTAATGTAATATAATCTACAATTATTTTGTTTAAAGCGGAGTTTCCCTCAACCAAGTTTGAAGCACCCTGCCTGGTAAGTCATTAATGTTACTGTAGAGAGATTCAGAGCACACAATTGGGGGACATTTCTGATAGCACTATAGCCTGAGTGAGAGAGATGCAACACCACCTCCTCAATCATGATCAAGTACTCCCCAGCCATATGCTTGAGTCTCCCTCCAGTGCGAGCGCGCCAGAGGAACATTTCCACATGGTCTTACTGGACCGTGATGCTGCCTTCAGCATCTTCTGAATCCCACGGGTGAGGGAGTTGGTGCGGGGGTCAGCTGACCCTCACCCGCCTGGACAGTGGGGGAGCGGGACAAGGTGGCAGGACCAGAGGGAGGGGTGTCACCTCCCCCTGGCCCCAGACGTCACCCCCTGCGACTGGAGGGAGCTGCGGATCTGCTATGGGGAGCCATCTGGGAGGGATAGGACCACAATACTGGCCAGTCCTTCAAACACACAATGCAAACAATGGCCAACAAAGTATACTCTGGGATTGGGAGAGGGAGCAGGCTGGGCAATCCTTTAACTAAAATAAAGTACTTACTGTCAACCATGATCATAAATAAATATTTGAACTCTTAATTCCAACTTCTCCCTTTTACACTATTCATGCTTCTACAAAGAGTAACAAACATGATACTTTATCAAGAATATCCTCATACAGCATAATTTGCCATAGTTGACAGTGAACGCTGATCCTTAACAGTCAAAATTATAAGGATTAATATCACACTTCACGCTTCAAAAAAAGTTAACCTTATCATAACCATTTCTAACACTAACTGCCTAGCAAAAAAAAGAAAAAGAAAGATCACAATGTTACTTCTAAAAATACACATGTAACTTTTTTAATAGACACACACACATGCATGTGTATGTGTGTAAAAAAAAAGTGTATAAACAATGAGTAAACATTCTCTGTAAAATGATCACACAGCAGCACAGAAGGCAGTGAATGTTAGACATGGAGGCGCATGGGCTCCCTGCACACATCCGGCAGGGTTACCTCTCGACGGTAGCATTTCATAGTGGCCTGGACCCTCTGGGGGGGCCCACTGGTACCCCTGGGCCCGCTGTGGGCTTCTTCGGAATGTTGGGTTTAGGGGAGACTTGGCTTTGGCGAACTCGTTCTCCATCTACTGTGCAACACAAGAGTATTGGGAGACCCAACTTTGATGGCATAGATCTACATACCTATTTTTCTTTAATCAAGCTACTTCCAAAAATATGTCAATGCTTTGAACACTGAGGGAAAACAGAAGTTACTTCCCAAAACATTAAGATATAAACAGAGGATAATAGAATATATTGAAGAATTTTACATAAGAGCTGGTATGCTATACAAATATAAAATAGCATGAGCATTTAAACCATTCCACCAAATACTAAGAATTATTTACACATTTCTGTGGTGTATTATCTATACAGTATTATACATTTCAATACAGGATACTAATAAAAACTTGAAACTTCATTATAATCATCCTCTCAAAAACCTACTCTACATCAAAGATATCAGCTATTCAGCATATAAAAGAATGCTGTCCCAAATAAAATGCAAGTTGGTGCTTTAGCAAGTAAACAAGTATGACTGCATCCTATGATTAGCACAGAGATGACCAGTTTGCTCAATCAGTTTAAACACTGGACATTAACTAATACTTTTAAAGGCCTCATAGCTTGGGTTAATCAGATCACATTTTTTCCTTCACCCACTCTGTTAGCTTCATTCACATAAATTTCCATTACAATGTAATTTTTAGTTCCACATACATTTTTTTACTATATACTATGGAAAACAAAAACATAAAAAAGCCATAATATACATATGTAGGATCAATCAATATCTCAAGTTAAAAGTA
The DNA here is from genome assembly GCF_003789085.1 of Penaeus vannamei. NCBI lineage: Eukaryota > Metazoa > Arthropoda > Malacostraca > Decapoda > Penaeidae > Penaeus > Penaeus vannamei. The sequence goes on along the minus strand of NW_020870533.1, from coordinate 229,819 downwards.
TTAAGAGCATTAAAACACTGTGATTCTGACTTCCAAGACCATGCTACAAGTGCCAAGTGTCAGTATTGGACTTGCTAACTATTGCTAGACGCAAAAGGACAATTTCCAAAGGAACAAGTAACAAAAGCAGCCATTCATAACCTAAACACTACACAGCTTGGACAGAAGACCTTACAAGATGGTGACCTTGGTGGACTGGACCAGGAACTTTGCTTTATTTGTACTTTTTTCTCTTTTTGCTTATTGTATGACATCTTAAGAAAGCACCACTCAAGGAAATCATAGTATTTCCTGGCCTCTTTTTTTCTTTTTTTCTTTCCTTAACCACATTTCTCTGAGTGAGTAATAATTCTTCATCATAACTGAATAGAACAAAAAAAGAGGAAATGGGAAAAAACGTCCAGCAAAACAGACTGAGAGACGCATCACTTTTTATGTCACATGGTATTTTGCGCCTTGTCTTCTGCCTGGACACTGGCTTAAAAAATCTGAGGTTATTTGGGCCGGCGAATCCTTCCAAGCTCCACCATCGTTAGCTTTTTAGCGGACGAATCCCACACACTACTGATTTAGCAGACAAATTAAAATACCCTACTGACCATCGCTCAGGACGACAGACTGTGCTTTGCTTGCTCTTGGTGCCTTTTTGTTTCCACCTTCAACACCCGACCACTGGAGGCTGTGTGTACCAATCACATGCTTGTTATCAGTCTGTTTACCTACTAACTCTCTCACCAGTATTTCCTTTTCTTGTGAC
>NW_020870533.1:190261-195261 GCF_003789085.1 Penaeus vannamei | reverse complement strand
AAAGATTATGTTGTTTGTATCGATATCTGTCTGCCTTATTATGTTCATATATACATACATGTACATAAATATATAGATATGTATATAATTATATATAAACATATATATATACACACACACACACACACACACACACACACACACACACACACACACACACACACACACACACACACACACACACATATATATATATATATATATATATATATATATATATATATATATATATATATACATATATATATATACATATACATATATGTAGGGTTGATAAATAAGACTTCAGTGAACGTGCTTCCTTTTACTTAGTCTTTGTTTACACTCCCGCCGTTTTTAACTCTCGCGCGGCGGGGCGCCATTGTCGTAGCCGAACATATCGTACATCCCCCCCCAAGATATTAGTGTACTCTTTGACACAAAATATCTGACCAGTAAACAAGAACATAATATGTAATTTATGTACCTCAATCTCTTAGAAACACACACACACACACACACAAATACAGTTTCTTTCCCTGTGATACTGACACATCATACGGAGTAAAGGGGCACAAAAAGAAGAGAGCACAAATACACATATTATGTGGGCGTGTCTGTGACGAAATCAGAGAGCCACCCAGGTCGTGTGACTTGTCTTTTTGGCCGTCTCACTGGTTCTGGTGTTGAATGTGGGGTTCTCATGGTAACCCGGACAGACTGTAGGTGCCTCCAATTACGAATCGAGATACGACCACTACCATCCAGCCTGATGGAGTACTGACGGTTCGGAAGTGCCTCTGCAACCATGCCTCGTCTGTACCAAACGTTTGTGGCTTGGTTTTGCACACACACTGGTGCACCAGGTGTCAGGGGAACGAGGGTCCTTGGCGTCCCATGCTGCTCCACTATGTTCCTGTGTTGTCGGGCCGTTGCTAGTTCTCTTGTACGTAGAGCCCGTTGCCAATGCATGTCTATCTTATAGTACCGCCTGTGCACCGGTATTCCGTCTCGCAGCTGACGTCCCATAGTTAGTTGGGCAGGTGATTTATTCACTTCCCGAAGGGGCGTATTCAGGTACTGCAGCAGAGCTTTCGAGACCTTGTCTGAATCCAGACTGCTTCTGGTCCCCATCTTCCCATGTAGCAGTCTCTTGGCCGACTTGACCGCTGCCTCGGCCCGGCCATTTGATTGTGCATACTGAGCAGAGGATATTCTCATTACAACGCCCCACTTGTTCAAGAACTTGCACACTTCATAACTAGTTAGGTTGGTGCCGCCGTCAGTTGATATGCCCTCTGGGACGCCCCATCGTGCAAAGTACTGGTGGAACAAGACCATTATCCTACTTGATGTAGCACCATGTGGCAGGTGACTAATCTCTAGCCAGCCTGTGCACCTGTCAGCATACACAATGTACGTCTGTCCCTCTAGCTAGAACAGGTCAGCAACCGTGAACTGAAATGCATACTCTGGTGAAGGGGTCAAGATGAGAGGTTCAGCTGCTCAAGATGGAGTGTATGTGTTGCAGTTGCTACAGGCATCACGGTAGAACTGCAGGTCACCTTCCATTCCAGGCCAGTACACTGCCTGCCTTGCCCTCCGAAACATGCTGTCAAGTCCTTGGTGACCTACATGGAGGTTGGATGCGACCTGATGATGTAGAGCCTCTGGTATCACAAGGCGGACAGCTCCCTGGTCAAACGTGTATGTCACCAGACCCTGCCAAACAGCTAGCCTGTCCCTCATGTTGTAGAACTGACGCAGACAGGCCATTTCCTGAGCACGATGTTGGTGCCAATCACTTGCAGACACCTTGGTTATTAGCAGCTGACACTCCAGGTCCTTGGAGGCAACGTGCTGCACGGTGGTGTAGTCAAGTGTGATGCAGTCATCCCCAAAAAGTGCAGTAGTGGTTGCAGCAGCCACAGCGACCTCCAGGTCGTCTGCTTGGTCCTTATCTGCGGCCTCAGGCAGCGCACGGAGCGCTGGGTAGCGGGACAGAAAGTCAGCTGCATGGTTTCGCTTGCCTTCTAGAAACTTTACTTGAAACCTGTATTATAACGTCTTTTTTTGAGGGCAAAAAGCCTGGGGTTTACAATGCTGTCTCCCAAAAGCTTAACCAGTGGCCGGTGTTCAGTAATAATGACAAGGTTAGGGCAGACAAGCAGGAACAGCCGTACCTTGCGAAGACACCAAGCCACTGCCAGAGCCTCACCCTCCACTGGAGCATAACTTGTCTCAGCAGGTGTCAGATGGCGGCTGCCACACAGTGCGAGGCGCCACCCGCTCTTGCAGCAGAATGGGGCATCCCTTGCTGAGCAGTCACAGTACTGCTGCAGGATAATGAACCCTATGCCCACTTTACTCCAGTCCGTAATAGCGATGGTAGGTCGCTCCTTGTCATGAAAGGTCAGGCCGTCCTTAGCCAGCTGGCATACCACGTCTTTTGCTCGTAGAAATTTCTCCTGAAGCTTTGAGTCCCAGTATACCCGCTTGCCTTGTGGTTTCTGCAGCAGCTCCCTGAAGGGCTACATAATTTGTGCTGTAGCTAAAAATGGTGCTAGTTGGTTGACAAATCCATACCACGAGCGAATGTCCGTCAGCGAAGGCATCTCTGGCATGCTGAAATTCCTAATTGCTGCAAGACGTTCATCAGTAGGCTTATAAGAGTCCCAGCCTACATGGAATCCCACAAAGTCAAGTTCCCTCCTGCAGAACTTTTTTTTCTTTCAGACAAACTAGTATTTACTCTATGTTTGCATGAAAATGGCTGCTAGATATACGAAAGACGGACCCAACAAACGTACCGAAATATGATTCCAGAACTGTAGCTTCAGGATTTTGCCAAAGTGTTGGTCTTGTTCAATATTTGCGATGACCTGGAAAGCATTGCAGGGGTTCACGAAGACCTTGAAAGCATTACGCGCGCTTCTTTAAATGATAATCGGCGGTGTAGTGGATATTTATAAACTCCGTAGGGGCAAGGGATGCCCCATTCTGCTGCAAGAGCGGGTGGCGCCTCGCACTGTGTGGCAGCCGCCATCTGACACCTGCTGAGACAAGTTATGCTCCAGTGGAGGGTGAGGCTCTGGCAGTGGCTTGGTGTCTTCGCAAGGTACGGCTGTTCCTGCTTGTCTGCCCTAACCTTGTCATTATTACTGAACACCGGCCACTGGTTAAGCTTTTGGGAGACAGAGCATTGTAAACCCCAGGCTTTTTGCCCTCAAAGAAAAGACGTTATAATACAGGTTTCAAGTAAAGTTTCTAGAAGGCAAGCGAAACCATGCAGCTGACTTTCTGTCCCGCTACCCAGCGCTCCGTGCGCTGCCTGAGGCCGCAGATAAGGACCAAGCAGACGACCTGGAGGTCGCTGTGGCTGCTGCAACCACTACTGCACTTTTTGGGGATGACTGCATCACACTTGACTACACCACCGTGCAGCACGTTGCCTCCAAGGACCTGGAGTGTCAGCTGCTAATAACCAAGGTGTCTGCAAGTGATTGGCACCAACATCGTGCTCAGGAAATGGCCTGTCTGCGTCAGTTCTACAACATGAGGGACAGGCTAGCTGTTTGGCAGGGTCTGGTGACATACACGTTTGACCAGGGAGCTGTCCGCCTTGTGATACCAGAGGCTCTACATCATCAGGTCGCATCCAACCTCCATGTAGGTCACCAAGGACTTGACAGCATGTTTCGGAGGGCAAGGCAGGCAGTGTACTGGCCTGGAATGGAAGGTGACCTGCAGTTCTACCGTGATGCCTGTAGCAACTGCAACACATACACTCCATCTTGAGCAGCTGAACCTCTCATCTTGACCCCTTCACCAGAGTATGCATTTCAGTTCACGGTTGCTGACCTGTTCTAGCTAGAGGGACAGACGTACATTGTGTATGCTGACAGGTGCACAGGCTGGCTAGAGATTAGTCACCTGCCATGGTGCTACATCAAGTAGGATAATGGTCTTGTTCCACCAGTACTTTGCACGATGGGGCGTCCCAGAGGGCATATCAACTGACGGCGGCACCAACCTAACTAGTTATGAAGTGTGCAAGTTCTTGAACAAGTGGGGCGTTGTAATGAGAATATCCTCTGCTCAGTATGCACAATCAAATGGCCGGGCCGAGGCAGCGGTCAAGTCGGCCAAGAGACTGCTACATGGGAAGATGGGGACCAGAAGCAGTCTGGATTCAGACAAGGTCTCGAAAGCTCTGCTGCAGTACCTGAATACGCCCCTTCGGGAAGTGAATAAATCACCTGCCCAACTAACTATGGGACGTCAGCTGCGAGACGGAATACCGGTGCACAGGCGGTACTATAAGATAGACATGCATTGGCAACGGGCTCTACGTACAAGAGAACTAGCAACGGCCCGACAACACAGGAACATAGTGGAGCAGCATGGGACGCCAAGGACCCTCGTTCCCCTGACACCTGGTGCACCAGTGTGTGTGCAAAACCAAGCCACAAACGTTTGGTACAGACGAGGCATGGTTGCAGAGGCACTTCCGAACCGTCAGTACTCCATCAGGCTGGATGGTAGTGGTCGTATCTCGATTCGTAATTGGAGGCACCTACAGTCTGTCCGGGTTACCATGAGAACCCCACATTCAACACCAGAACCAGTGAGACGGCCAAAAAGACAAGTCACACGACCTGGGTGGCTCTCTGATTTCGTCACAGACACGCCCACATAATATGTGTATTTGTGCTCTCTTCTTTTTGTGCCCCTTTACTCCGTATGATGTGTCAGTATCACAGGGAAAGAAACTGTATTTGTGTGTGTGTGTGTGTGTGTTTCTAAGAGATTGAGGTACATAAATTACATATTATGTTCTTGTTTACTGGTCAGATATTTTGTGTCAAAGAGTACACTAATATCTTGGGGGGGGGGATGTACGATATGTTCGGCTACGACAATGGCGCCCCGCCGCGCGAGAGTTAAAAACGGCGGGAGTGTAAACAAAGACTAAGTAAAAGGAAGCACGTTCACTGAAGTCTTATTTATCAACCCTACAT
>NW_020870533.1:162761-185261 GCF_003789085.1 Penaeus vannamei | reverse complement strand
ACATGTATGCATGAATGAGCAAGTTTCTTTTTGTTATGAATGCGTTTACCTATCTATGAATGCATAATTAATTATAAAAGCAACGATAGTATTGGATATCAAAGCTAATAATATTTGATATGCCTAGTAAATTGTCACCCTAGATATCTTCAAAATCATGGCACACATTAATTTTAAAATAAATGAATAGAAAGAAAGTGCCAAGGATTCACTGCCTATTTTGCAGTTTAGAGATCTTATACGAGGACGTTTGTCAGTTCTGTGAAGAATACTAAACATCGTAAGTAGGTGTATGGTGTGTCTGATTCAATGCACTTTGGTAATATTGGAGTCTTTCCTGAACTTGCTCAACAAAAAAGGCAGATGGAACTCATACACAAGAAAAGAAAAAGAATCAAGATCTAAGGCTAGCTGCAGCCACTGTGGTGTACACCTGCGCTGCCGTGCTACGAAAAACCGCTTCCAAGAATTTCATTCATACACACTGGTAAAGCAAGAAATAGTGTAAAAGGTTTATGTAGTCTGCGCTGCATATTTTCATCTTCTCTTCCTTCTTGATATGTACCAAACAGGATTTAGTATTAAATGTCTTGCTCTTTATATATCACTTGCATCCAGAACTGTATTATAATTACTATTGTAATAATTAGCGTTTAGTTTTTCTGTCAGTTTTCATATTTGCAACAGCTAGCAAGGGAACTATTTCTTATAAATGCAAATAGGAGTATATTGCTTTTAGTGATGAAGTAAAAACGCTCAGTTTACTTAATTTGTAAGAACTTTATTGCATTATGTATTTCAATAAAATGAAACATGCAAATGAAGTATTTCCACACTACTTAAATGGAACTCAGAGTCCCTTAAAAATATTTATCTATTATGTTTAGTTAATTGATAAACACACAAAGGATGCACTGATGAACAAAATCAATATAAACACTCCTATATCAAGTACAGAAATAGTTGAGCCAATACAATGAGTACTAAAGACAGATCCAAAATACCGCATCCATTGAGATCCGTGTAATTAGGGTGCATTGCGCGCTCGATCCATTTGAGATGATAATAAACACTAGTAAATCCTTGAGGGATGTTTGTGGTACAACCCCTCCCAACGAAGGAAACGAGGCCCACGAGATATCCTTCGTGCATCGCTGGACCCCCTGAGTCGCCCTGGAAAAGGAGGGAATAGATGAACGAAGTGATGTTCAGTGAGAAAGGGACTGGGAAAGGAGGGAAATAGACAGATGAATAGGGAAAGAGAAGGAACAAACCGAAAAGGAAGGAAATAAACAGATGGATAGGGAAAGAGACAGAGAGAGGGAGGAAGGGAGAAAGGAACAAACAGGAAAGGAGGGAGAAGGATAAATAGGGAGAGGAGGAGGAAAGCGAGAGACAGAGAAATAATCTCCACTGCTGATGTTAGGTATTAATTCTATCTTCAGGAAACAAGTAACTTTTCATTATGCGTAATTCCTCTTCCTTATGGAGAGGGAAAGAGAGAGGCAGAGAGATAGAGAAAAAGAGAGGTAGAGAGATAAAGATAGAGAAAGAAAGAGGCAGAGAAACAGAGAAAGAGAGAAGCAGATAGACGGGCAGGCAATTAGACAGAAGGAAAGAGAAACAGACAGGGACAGAGTATATCCCAAATATTCAGCAGACCAAGAAAGAGCGACTCACATTACAGGGGCTAACATTCGTCGCATGTGTGCAGATATGCTTTCGCCCGCGAACGGAACCAGCTGCTTACATCTCTGAGCAGTCATGATCCGGGTAACTATTTCTTGGAGAGCAGTCAGCTTTTTTTATCTTCCGACACTGCAATTCAGGTGATGGTAAGAACGAATAGATTGGTATTCAGAGGGAAAAACTATATGAAATTCAGCTTCTGATTAAAAATGGCGGGAGGGGGGATCATAAGAAATTAATTTCATATATATCTACACTTTGACAGTGTATATAAGAAAAAAATCTTCATTTTTGTAAAAAGCACATACACATTATATATATATATATATATATATATATATATATATATATATATTAACCATTCACTGTCTTATTAAGTGCTTATATTACTTACTGGTTCTTCCCCAACCGGTGACCACCACTGGCGTATCTGCTTTCACTGGATGAGTCGGCAATTTGAGAGGAAAAACTTTATCTGAGAAGGAAACGAAATGCGTTTTTTTTTTAATGCATGTATATATATTAAACATGTATGTACACACACACACACACACACACACACACACACACACACACACACACACATATATATATATATATATATATATATATATATTATATATATGATGCATATATATCTATATATGTATAACATATATATGTATATATATATATATATATATATATATATATATATATATATATATATATATATATATATATATGTACATATGCATATACATGTATGTATGTATGCATATATGACAGCGTATTTCATTCATCACCTAAGCTTACGCCGACGGGGGCGCATAACCACGTCCACCCTTTGTTTCCACCTTTTGGGTCCCTCATAGCAAGCTGCCAGGTAGAGACTCAGCCCATCTCGAGCTCCTCACAACAGGTTTGATCGGTCTGCCCAAGCCACGACTTCCTCGGTCGTCCCACAGACCTCCTCCACCCGGGTTGTCTCTTACAAAGACAACCTGGTGAGCAGGATCATCCTGTGGGAAGCGAGCCAGGTGGCCATATAGCCTGAGTTGGATCACGGATTGTGCAGATAACAGGTCCTGAGCAGTCTCACCGTTCAATTTGGTTGGACATGTGGTCCCGCCAACAATACCCAATGATCCGGCACAAGGACCTATTACAGAAGGCATCAAGACGAGACTCAAAGGCACAGGCTTCACTACCGTATAGCAAATCTGGTATGATCAGGGCTTTGTAAATCTGTAGCTTGGTCCTTCTGCACAGGTACCGACATCTCCAGATACTCTTGGCGAGAGACCCTTGCTGCTAGGCCAATCTGCCTGCTGACTTCCTGGTCTGACAGCCCTGAGTTATGAACTACACTACCAAGGTATGTAAAGCTCTCTGACTGAACAGGTTCCAAAGTCCTGGATCTTGGTCTTGGTCCAGGAGACCTATAGACCCAAGCTTTGCTTTATTTCTAAATGCATCAAGAGCTACCACTAAGGTTTCCAAAGACTCAGAATAGCAACATCATCAGCAAAGTCAAGGTCTGTAACCTTGATATTGCCCAGAGTTGCTCCACGATGACTTTGAACAGTAGCTCGTCCCCGTGTACAGTCCATACAAGTGTTGAAAAGTGTTGGTGCAAGGACACAGCCTTGCCTCACTCTTGAACTAACAGGAAAGAAGTTCGACAAGCTCCCACCACACTTTACAGCACTTTCAGTACCAGTATACAGACTTGCTATTAGTCTAATAATCCTTGTTGGAATTCCTCTCAGTCTCAGGTTCTCCCAGAGTGATTCCCGAACGCCTTCTTGAGGTCGATATAGGCTGCAAGCAGCCCATGCCCGAACTCACGACGGTGCTCTACAATGACTCGAAGCGCAAGGATATGGTCTATTGTGGACTTACCAGGAGTGAATCCAGATTGCTCAGCCTCTGATGCCTCAGTAGTGGTTCCTGATACGTCTCAGAAAGATGTGGCAAGAACCTTCCAGAGAGAGATGACCACACCCCTTAATAGCTCAGGGGGACCGATACCGGACCGCCAGATGGCAGCTAGGACAGCATGCAACCTCCGTGCCATAGGTTCCCCACCAGCCTTTAACAGTTCAGCTGGAATGCCACTGCTTTGCCATTCTACAGCTTGGAGATCGCCTCCATACCTTCAGTTAGGGAGGATGGATCCTCATTGATGGGTTGGTCTGGCAACGTAATCTTGGCACTACCCACATCCAAGTTAACTGTTAGTGGGTCAATCTGGTACAACTGCTCAAAATACTCAGTCCAACGCTCCAACACTGCAACAGGATCTGAGACTAAGCGAATTGCAGTCACTTGTGAAGTAGGCTTGGAGATTTCTTAGGGCTTGGTATGCAGGACGAAGGTCATTTACTAAGAGGCCTTCGACCTCCTCAGCAAGACTCCTAATATGCTGTTCCTTGCCCCTTCTTAACAGAGACAGAGTTCTGCACACCTGAGAATGGTGCAAATCCCAATCCCCTGTCAGACGAGCTGCATGGCAAGCATCTATCTTCCAGTGTCTCCCATGATAAAATTCTGTCTTGTCTTCGGGCGTTCACCAAACGATTCTTGGGCTGTATCAAGTGTTTCACGCTTGAAGGTGTCCCACAGAAGTACAGGGTCCGTCAGATTATCGAGTGCTGTGAAACGCCAAGAGATTGCCTCAGCAAACCCTAAGCACTCTCCCCCTGATTCAGCCTGTCCAAATGAAACGCCCTAGGGTGATCATTAGACCGCTGGGGAGTTTTGAAGTGTACCCAGAGGTAGCCACATCTATGGTCAGTACCACAGAACTCAGCACTCCTATACACCCTGCAATTCTGGAGGATCCTCCAACGAGTGCTAACGAGTATGTTGTCAATCTCCTTGGCTGCATTACCCACATTGCTGTACTATGTTCAACAATGTGGGTCTGAGTGCTGGAACCAGGAACCAGAAATCCTCAAATCCTGGGATCTAGCAAAGTCCTGGAAAAGGAGGCTATTCTCGCTGCCGGTATCAGCTCCCGAACCATGAGGACCGACAGACATCTCATAGCCAGCTCGATCACAGCCAGATTCCGCATTGAAGTCACCCAGAACAATACGGATATCTCGCCGGGGACAACTGTCTGCAACAGATGCAAGTTTGGCGTAGAACATCTCTTTCACGTCAAGTTTACAAACATCGGAAGCGTACACAGCAATAAGAGACATGAAGCCAAATGCTAGCTTCAGTCTCAATGCTATTATTTCATTGACTTTTACGAAAACGTGTATAGACAATGTATAAATATATAGGCACATGCACACATATGCAAACACACACACACAAACAAGCACATTAACACCCTTAAACGTGAACCGAAAAAATAACATTACAACGCACCAGTCATCTTAATTTCCTGTTCTAGTTTTAGGACAGCAATGTCATTAGTTGGGCCATGGCGTCCACTGTAATAGTCCGGATGAACGAATGCTTTTGCAACGGGAATCCGCTGGGTAAATTTCTCCTTCACCTTTAGATTGTGTATGCCTACAGTTACATTCATTTGCTCATTCTTATTGCTAAGGAAAGAAGAAAAAAAGGAAAATGAAAGGAAAGGATAGGAGAGCAAATTATTATGGCGAGAAGAAAGAGTAAAAAATGTATAAGCTGTAACATATGCAGAAACAGGACTGGGCTATGCCAGCATACTGTTGTTGTTGTTATATATTATTACTTTTATTATCAATATCATTCTTATCATTATTGATATTTTTGATAATTATATTATCATTATTATGAATATCTATATTAATTTTATCATTATCATTACATTATTACCATTAGCATTATTATCATTATCATCAACATTGTCACCATCAGTACTCACCCTGATATGCAGTGGGCAGCTGTCAGGACAAACAGTTTACTGATGACAACACCCCCACAGAAATATTTTCCTGATGTCAAAGCAGCCTGGTACCCGCGCTTGTACGGCTCTGCCTCATTGCCTCCCACGATGCGCTGGTCAGCTGAGAGGAGGGTGAAATAGTGCTAATTTTGAGTATGGATTATAGTGTGTGTTTGGGTATTGTGTGTTGTGTTGGGTGGTGTGTGAGTGCAGATAGCATGGCGTGAAAGTGACAGCTGCATTACTGACAATTTCTCATTTTTCAACATATCCTTATGTTTCCAACCATTGTGTTTCGTATTTAGTAATTAAAAAAAAAAAAATCACGATTTTAACAATAATGGCCACAGCAAATATAGCAATCATTATAATGGCAAAGTGTGTGGTGCGTTTTAGTGTGTATGTATGTGCCTATGCTTGTATCTGTGGGTTTGAGCGTATGTATGTATGTTTGTATGTGTGCAGGTGTACGTTTGTATGTGTGCGTGCGCATGTATGTAACCATGTACGCATATATGTATATGTATGTGTGCGCGGAGACAGAGACTTACAAAGAGGAGGTCCTTCAGAAGACTCAGGAGGAGGAGGTCCTTCACCAGAGACCTCGACTGGAGGAATCGGGGTCTGGAAAATAAATTTAATCATATAAGTTACAATTTATTACCTACAAAGCATGCAACTTGTTATGTAAAGCTGTAAAAATAAGAATAATTTCCCCTAATCAAACGCCGTTTAGACTCTGTGAGGACGACAGTGGTTACGCTTCTCTCTCGACTTTTGAATAGTATAATTACTTTCATGGATATCATTTAATAAGAACTATTTATTTGGATTTGGTAGAATAGAAAAGGAAATGTATTCTAAGCTCATAAGAATGAAGCTTACATTGAACAAAAATATGGTTTTGTCCCTAGATCTGTTCAACAATATATGCCTAACTATTTTTTGTACACTTTATAGCATTTTATCAGGGGAGTTATACATAGTGTTGAGGGCACAGACATAATCGCAGCAGTATAAATTATAACTACCATTCATTTACACAACCATAACACACTGTATAACAAACATCACAAATGATATATAATTAATCCCTTACAACAGGTTTACGGCATCTCACAATTAATATTCGAATTGTGGAATGGAAGGGAAACGAGGACCGTCTCAATTGCCCGTCATTATCGCAAGCACCATGCATGAACACAATCACTGTACTTTTGTTACTAAATTATCGAGTATAATTACCGAACAGATGTAGAGTGCCTGGCCCATAAAAGCAAGAGGGCGAAACAACACAAAATAAATAAAGTAAATAAAAAATGAATACATGAAAAAAAATTACCTTCAATTTAATATAATTCTAAGATAACAAAAACAATGTTCTCAGATCCAAATACGATATTCCGCGGTTCGCCATAATGGTCGTATATTACTAACTGGTACAGGTACAGTTTCTTAATTACATTACAAGTGGGTACCCCTTTTGTACATCTAGCAACCTCATCGACGTAAACGTAGCGTAAATAGTATCTTTCATGAATGTTGTTTGTAAGAAAATGTGATTCGAAACCTATGAATAACAAGTGCTTATTATTATCCTATTTTGGATATGTCATTTGATCTTTCATTTACCTCAAATAAGTGACAACAAAACGTGTGACATTAGTTATCGTCGACTTTGTAGTGGGATATTTTCCAAATGCGATTTCCTGAAATCCTCTTCATCGAAATGGCAACACTTATGGAGGCCAGGCGGTATTCGCCCTCCCTCTTCTTTCAACACAAGGATAAATAATAACTGCACATTTCTTGAAATATAAAAAGCTAAATATTTCTTTTAAACATCTATGTACAGCAGGCAAATCAAATGAAAATCGCCGAGTCCTTTGTAAATGCTTTTCGTAGTTGCACCATGTGTTGGCGGCTAATGTAACCAGTTACGTGACTCGAGTTTCTTCTTTTCGCCAGAACCAAACATACTGCATTATTTTCTTAATTATAGAATATTAACTGAACTAAAAACCGCTCTCATACTCGTGTATGAGATCTTGACCAGGTCAGACCTTGTTTTAAAAAGCAGCAGCAACAAATTAAAAATCGTGTGTCACTTGTTACCCTAGAGTCCGGGGCCTCTCGTCTCGCTCTATATTGTGGTTTCTGTGTTGTATAATGTATATTGCACAGAATAAATATCAGTGCTTTGGTCTTGCAGGTCACATGAGACTACAGTAGGATTAGTCAGCACCCCACCTCAGACTTGCAGCTCTCTACAGCAGGGTAGCCCTCACGGGCATTGACCCCTGAGTAGTGAGGCCCAGTAGTCTGGGGCGTCCTTTGGGCACTTTTTCTTATTTCTGAATTCCTTCCTTCTCTTAATATGACTTCCCTGAGCCTTGTGGGCTCCCGTATTCGCTTGGGGGTGGGCATCTACTTCCCGTCCTTCGCTTCGGGAAGTTTGGCGGTAGGGAAGTGTCCTCCATTTAACTCGATCCCTATGTGGTATTGGAGAACACAACCAGCCTTCCACTGGAGGGGTAGAGGACGATTAACTGCCACACTCTCTTAGCCATTGCTGTTAGGTTGATTACCAATAGTTAAGGGGTTTATTGGTCTTTCAGGGCAACGGGCAAGCGCCCAGGGGTCGGACTTGTCCGATGCCCATGATGTCTGATCCCCCGGCTACCCCTACTCCTAGAGGAGGGGCGACCCATGACTCTTCTAAGACCACGACTATGAATAATGGAACCACTACAATTGAGAACGAGAACGACTTCATGCTATCCCTCCAGAGAATGCAAGGTATTTGGCTGCCAGATGCGTGAATGAAAATCAGTTGCTTCATCAAGGTCCTTAATGGTAAAGAAATTAGGAGATGGTAGCTTCCTTGTAAAAGTGCAATTAAACTGACGCAGATTCATGATTTCAAGGTAAGAGTAACTATTTCTGTTGGCCCATATAACTGTAAGGGAGTAGTCTTTCATAGGTATTTGAGAATGATGGATGAAAGTGAAATTCTTGAAAACATGAAGGACCAAGGCGTAATGGACCAAGAAAGATGAGAATGTGCGAACGGAAACCGGATTGTGTTTTTTGACCTTTGCTTCAAGTAAAATTCCTGAGTATGTCTATGTTGGATACGAACGAGTCCAAGTAAGATCTTAAATTCAAAAACCTATGTGCTGTAATAGATGCCAAAAATTTGGACACACCTCATTACGCTGTATTGATAAGGATACTGATAAATTCACTTACGGTAAATGTGCTGGAGCTCATGACACCACTACATGTACTGGAAACCCTTTCAAGTGTGCTAACTGTGGAGGTCTCAATCAGTCAGGCTCTGCCGTGTGCAGCAGCCTGAAGAAAGAGACTGAGATATTAGCATACATGAGAGGTCATGATGTTAGTTACCATGAAGCCAAGAGGAAAGTTGAAGGCTTGACCAACAAGCCCAATACTACCTATGCTTCAGTAGCAACTAACAACACTCCCAGTGCAAGCAGTATCAGTCAAGTGCTTGCAGCTAAGGATAAAGAAATTGCTGATATTAAGGAAATGGAAAAATAATTAACAAGTCAAATTCTTGAATTGAACAAAACAATAAAACAAATTACTGAATCAAACCAACAAAAGCAGCAACATAAGGATGATACCAAATCACAATCTGGATCATATGTTCCCATCCAGGCGACTCCTGTTAAGAGTTTGCCTGGTTTTTGGTCAGCTCCTCAGAGAGATGCAGGACACGGAGTCTTTTGTCTCCAAGTCTTCCCGCGAGAGGTCACCGGGAAGCTCGGGAGAAGAGGCGCCTCCCTCCCAGAAAAAGGCACTTCCAAACCCCATAAAACATAATCTTCGCATTAACCATTATACAATGGAACTGTCGGTCTTAGAACTAGAGTAAACGACCTTAGATTATTAGCCTCGTCTTATGCTCCCGATATTATTGTTCTCGAAGAGACCCATTAAAACAACTTTATCTCTGATGAATTGGTTTCGTTGAGAAACTACCATCTGTGTCGGAAGGATCGAGAGGGTAAGGGTGGAGGCGGAGTCGCCATGTACATCCACCAGAACCTCCCATTTACAGAAGTGACTATAGATTCTACTTTGGAGATTGTCGCATACAAAGTAAAAGTCAATAGCATGTATATGACTATATGTTAAGTTTATTGTCCACCTGATGTGGTAATTTATGATGAGCTCTTTGCTCTTCAGGATAGTCTGCCCCAAATAAAGTAATTTTAGGTGATTTTAATGCTCATCATACATTATGGGGTTCCCTGCGGGTGGATGGTAGAGGTGAGCAAGTAGTTAAGCTTGTTAATGATTCAGACCTAATCCTTCTGAACGATGGTAGTCCAATGTGAGTGGATGATAATAGCGGTAATTTAAGCTTTATTGATCTATCTCGGGTCTCTTCAACAGTAGCAGCTAAGTGCCTGTGGCACACCATTGACTTGTTGGGAAGCGACCACTTTCCTATTTGTATTAAATATTCATGCGACACAACCAGAACGCCTTCAGCACCGAAATTTAACGTAGAAAAAGCAGACTTGGTCTCCTTCATAAGGAACGTCAAGCTCGAACTTGTTGGAGAAACCATTGATAAAGTAAACAATATTCAAAATTCTATTTTAGATGCAGCAATGAAATCCATTCCCAAGACTTCGACAGATAGCGTAAAAGCATAGAGTTCCAGGTTGCCACAGGGTACTGCGTGAATGCAATAGGGCCTACAGGCTTTTCAAAAATAATGTCACAAACCAGAACTTTTGCAACTATAAATTAGCAAGAGTTCAGGCTCATAGAACAATCAGACAAGCCAAANTGAGCACATATAGATAATTTTCGTGTACCCATGACCTTTTTGTTTATCTATATTGTTACTTCCATTTGTTTCTTTGTTTGTTTGTTGATTGTTTATTTGTTTTTGTTTTTTTTTTGTTAGTTTGTGTTTTCTAAGATTTCTAAAAGTTATGAACACATTTTGACAAGATTTTAACCAAAAGTGAGTTTTAACCCAGCTTAGACGCTTATTGCAGTTTGGTGGTGATGCGGACCATGGTTTGGATCCATGAATTTTTTTTCTAACTCGAAAAGTTATGAACAGATTTGAATAAAATTTTAACCTGAGGTTTGTCTTAGCCTAGTTAATATTCCATAAATTTTGGTGGTGATCCAGAATATTTGGCAAAACTACCCCCCATGGGTGGGAGGGGGAGGTTTGCATTTTCGAAATGTTTTGCTCATAGATCAAAGTAACTATGTATGATGAAAACATAAAGAAAAGAAAATACACCATATGAATAACATATCATGTTTAGTTATTTGTTTGGAAAATTTCTTCATTGTCATTTTTTGGACGCTTGCCGGATTTTTTTAATTATTCCGAAAAAAAGAAGGTTGGCCTCATTTTATGTGAAATTTGATAAGCTTTCAGATAATAACCTCATATTTTTATTATCTCTAATCATTGCGTCACAATTGCCGATTTTCTAAGGTAACATAAAAAAAATAATATTTCAGTCGACATCGAAAATCGCTGCTACCACCTAAAAAATAACGGTCGGGCCTTGAAATTTTCAGGGGAGAACCGGGGGCCTAGAAACTCCTTGAAAATGCATTAAAGTCGATTTCGGCAAGAGGGGCGAAAATAGCCGAAAAATCACCAGACGGTCCCCTTTATTGTCCACCTGATAATGTGGTAATTTATGATGAGCTCTTTGCTCTTCAGGATAGTTTACCCCAAATGAAGTATTTTTAGGGATTTTACTGCTCATTATACATTATGTGGTACCCTGCGGGTGGATGGTAGAGGTGAGCAAGTAGTTGAGCTTGTTAATGATTCAGACCTAATCCTTCTGAACGATGGTAGTCCAACGCGAGTGGATGATAATACCGGTAATTTGAGCTTTATTGATCTATCTCGGGTCTCTTCAACAGTAGCAGCTAAGTGCCTTTGGCACAACATTGACGACTTGTTGGGAAGTGACCACTTTCCTATTTGTATTAAATATTCATGCGACACAACCAGAACGCCTTCAGCACCGAAATTTAACGTAGAAAAAGCAGACTGGGTCTCCTTCATAAGAAACGTGAAGCTCGAACTTATTGGAGAAACCATTGATGATAAAGTAAACAATATTCAAAATTCTATTTTAGATGCAGCAATGAAATCCATTCCCAAGACTTCGACAGATAGCGTAAAAGCATAGAGTTCCAGGTTGCCACAGAGTACTGCGTGAATGCAATAGGGCCTACAGGCTTTTCAAAAATAACGTCATAAACCAGAACTTTTGCAACTATAAATTAGCAAGAGTTAAGGTTCACAGAACAATCAGACAAGCCAAAAGAGACATCTGGCAAAGCTTTGTCTCTACAATCAATAGCAACACCAAAATATCACAGGTTTGGTCCGCTGTCAATAAAATCAATCTTTCAAAATTAAAAACATCATTCGTGAGGGAACCAATTTAGAATCGCCTAGAGACGTCGCTATTGCACTCGCCAGGCAATTCTCTTATACAAGCAGCTCAGACAACTACCATCCTGCATTTCCCAAGGAAGCGGCTGAGCTGCAACCCATACACTTTGCCACAGGAGATGAATTTCATTTCAATAAAGACCTTACAGTGAGTGAACTTGTTCGGGCCCTAGAAACCTGTAGAGGAACGTCCCCAGGCCCCAATGAGATTCGGTATGAGATGATAAAGCATTGCTAGACGTGTAGAATGAAATTTGGAAAAGCCAGACTCTTCCAAACTCATGGCACTTCGCCCATATCATTCCCATATTGAAAGGAGGGGAAATCCCAAATATGCCATCTCCTACCGCCCAATTGTGTTGACAAGTTGCTGATGCAAGGTCATGGAATGAATTGTTAACCGTAGGCTATTGCATTTTTTGAATTACAAGAATCTACTAGTTGAGGAGCAGTGCGGTTTCTGAAAAGGACGCCAAACTCTCGATCAGCTAGTACAACTGGCCAGTTATATTCAAATGATGCTCGCTTGGTGCTCACGCGTGTGTGTGCACGCGTGTGGTTGTGTGTGTATGGTTGCGTGCGTGTGAGTGCGTGTTGTGTGATTATGTGCATGTGAGTAACCCCCTTGGTTGAATTGCACGTGCCGACTATCAGCTCGGTGTTCCTATGTATACATGATTTTATCCATCCTATTTAAAATCCCTTTTAATGTATCATATTTCTTGTGTTTTAAAGTTTAGTTTTATTGTTTTATTTTCTTTTTATTGAAAGTTGAATCTTTTTCACGACACGGCCTCCCGCGGCCCCCTTTGTACCGCGAGAAATAAACATTCGTTATTCTACTGTACCACAGGGCATTTCTCTCCTCATCCTCTGGCATTTTGTACATATTACATTTAGTTTATACCTAAGTGGCTAGCAGCTCCAGCTAAGGATCCTAAAAGAACGGAAAAGCTAAGTATTAAGCCTCAATGACGGTATTTTTTAAAGATAGAGCTGGACCGTGCAGGATTATAATTATGCATACACCATATATCATTATGCAGCCTCGTGGTTCTCCCACTTCACCTTATTTCTTTCTTCGGTCTTCTGCTACCGTTTCTCCTTTCATTTTACCCTCCTGTATCCTGTACTATTCTTATGCTAACCTATCTACTCTTTCTTCCTGACTCGTTACAGTTTTTAGTTATTTTTTTGTGTTAATCATTCATCCGCACACCTAGAATATGCAAAGATTTTCCGCCGTGACTCCGACAATGTCATATCCCTTGGGACTGTAGCAGTAACTAGTAAGAGGATGTTGACATCAGGGGATGGACATATCCTGCGGATGCCCACTGACCTTTATGGGGAGGGACCTTGGCCCTTAAGGCACTCCTCTGGGTAGGTGGGGCCCCCTGGGGACTACAGGTCTAACATTTCTGGTGGGCAGCCGTGGGGCGTCACGGCAAAGACCATCAGTCGGGAAATTTCGCATGCTTTCGGATAGCTTTGTTTTTTGTAATTTGTGAGCTACCGTAATTTTTTTTTTTTTTTTTATTGTGTTAGCATGTTGTCATCGCTCTTTCATTCAAGTAAGCTTCATGTTTTGTATTTGTTATAGTATTTTTGAGTTATAGCTAATTCACCTCTTCCAGGTATTTATCGTACTAATCGCCAGCTCTGTTTATCCTTTGTGTGGCTCATTTCAGTTTTAGGCATTTTTATGATTTTATTAACCCGTTCTCCCACAACAGCTGCATTTCGTGCCAGTGTTCAACCCCTGTGCTAGTGCGTGTCAGTAGGGGTCTCCTCGTTGTGTATGTCAGTCTACCCGTTCTGTGCGTCAGTCTGCCCGTCTCCTCGTTCTGTGCGTCAGTCTGCCCGTCTCCTCGTTCTGTATCAGTCTGCCCGTCTCCTCGTTCTGTGTCAGTCTATCAGTCTGCCCGTTCTGTGTCAATCTGCCCGTCTCCTCGTTCTGTGTGTCAGTCTGTCTCCTCGTTCTGTGTCAGTCTGCCCGTTCTGTTCGTCAGTCTGCCCGTCTCCTCGTTCTGTGTCAGTCTGCCCGTTCTGTTCGTCAGTCTGCCCGTCTCCTCGTTCTGTGTCAATCTGCCCGTCTCCTCATTCTGTGTCAGTCTGCCCGTCTCCTCGTTCTGTGTCAGTCTGCCCGTCTCCTCGTTCTGTCTGTCTCCCGTCTCCTCGTTCTATGTCAGTCTGCCCGTTCTGTGCGCCAGTCTGCCCGTCTCCTCGTTCTGTGTCAGTCTGCCCGTTCTGTGCGCCAGTCTGCCCGTCTCCTCGTTCTGTGTCAGTCTGCCCGTTCTGTGCATCAGTCTGCCCGTCTCCTCGTTCTGTGTCAGTCTGCCCGTCTCCTCGTTCTGTGTGTCAGTCTGCCCGTCTCCTCGTTCTGTGTGTCAGTCTGCCCGTCTCGTTCTGTGTGTCAGTCTGAAGTCTGTCCCCTCGTTCTGTGTGTCAGTCTGCCCGTCTCCTCGTTCTGTTCTGCCCGTCTCCTCGTTCTGTGTGTCAGTCTGCCCGTTTCCTCGTTCTGTGTGTCAGTCTGCCCGTCTCCTCGTTCTGTGTGTCAGTCTGCCCGTTCTGTGTGTCAGTCTGCCCGTCTCCTCGTTCTGTGCGTCAGTCTGTCGTTCTCAGTCTGCCCGTTCTGTTCTCCTCGTTCTGTGTCAGTCTGCCCGTTCCTGTTCTCGTCTCCTCGTTCTGTGTGTCAGTCTGCCCGTTCGTCAGTCTGCCCGTTCGTCAGTCTGCCCGTCTCCTCGTTCTGTGTATCAGTCTGCCTGTCTCCTCGTTCTGTTTGTCACTGTCCGTCTCCTCGTTCTGTGTATCAGTCTCCCCATCTCCTCGTTCTGTGTGTCAGTCTGCCCGTTCTGTTCATCAGTCTCCCCATCTCCTCGTTCTGTGTGTCAGTCTTCCCGTTCTGTTCATCAGTCTGCCACTCCTCGTTCTGTGCGTCAGTCTGCCCGTTCTGTACGTCAGTCTGCCCGTCTTCTCGTTCTGTGTCAGTCTGCCCGTCTCCTCGTTCTGTGTGTTAGTCTGCCCGTTCTGTGCGTCAGTCTCTCCTCGTCTCTGTGTCAGTCTGCTGTGTCAGTCTGTCCGTTTCCTCGTTCTGTGTGTCAGTCTGCCCGTCTCCTCGTTCTGTGTGTCAGTCTGCCCGTTCTGTGCGTCAGTCTGCCAGCTCCTCGTTCTGTGTCAGTCTGCCCCGTCTCCTTATTCTGTGTCAGTCTGTCCGTTTCCTCGTTCTGTGTGTCAGTCTGCCCGTCTCCTCGTTCTGTGTGTCAGTCTCCGTCGTTCTGTGTGTCAGTCTGCCCGTCTCCTCGTTCTGTGTGTCAGTCTGCCCGTCTCCTCGTTCTGTGTGTCAGTCTCCTCGTTCTGTGTCAGGCTGCCCGTCTCCTCGTTCTGTGTGTCAGTCTGCCCGTCTCCTCGTTCTGTGTCAGTCTGCCCGTCTCGTTCTGTGTGTCAGTCTGCCCGTCTCCTCGTTCTGTTCAGTCTGCCCGTCTCCTCGTTCTGGTCTGCCCGTCTCCTCGTTCTGTGTGTCAGTCTGCCCGTCTCCTCGTTCTGTGCGTCAGTCTGCCCGTCTCCTCGTTCTGTGTGTCAGTCTGCCCGTCTCCTTGTTTTGCGTGTCAGTTTGCCATTCTCCTCGTTCTGTGTCAGTCTACCCGTCTCCTCGTTCTGCGTGTCAGTCTGCCCTTCTCCTCGTTATTTGCCAGTCTGCCCGTTCTGTGCATCAGTCTGCCCGTCTCGTTCTGTGTATCAGTCTACCCGTTCTGTGTGTCAGTCTGCCCGTCTCCTCATTCTGTGTGTCAGTCTACCCGTCTCCTCGTTCTGTGTCAGTCTGCCCGTTCTGTGCGTCAGTCTGCCCGTCTCGTTCTGTGTAGCAGTTCGTTCTGTGCGTCAGTCTGCCCGTCTCCTCGTTCTGTGTGTCAGTCTGCCCGTCTCCTCGTTCTGTTAATCAGTCTGCCCGTCTCTTTCTGTGCGTCAGTCTGCCCGTTCTGTGCGTCAGTCTGCCCGTTTCGTTGTGTGTGTCAGTCTACCCGTTCTGTGCGCCAGTCTGCCCGTCTCCTCGTTCTGTGCGTCAGTCTGCCCGTCTCCTCGTTCTGTTTATCAGTCTGCCCGTCTCCTCGTTCTGTGCGTCAGTCTGCCAGTGCGTCAGTCTGCCCGTCTCGTTCTGTGTGTCAGTCTACCCGTTCTGTGCGCCAGTCTGCCCGTCTCCTCGTTCTGTCGTCAGTCTGCCCGTCTCCTCGTTCTGTCAGTCTGCCGCGTTCTGTGCGTCTGCCCGTCTGTCAGTTCTGCGTGTCAGTCTGCCCATCTCCTCGTTCTGTGTCAGTCTGCCCGTCTCCTCGTTCTGTGTGTCAGTCTGCCCGTCTCCTCGTTCTGTGTCAGTCTGCCTGTTCTTTGCGTCAGTCTGCCCGTCTCGTTCTGTGTCAGTCTGCCCGTCTCCCCATTCTGTGTCACTCTATCCGTTCTGTGCGTCAGTCTGTTCGTTCTGTGCGTTAGTCTGACCGTTTCGTTCTGTGTCAGTCTGTCCGTTCTGTACGTCATTCTGCCCGTCTCCTCGTTCTGTGTGTCAGTCTGCCCGTCTTCACGTTCTGTGTGTCAGTCTGCCCGTCTCCTCGTTCTGTGTGTCAGTCTGTCCGTTCTGTACGTCAGTCTGCCCGTCTCCTTGTTCTGTGTGTCAGTCTGCCCGTCTCCTCGTCTGTGCGTCAGTCTGCCCGTCTCCTTCTGTGTGTCAGTTTGATCGTTCTGTGCGTCAGTCTCCCCGTCTCCTGTTCTGTGTCAGTCTGCCCGTCTCCTCGTTCTGTGTGTCAGTCTGTCTGTCTCCTCGTTCTATGTGTCAGTCTGCCCGTCTCCTCGTTCTGTGTGTCAGTTTGCCCTTCTCGTTCTGTGTCAGTCTGCCGTGTTGTGTGTCAGTCTACCCGTTTTATGCGTCAGTCTGTCCGTCTCCTCGTTCTATGTCAGTCTGCCCGTTCTGTGCGTCAGTCTGCCCGTCTCCTCGTTATGTGTGTCAGTCTGCCCGTCTCCTCGTTCTGCGTCAGTCTGCCCGTTCTGTGCGTCAGTCTGCTCGTCTCGTTCTGTGTGTCAGTCTGCCCGTTCTGTGCGCCCGTCTGCCCGTCTTCTCGTTCTATGCTGTGCCAGTCTGCCCGTCTCCTCGTTCTGTGTGTCAGTTTGCCCATCTCCTCGTTGTGTGTGTCAGTCTGCCGTGTTATGTGTCAGTTTACCCGTTCTGTGCGTCAGTCTGCCCGTCTCTTCGTTACGTGTGTCAGTCTGCCTGTCTCCTCGTTCTGTCAGTCTGCCCGTTTTGAGCGTGTCTTCCTATCTCCTCGTTCTGATTCAGTCTGCCCGTTCTCTGCATCAGTCTGCCTGTCTCGCTCTGTGTATCAGTCTGCCCGTTCTGTCAGACTGCTTGTCTCCTCATTCTGTGTCAGTCTGCCTGTCTCCTCGTTCTGTGTGTCAGTCTGTCCGTTCTGTGTCAGCCTGCCCGTTCTGTGTCAGTCTGCCCATTCTGTGCGTTAGTCTGCCCATTCTGTGCATCAGTCTGTGTCAGTCTGCCCTTTTTGAGTGTGTACGTGTCTGTGTCAGTCTGCCCTTTCTGAGTACGTATGTCTCTGTGCCAGTCTGCACCTCTGTATTGTGTACATTGTTTCTGTGTTTTTAAAGTTTGTACTGTCTTTCTATGTATTGTGTTGATGGTTTCTGCCCGTGTGTGTGACCAGTACTTTACCATTCCTTGTCATTGACACGTGACCCATGCCTCAAAAGGGGACGAGAAAGTTGCCCACAAGAAAAGTCTGTGACCACAGCAGCCAGCCCTCATCGCTTGCCACTTCCCCAGAAGGGTTAGTGCTGCCCCTTGTTATTAGTGGATCGCAGCCCGATCTGTGAAAGGGCAGTACTGTGTTAGCTGCTGACGTCACAATACACGAAGAAAACCTGCAACAGATGAAGGAGGGGTACGAGCAGATGGGTCAGCGAACAATGGCAAGGTAACTCATGCCTCAATCAGTGGACAAGGACAGGTGCTTAGATCATGCTGCTGTAGGGTTGCAGGAGACCCAGGCTTCCAGGCTGGAGGTTCTGGGACCTGTTACCAAGAAAGAGGAGGTATTGAGCAACCCCACTGTTGGTCCAGTACAGAGATTCCTGGTACCATGATCCTCCGAGCCATAGGCCTTGAGGTACGGATCCACCACAGCCAATGCAACGTCTGAACTTGAATCCTGGCCCCATTCCTTTGATCCCACACAGTCATCATTTGACGGATCGTAATTCGAGCCACCCATCAGGAAGCACATCAGAGGTCCTAGTGCAGTACATCTCCAAGGCCAAAATACCAGAGTTCAGGGGAGAAGTCACTGCAGCTAAGCCCTTCCTCAAAAATCTGGAACTGGAAGGATGGATAAGGGCCATTGAAAACCTAGTGAAACCCCCTACTGCACAGTCTTATACAGGCAGCCAGAACCAACCGTAAAGACCGTGCAGAGCATATTATCAACTCTGCACTTTTCGATAACATAAGCTGGCAAGTGTTCAAGGCCCAGATCTGCAAGACCTTCCATGGTACCTACACCGCTGCCGACTTCTTTAAGGTGCTTTACGAACACCGCATGGCGAATGACCAGGCACCAATGGACTTCTTTCTGGAGATTCAGGGCAACGTGTGTCAGGATTATCGGGACTACCCTGCTGCCATTGGTGACCCAGATGAATTAGTCCATAGAGTATTTGTTAGTGGGCTGTCCCCCTGGCTTCGTGACATCTTAGCCGTCAGGGATGATGGTTCGCCAGCAATAAATGACCGATGCTTCTCAGCGTGTCTGGAACGCAAGGCATAGAGTACGGCACCATAAGCTTGACACGCTCGGGGTAGGGACCATTATGCCTTTGCTATCAAGGCTAATGCAGTGCAGCCATAGACACTCCCCCTGCACAGTCAGAAGTGTTGTACCTACCACCAGGTTACTAGCCACAATGCTGGCTAATGCCGAGCTAGAGCCACCAACCAACCTCAGCATGTTATAATTGCAGAAGGACAGGCCACTATATAAGTGCTTGTCCCTTTCCTGAAGGCCAGGGTACCCAGGCTCCCAACACCACTGGCACAGCACTCCAGGGGAGTTGATCAGGAAACAGGAGCAGAACTGATTACAGTAGCAACTAAACGGCCAGTTGTGGCACTAAGCATCGATGAAATTAATTTGGCAACAGCAGCCTCAGGGCCTTCAACAGCGTCTGTTGCAGATGCAGCCACAGGACCCCCTGCAGCGTCTGCCCCAACCGCAACCTCAGGGCCTCCTGGAGGGTCTGCATTAACCCCAGAGTCAGCTGCAATGTCTGCTTTCTGGAGGGCACATATACCGTTAGCTGTTGAGGGGCTAGAGGAGACTTATGGAGATGGCGAGGAAGAGAGACAGTTTGAGTGGGAGGAGGATCTAACTGAATTCAACCAGTTTTATGCGTTAGAATTAATCAGTGATTAACTCACGGGAAGTTTAGAGAACAGCCGTAAGCAACTAGTAGAGGATAACGCTTGGGTAGCAGCTCTGAACAGTTGTGTACATGACCCTGAACTTTCTATGTAGATTAGTGTCTGTGTAATTTGTTGAACCCCAGAAGAATTTGTGATTTCAGTGTCTTTGTGATTACATGTCTTTTGTGATGTGTCTGTGACATCAGTAAATTGCTTGTGTATAAAGTAGTAGCACCTGTTACTTATTTACATGTATATTTTTTTCTTGCTCTTATTTTTACTGTTTTATTCTTTGCTCTTCTTTTACTTTTATTCTGCTCTTGCTTTTACTGTTTTATTCTTTTGCTCTTACTTTTACTGTTTTTTTCTTGCTTTTGTTTTTACTGTTTTATTCTCGCTTTTGCTTTCAATGTATTATTCTCGCTCTTGCTTTTACAGTTTTATTCTCGCTCTTGCTTTTACTGTTTTATTCTCTTGCTCTTACTGTTTTATTCTCGCTTTTGCTTTTACTGTTTTATTCCCGCTCTTGCTTCTACTGTTTTATTACTGCTCTTGCTTCTACTGTTTTACTCCTGTTCTTACTCTTTTACTATTTTAGTCTGGCTCTTACCCTTTCTTTTACTCTCACTCTTGTTCTCTTAGTGTTTTACTCTTGTTCTTACTATTTTATTGTTTTACTTTTGCTTTTATTGTTTCACTTTTACTCTGCCTATCGCTTTTACTTTGCGTCTATTAGTGTGTGTGTGGGGGGGGGGCATGACACGTACTGGCACAGAATCATCATCCCGTTTTTATCTCAGAATATTTGTTGTATTTCTCAAAGACCAGATGGTGAGTTGGCTCCAGCAGGGCGCTGATATTCTGGTGGTAATGTAATCGTGCGCTGTTTCTCAGTCCAGTCCCGTCTGCACCGTCAGAGTTCAAGTTTGGCTTTTCTCTCTTTTCAGGTCTCCGCTGGCTGCTTCGACCCGGATCGGGGACGGATTCTGTAGCGTGATACTGTTCTCAACGCCCCCATACCCTCCCCCCCCTCAAATGATGCTCCCTTAGTGAGCGCGCGTGTGGTTGTGTGCGTGTGGTGTGGTTACGTGTGTAACCACACCACACCTTGGTTAAATTGCACTTGCCGACTGTCAGCTCGGTGTTTCTTTGTATACATGATTTTATCCATTTCTTTTTTAAATCCATTTTAATGTATTATATTTCTTGTGTGTTTTAATGTTTAGATTTATTGTTTTATTTTCGTTTTATTGAAAGTTGAATCTTTTTCACGTCACGGCCTCCCGCGGCCCCTTTTGTACCACGAGAAATAAACATTCGTTTTTCTACTGTACACGAGGCGTTTCTCTCCTCATCCTCTGGCATTTTGTACATATTACATGAAAATTTATACCTAAGTGGCCGGCAGCTCCAGCTAAGGACCCTAAAAGAACGGAAAAGCTAAATATTAAGCCTCAGTGACGGTATTTACTAAAGATAGAGCTGGACCGTGCAGGATTGCACTTATACATATACCACATATCATTATGCAACCTCGTGGTTCTTCTATTAGACCTTATTTCTTTCTTGTCTTCTACTAGCGTTTCTCCTTTCATTTTACTCTCCTTCTACTTATTGTACTTTTCTTATGCTAGCCTATCCACTTTTTCTTCCTGAATCTTTACACCGTTTTTAGTTATTTTTATTTGTTTTAATTATTCATCCGCACACCTAGAACATGCACAGATTTCCCGCCGTGACTCTCACAAGGCCATATCCCTTGGGACTGTAGCAATAACTAGTAAGGGGGATGTTGACATCAGGGGGTGGACATACCCTGCGGAGGGACCTTGGCCCTTAAGGTACTCCCCTGGGTAGGTGGCCCTGAGACTACAGGTCCATATACTACACCTACGACATGACATGGTGATACGGCCAACTCAAAAAACTTTAAGCTTTCGGATTACGTGGAAAATTGCCTTGTTTCATTCAAAATTTCATTTCTGACAGAACTTTAGCTGTCACTTTCTCGGACATTTTTGTCCAGGCAAACGGGGTCCCAAAAGGAAGTGTCTTGTCACCTACTTTATTTCTGTACATGATAAATGACATCTCACCAGCTCCCCCTCGGAATCCTAAATACTCACTGTACGCTGATGATTGTGCATTATGGCATTCCAGCAGTAATGCAGAATTTTTTAGCAAATCGCATCCAATTGGCACTGGATATGATTCATAACTGGGGCCTCCAGTGGGGTTTTAAGTTTTCCACAAGAAAGAGGATTGGGGTAATTTTTTTCACGTAGGAGGATGTCGAACAACCACCCAATACCTATTCAAATTTCTGCTAGATTTCTTGGTCTACTTTTTCATCGTAGACTTAATTGGAAAGACCACATTGATCAGTTAAAGAATAAATGTCAAAAGCACTTAATTTACTAAAGTGCATTTCTGGAAATAAATGGGGAGCTGATAGAAAATTCTTTGCTAATAATATTTAAAGCCCTGATTAGGTATAAAGTAGATTATGGTTCTATCGTGTATGGTTCGGCATCAGACTCAACTTTGAAAGGATTGAATACTGTGCAGAATGCATGTGTGCGTAGATGTCTTGGTGCCCTGAAGTGTATAGGATTGAGCGTCTTGAGGTGGAATCAGGAGTACCTCCCCTCCGACTCAGACGCAGCCAGCTGGCGCTGACCTATGCCGTGAAGGTGGCTCGAGACCCAAGCCACCCTAATGGTAATGGTGCCATTAGGCCCTTTACCACAAGATTCCACGTCCTCATCCAAAAAGTCGGTATAGATCTCTCTACCATCGATACCCTGCTTCAGACTAATATAGCGCCATGGGAAACGCCCAATTTTGCTATCATGGAAGCTTGACTTCCATCAAGGAAGGCCACGGCGCCGGAGGTGGAGGTATGCCAGAGGTTCAGAGAGATCCTTATTAAACATCTACCTTTTTTCATACATATACCGACGGCTCCAAGACTGAGCAATGTGTGGGTGCGGGTGTGTG
>NW_020870533.1:154481-157538 GCF_003789085.1 Penaeus vannamei | reverse complement strand
TATATAAATGCACTTATGTGTATTACATTATTTATATATGCCAACGTAAATGCATGAATAAAAAGACATATGCAACATTACACAAACAAGCACATTTACACAAATGATATGCAATTAATCCCTTACAATAGGTTTACGGTATCACAATTAATATTCCAATTGTGGAATGGAAGAGAAACCAGGGCCGTCTCAGTTGCCCGTCATTACCACCATCATGATGCATGAACACCACCACAAGTCGAGACCAGAACAGAACTAAAAGGGGGGAGGGGTTAAAAAGCAAATAGAAAATTAAATTACTTTCTACCTAGTATGATTTTGAAATAATAATTACTGCTAAGATCCCACTACGATATTTTGCAGTTCTCTATAATAGTTTGATATCAGTAACTGATATGGGTGTAGTTCCGGATTTTTATTTCAGTGCAATTGCTGGGTCCCACTTTTGTACATGTGGCAACCTCATCGATAAAGCATAATAAGAGTAGTTGCACCATTGTTTTCCGGAACCAAACACTAAATAAGTAGAAAACATGGTTAATGGTTAATGGCTAACAGCGAAATAAATGTGCTAGACGTCTAAGGTCATATAGCACTTTAGGAAGGTATAGTAAAGGGTGATGTCAAGTGACAGTTGCTAAGCGTCAACTATCTAGAGTAATGTTGAAAAGTTGGAGATGGATTAGGGGGTTGATGAGGGAAAGGGTTATGGCGGTTGAGGTAAGGGAATTAGATCAAGTGAAGGATATTTATTCGTCTGAGGAAGGAGCACAGGATATGAGCAAGGATATGACGTAGGTCTGGTCTGTGAGAACGGAAACCACGAATATTCCAATGTAGGAAAGCTATATCTTAGTTATTTTATGAGTGAAAGCGCCGGTACGTGTTGGGGAATCTGGGGGGAAGGAGCTAGGGGGTGCTGTGACATGAGTGATTCCCATGTGTATCCGGGAGGGAGTGGAAAGGATAGAGGGGATGGATGGAGGGAGAATGCGTGTATAGTTTGAGTTGAAGGGGGTGGGTTGTGTTGGGAGGGAGTAGGAGGAAGTGGTGGGGGGAATATTTGTGGTAGGAGGATGGATATCGGAAGGATGGATAGTTGGAGTTGAAGGGATGTGTTGTCCTGTGAAGGATTCGGAGGAAGGGGTGTAGGGGTGCTATGAGTAAGAGAGGGATGGATTTCAGGAGGATGGATATCGGTGGTGGACGGAATTGAGGGGGTTAGGTTGTGTTGAGAGGGAGGAGGAGGAAGGGGTGTAGGGGGAATATGAGTAAGAGGGGTATGGATATCGGTAATCACTTCATGTATGGAGGGAGCATGAGTTATGGAATTTTGTGTATAGCATATAGCTTTGAATGTCTTCATAGTCTCTGCAGTGGAGTTGGTTGGAGAGTTTTGTGGGACAAAGGTTTTATTATGAGGGGGGGAGACTGGTGTCTGAGGAGTAAAGGTAAAGGTAGGTGGAGGTGAGTGTGCGGTAGGAGAAGAAAGGTTGGAACGTTTAGTCTGTCTACTGCGGGTAGTGCGGGAGGGAGAGGGATGGTATTGGCTGTAGTTGAGATTGGAGCTGCGGCTGAGATTGGGGTGTCTAGATTTAGAGTGGCAAAAGAATTGACTGGGGGAGGTTGAAAGTAGAAGTGGAAGTGGGAAGTAAGTAGGTATAGGGGAGGGTGTGCTTGAGGCAGAGCGAGAGGAAAGTAAGTAAAAAAAAACTTGTCGGCGTGGGCTTCACGTAGAGTGAGACCATTTTGTATCTGAGAGCTGTTACCAGACTCGAACTTGTAAGTGGGACAGCAGTTAAAAATACATTATGGGGGCCGCCGCAGTTAGTACATGTGCGGTTTTGTGCAGGGCAGTTTGATCTGTTATGACCAGGTTAGGCACAGAGGGGACATCGGTTGGGAGGGTGTTTAGTAGGATTCCAATCGCCAACAATTGATTGCGGAGGAGTTTTGTATTGTTTGAACAGGAGGATTGTCCACTACAGATACAAACAGGTCATGTGTACTGTCCTTTTTTTTTTTTTTCGATGACCTCTAGGAGGAAGGCAAGGATATCAGTCTTTGAGGCAGCCGAGCAAGTCTTCTTCACAATCTGACAGTCTTTGGTATCGACTGGGCAGTTTGCTGGCAAGATAGAGACAGTTCCGGTACAAGTATTAAAAGTTGGATGAGGTTCTGCAAGGATGGGCTTGCCAGAGAGATCAGTTAGTTTTGATAATGCTATAGCTTCAGCTTTAGATTCAAGATTGAGATCCAAATAATTTATTTAGCCAATATCTACATTACAATTATACATTATACAAGTATATGATTTTGGCTGAGCCCTTTGAGAGCAGAATGCTCTCTTAAAAGGCACCTGAATAACTTTACATTTATATATACAATACATTGATATTTAAATACATACATATATACATTTACATAGTACATATACATATACATACACACGTATAAACATAGATAAACATACATACATATACACATTTACATAGTACATATACATATACATGCACATGTATAAACATAGATAAACATCTATACATATACATACATACATACATATACACATTTACATAATACACACACACACACACACACACACACACACACACACACACATATATATATATATATATATATATATTATATATATATATATATATATATATATATATATATATATATTTACATAATACATATACATATACACACGTATACACAGTACACACACACATTCACATATACAAACACACATACATATATATACATACACATACGCATACATATATTTACAATGTATGTACAAATGGTCACAAATATTAAAACAATTTAGTGTTTTACACATTATAACATTATAAATAAATGTTACACACTCATTTCGTATATCAGTATGAGTTCTCCATGTACTTTAACAATAGGAATTTCTTTAATAAACATTTGAAAGCCGGGAGAGATGGCTTGTCTCGTATATATCTAGGGAGCTCATTCTAGACTTTGACACCCTGATATAACATGGAAGTTTGTGACTGTGAGGTTTGCTCAGGAGGTAGTTGA
>NW_020870533.1:126981-149481 GCF_003789085.1 Penaeus vannamei | reverse complement strand
GGAATAAACAGATGGATAGGGAAAGAGACAGAGGAAGGGAGAAAGGAACAAACAGGAAACGAGGGAGAAGGATAGATAGGGAGAGAGGAGGAAAGCGAGAAACAGAGAAATAATCTCCACTGCTGATGTTAGGTATTAATTCTATCTTCAGGTAACAAGTAACTTTTCATTATGCGTAATTCCTTTTCCTTATGGAGAGGGAAAAAGAGAGAGGCAGAGAGATAGAGAAAAAGAGAGGTAGAAAGATAAAGACAGAAAGAAAGAGGCAGAGAGACAGAGAAAGAGAGAAGCAGATAGACGGGCAGGCAATTAGACAGAAGGAAAGAGAAACAGACAGGGACAGAGTATATCCCAAATATTCAGCAGACCAAGAAAGAGCGACTCACATTACAGGGGCTAACATTCGTCGCACGTGTGCAGATTATGGTTTCGTCCACGAACCGAAAAGTCTCCTTGCATTTCTGAACAGTGATGGTCCGGGTAACTATCTCTTGTAGAGTAGTTTTTTTAGTTTCCGACACTGCAATTCAGGCGATGGTAAGAACGAATATATAGATATTCAGAGCGAAAAAAAACATTAAATTCAGCTTCTCATAAAAAATGGCAGGGGTGGGATCATAAGAAATTAATTTCATATTTATCTACACTTTAACAGTGTAAATAAGAAAACAAATCTTCATTTTTGTAAATGTATTCAGCATGTAGAAATATATATATTTCTTTTTACATATATATATATATATATATATATATATATATATATATATTAACCATTCAATGTCTTATTAAGTGCTTATATTACTTACTGGTTCTTCCCCAACCGGTGACCACCACAGGCGTATCTGCTTTCACTGGATGAGTCGGCAATTTGATAGGAAAAACTTTATCTGAGAAGGGAAACGAAATGCTTTTTTTTTTTCTTCTTAATGCATGTATATATATTAAACATATATGTACATATATATATATATATATATATATATATATATATATATATATATATATATATATATATATATATATATATATATATATATGATGCATATATATCCATATATGTATTACATATACATACATATATATATATATATATATATATATATATATATATATAGATAGATATATATATATGTACATATGCATATACATGAATGTATGTATGCATATATGACAGCGTATTTCATTCATCACCATCATTAGAAGCTTACGCCGACGGGGGCGCATAACCACGTCCACCCTTTGTTTCCACCTTTTGGGTCCCTCATAGCAAGCTGCCAGGTAGAGACTCAGCCCATCTCGAGCTCCTCACAACAGGTTTGATCGGTCTGCCCAAGCCACGACTTCCTCGGTCGTCCCACAGACCTCCTCCACCGGGTTGTGTCTTACAAAGACAACCTGGTAGGCAGGATCATCCTGTGGGAAGCGAGCCAGGTGGCCATATAGCCTGAGTTGGTAATCACGGATTGTGCAGATAACAGGTCCTGAGCCAGTCTCACCGTGGAATCATTGGTTGGACATGTGGTCCCGCCAACAATACCCGATGATCCGGCACAAGGACCTATTACAGAAGGCATCAAGACGAGACTCAAAGGTACAGGATAATGTTAAGGCTTTACTACCATATAGCAAAACTGGTATGATCAGGGCCTTGTAAACCCGTAGCTTGGTCTTTCTGCACAGGTACCGACATCTCCAGATACTCTTGGCGAGAGAGTTCATGACCCCTGCTGCCAGGCCAATCTGTCTTCTGACTTCTTGGTCTGACAGCCCAGAGTTATGAACTACACTACCAAGGTATGTAAAGCTCTCAGTGTCCTCGCCGGAAGCATGTACCGACTGAACAGGTTCCAAAGTCCTGGATCTTGGTCTTGGTCCAGGAGACCTCTAGACCCAAGGGCTTTGCTTCATGGCTAAATGCATCAAGCTACCACTAAGGTTTCCAAAGACTCAGAATAGCAACATCACCAGCAAAGTCAAGGTCTGTAACCTTAATATTGCCCAGAGGTTATCAACAATGACTTTGAACAGTAGCTCGTCCCCGTTTACAGTCCATACAAGTGTTGAAAAAATATTGGTGCAAGGACACAGCCTTGCCCACTCCTGAACTAACAGAAGCTCGACAAGCACCCATCACACTTTACAGCACTTTCAGTACCAGTATACAGACTTGCTATTAGTCTAATAATCCTCGTTGGAATTCCTCTCAGTCTCAGTCTTCCCACAGAGTGATTTCCGAACGCCTTCTTGAGGTCGATGTAAGCTGCAAGCAGCCCACACCCGAACTCACGACGGTTTCTAAAATGACTCGAAGCGCAAGGATATGATCTATTGTGGACTTACCAGAAGTGAATCTAGATTGCTCCGGCCTCTAATGCCTCAGTAGGTAGTCCCTGATACGTCTCAGAAAGATGTGGGCAAGAACCTTGCCTCGGTGATTGCTGCAGTCCCATCGGTCCCCCTTCCCCTTCCAGAGAGAGATGACCACACCCCTTAATAGGGGTGTACCTGACCGCCAGATGGCAGCCAGGACAGCATGCAACCTCTGTGCCATAGGTTCACCACCAGCGTTTAACAGTTCAGCTGGAAAGCCGCTGCTTTGCCATTCTTCAGCTTGGAGATCGCCTCCCTAACTTCAGTTAGGGAGGATGGATCCTCACTGATGAGTTTGTCCGTCAACGTAATCTTGGCACTACCATCCAAGTTAACTGTTGGTGGGTCAATCTGGTACAGCTGCTCAAAACTCAGTCCAACACTCCTGCACCGCAACAGGATCTGACGATCTGACCACTTACTGAGCGAACTGCTGTGACTTTGGTGAGGGCTTGGAGTTCAGCTTTCTCAGGGCTTGGTATGCAGGACGAAGGTCATTTACTAAGAAATGGCCTTCGACCTCCTCAGCAAGACTCCTAATAAGCTGTTCCTTGTACCTTCTTAACAGAGACCGAGTTCTGCGCACCTGAGAATGGTGCAAATCCCAATCCCCTGCCAGACGAGCTGCATGGCAAGTATCTATGACTTCCAGTGTCTCCTGTGAGATAAAATTCTGTCTTGCCCTCGGTCGTTCACCTAACGATTCTTGGGCTGCATCAAGTGTTTCGCGCTTGAAGGTGTCCCACACAAGTACAGGGTCCGTCAGATTGTCGAGTGCTGTGAAATGACCGCTGGGGAGTTTTGAAGTGTACCTGGAGGGTAGCCACAACCAATCTATGGTCAGTACCACAGAACTCAGCACTGGAACCAGGAACCAGAAATCCTCAAATCCTGGGACCTAGCAAAGTCCCGGAAAAGGAGGCTATTCTCGCTGCCGGTATCACCTCCCGAACCATGAGGACCGACAGACATCTCATAGCCAGCTCGATCACAGCGATACTGCATTGAAGTCACCCAGAACAATACGGATATCTCGCCGGGGACAACTGTCTGCCACAGATGCAAGTTTGGCATTGAACATCTCTTTCACGTCGAGTTTACAAACATCAGTAGAAGCGTGCACAGCAATAAGAGACATGAAGCCAATTGCTATCTTCAGTCTCAATGCCATTATTTCGTTGACTTTTACGAAAACGTGTATAGACAAATGTATAAATATATAGGCACATGCACACATATGCAAACACAAACACAAACAAGCACATTTACACCCTTAAACGTAAACCGAAAAGAATAACATTACAACGCACCAGTCATTTTAATTTTCTGTTCCAGTTTCAGGACAGCAATGTCATTGGTTATGCCTTGTCCTGTAATAGTCCGGATGAAGGAATGCTTTTGCAACGGGAATCACCTGGGTAAAGCTCTCCTTCACCTTTAGATCGTGTATGCCCACAGTTACAGTCATTCGCCTATTCTTGCTAAGGAAAAAAAAAAAAGGAAAATGAAAAGAAAGGAGAGAAGAGCAAATTATTATGGCGAAGAAAGAGTAGAAAATGTAGAAGCTGTAACATGCAGAAACAGGACTGGGCTATGCCAGCATACTGTTGCTGTTGTTATAATATTACTTTTAATATCAATATCATTCTTATCATTATTGATATCTTTGATAATTATATTATCATTATTGTGAATATATCATTATATACATTACCATTAGCATTATTATCATTATCATCAACATCGTCACCATCAGTACTCACCCTGGTATGCAGTGGGCAGCTGTCAGGACAAACAGTTTACTGATGACAACACCCCACAAAACTTCCTTTTGTTCAAACAAACCTGGTACCCGCGCTTGTACGGCTCTGCCTCATAGCCTCCCACGATGCGCTGGTTAGCTGAGAGGAGGGGGAAATGGTGCTAATTTTGAGTATGGATTATAGTGTGTGTTTGGGTATTGTGTGTTGTGTTGGGTGGTGTGTGAGTGCAGATAGCATGGCGTGAAAGTGACAGCTGCATTACTGACAATTTCTCATTTCTCAACATATCTTTATGTTTCCAACCATTGTGTTTCGTATTTAGTAATAAAAAAATCACGATTTTGACAATAATGACCACAGCAAATATAGCAATTATAATGGCAAAGTGTGTGGGTGCGTTTTAGTGTGTGTGTGTGCCTATGCTTGTATCTGTGGGTTTGAGCGTATGTTTGTATGTGTGCGGGTGTACGTTTGCATGCGTGTGTGTGTGTGTGTGTGTGCATGTGTGCGTGCGCATGTATGTAACCATGTACGCATATATGTATGTGTGCGCGGAGACAGAGACTTACAAAGAGCAGGTCCTTCAGCAGGGACCTCGACTGGAGGAATCGGGGTCTGGAAAATAAATTTAATCATATAAGTTACAATTTATTACCTACAAAGCATGCAACTTGTTATGTAAAGCTGTAAAAATAAGATTAATTTCCCCTAATCAAACGCCGTTTAGACTCTGTGAGGACGACAGTGGTTACGCTTCTCTCTCGACTTTTGAATAGTATAATTACTTTCATGGATATCATTTGATAAGAACTATTTATTTGGATTTGGTAGAATAGAAAGGAAAATGTATTCTAAGCTCATAAGAATGAAGCTTACATTGAACATTAAAATATGGTTTCGTCCCTAGATCTGTTCAACAATATATGCCTAACTATTCATTTGTACACTTTATAGCATTTTTATAAATCAACTTAAATTTTGAATTCATTTACACAACCATAACACACTGTATAACAAACATCACAACTGATATATAATTAGTCCCTTACAACAGGTTTACGGCATCTCACAATTAATATTCGAATTGTGGAATGGAAGGGAAACGAGGACCGTCTCAATTGGCCGTCATTATCGCAAGCACCATGCATGAACACAATCACTGTACTTTTATTAAATTATCGAGTATAATTACCGAACAGATGTAGTCTGGCACATAAAAGCAAGAGGGCGAAACAACACAAAATAAATAAAGTAAATAAAAAATGAATAAATGAAAAAAAATTACCTTCAATTTAATATAATTTTAAAATAACAAAAACAATGTTCTCAGATCCAAATACGATATTCCGCGGTTCGCCATAATGGTCGTATATTACTAACTGGTACAGGTACAGTTTCTTAATTACATTACAAGTGGGTACCCCTTTTGTACATCTAGCAACCTCATCGACGTAAACGTAGCGTAAATAGTATCTTTCATGAATGTTGTTTGTAAGAAAATGTGATTCGAAGCCTATGAATAACAAGTGCTTATTATTATCCTATTTTTGGAAAGTATATGTCATTTGATCTTTCATTTACCTCAAATGTGACAACAAAACGTGTGACATTCGTTATCGTCGACTTTGTAGTGGGATATTTTCCAAATGCGATTTCCTGAAATCCTCTTCATCGAAATGGCAACACTTATGGAGGCCAGGCGGTATTCGCCCTCCCTCTTCTTTCAACACAAGGATAAATAATAACTGCACATTTCTTGAAATATAAAAAGCTAAATATTTCTTTTAAACATCTATGTACAGCAGGCAAATCAAATGAAAATCGCCGAGTCCTTTGTAAATGCTTTTCGTAGTTGCACCATGTGTTGGCGGCTAATGTAACCAGTTACGTGACTCGAGTTTCTTCTTTTCGCCAGAACTAAACATATTGCATTATTTTCTTAATTATAGAATATTAACTGAACTCAAAACCGCAGTGACGCATTGTCACTGTACGCGCGCTTGCATGTGTGTGTGCAGCGTTTATGGAAATACGAAGTCAATAGATGGGGATGGGTTGCGATACAATATGCATTGTATTGGACGTGAGGTCCAGACTAGGCGAGTCCCCCTATGGCAATGGATTGGTATCTGCCATAGACTGGTGTCAATCATCTCTTTAAGGAGCTTTTGTGTGTGGGTGTGTGCCCACAGGTATGGCTGGTATGCTGGAGATGCGGCTCACCCGTCGGCTAAGGCCTGGGTAGGCCTAGTTGCTGCTGGCTGTCTTGCTCGGCTGGAGGATCGTGAGTGATGAACTCGGCCCGGGTGCGGGAGCTTAAGTGGGTCTGAGCTGTGCCAGCCACCCGGGAACGAGGGGAGCCTGCGGTCCAATAGGTGAGCCGTGAGGTGTCCGTGGTCAACCAATCAGGTCTCGGTATGCGTCGTCGAGAAGCTGCTGATGGTGAGGGCGAGAGGACAGGATGTGGACCTGGACCCAACCTGGGGGAAGTATGCTGCGCTGCAGGTTGCGGGGGTCGGCTACACCCCCTTCTAGCCAGCAGCACCAGGCTCAGCACCATCCGTGGGCATCGATGGCAGCCATCTGCAGTTTGCGTCCGAATTTTATTTTCGTATTTTTATGTTTTATTTATTTTAGCTTTCTTTTAACGGCCTTCAGTTTTATTTGATTTCTTTTAAACAAGTAAAGTAAACCTTTTATTTTCATTTTATTATTTAAACGAGTCATCATAGCGCCTCTGACTCGTGTATGAGATCTTGACCAGCTCAGACCTTGTTTAAAAACGCAGCAGCAACAAATTAAAAATCGTGTGCCACTTGAGTTACCCTAGAGTCCAGGGCCTCTCGTCTCGCTCGATATTGTTGTTTCTGTGTTGCATAACGTAAATTTCAGTGCTTTGATCTTGCAGGTCACACGAGACTACAGTAGGATTAGTCAGCACCCCACCTCAGACTTGCAGCTCTCTTCTGCACCAGGGTAGCCCTCACGGGCATTGACCCCTGATTAGTTAGGCCCAGTAATCTGGGGCGTCCTTTGGGCGCACTATTTCTTATATTCTGAATTCCTTCCTTCTCTTAATGTGACTTCCCTGAGCCTTGTGGGCTCCCGTATTCGCTTTGGGATGGGCATCTACTTCCCGTCCTTCGCTTCGGGTAGTTTGGCGGTAGGGAAGTGTCCTCCACTTAACTCGATCCCTATGTGGTATTGGAGAACACAACCAGGCTTCCACTGGAGGGGTAGAGGACGATTAACTGCCACACTCTCTTAGCCATTGCTGTTAGGTTGATTACCAATAGTTAAGGGGTTTATTGGTCTTTCAGGACAACGGGCAAGCGCCCAGGGGTCGGACTTGTCCGATGCCCATGATGACTGATCCCCCGGCTACCCCTTCTCCTAGAGGAGGGGCGACCCATGACTCCTCTAAGACCACGACTATGAATAATGGAACCACTACAATTGACCAACGAGAACGACCTCATGCTATCCCTCCAGAGAATGCAAGGTATTTGGCTGTCAGATGCGTGAATGAAAATCAGTTGCTTCATCATCAAGGTCCTTGATGGTCAAGAAATTGCGAGATGGTAGCTTCCTTGTAAAAGTGCAATTCAAATCCCAGGTTAACAACTTAAACTGACGCAGATTCATGATTTCAAGGTAAGAGTAACTATTTATGTTGGCTCATATAACTGTAAGGGAGTAGTCTTTCATAGGGATTTGAGAATGATGGATGAAAGTGAAATTCTTGAAAACATGAAGGACCAAGGCATCATGGACCAAGAAAGACGGGAATGTGTGAAGGAAACCGGATTGTGTTTTTGACCTTTGTTTCAAGTAAAATTCCTGTCTATATTGGATACGAACGTGTCCAAGTAAGATCTTGAATTCAAAAACCTATGTGCTGTAATAGATGCCAAACATTTGGACACACCTCATTACGCTGTATTGATAAGGATACTGATAAATTTACTTGCGGTAAATGTGCTGGAGCTCATGACACATGTACTGGAAACACTTTCAAGTGTGCTAACTGTGGAAGTCCCCATCAGTCAGGCTCTGCTGTGTGCAGCAGCCTGAAGAAGGAGACTGAAATATTAGCATACATGAGAGGTCATGATGGTAGTTACCATGAAGCCAAGAGGAAAGTTGAAGGCTTGACCAACAAGCCCAATACTACCTATGCTTCAGTAGCAACTAACAACACTCCCAGTGCAAGCAGTATCAGTCAGGTGCTTGCAGCTAAGGATAAAGAAATTGCTGATATTAAGGAAATGAAAAAATAATTAACAAGTCAAATTGTTGAATTGAACAAAACAATAAAACAAATTACTGAATCAAACCAACAAAAGCAGCAACGTAAGGATGATACCAAATCACAATCTGGATCATATGTTCCCATCCAGGCGACTCCTGTTAAGAGTTTGCCTGGTTTTTGGTCAGCTCCTCAGAGAGATGCAGGACACGGAGTCTTTTGTCTCCAAGTCTTCCCGCGAGAGGTCACCGGGAAGCTCGGGAGAAGAGGCGCCTCCCTCCCAGAAAAAGGCACTTCCAAACCCCAAAAAAAAAACATAAATTCTTTCCGCAATTAAACCATTATACAATGCGGGGAAAAACTGTCCGAAGTTCTTAAGAACTTAGAAGGTAAAAACGGACCCCCTTAGGGAAATTNGTACCAAAATTACAAGTCAAATTGTTGAATTGAACAAAACAATAAAACAAATTATTGAATCAAACCAACAAAAGCAGCAACGTAAGGATGATACCAAATCACAATCTGGATCATATGTTCCCATCCAGGCGACTCCTGTTAAGAGTTTGCCTGGTTTTTGGTCAGCTCCTCAGAGAGATGCAGGACACGGAGTCTTTTGTCTCCAAGTCTTCCCGCGAGAGGTCACCGGGAAGCTCGGGAGAAGAGGCGCCTCCCTCCCAGAAAAAGGCACTTCCAAACCCCATAAAACATAATCTTCGCATTAACCATTATACAATGGAACTGTCGGTCTTAGAACTAGAGTAAACGACCTTAGATTATTAGCCTCGTCTTATGCTCCCGATATTATCGTTCTCGAAGAGACCCATTAAAACAACTTTATCTCTGATGAATTGGTTTCGTTGAGAAACTACCATCTGTGTCGGAAGGATCGAGAGGGTAGGGGTGGAGGCGGAGTCGCCATGTACATCCACCAGAACCTCCCATTTACAGAAGTGACTATAGATTTTACTTTGGAGATTGTCGCATGCAAGGTAAAAGTCAATAGCACTTATATGGCTATATGTTCAGTTTAGGGGACCGTCTGCTTTTTTTTTTTTTTTTTTCGATTTTTCGATTTTCTTACCGATTTTAATGAAACTCACACCCTTTTATTTGGGCCCCTTCCCATTGCCTGTGGTCGATTTTTTTTTTCGAAATCGCCCAAACACTTTTTGAATTATTGTCAAAAAACGAAAAATGCGAAATTCGCCAAGTTGAAAATGCAGCACCTGGGTCAAAGGATTTCGAATTCAGAAACGGCAAGACATTCAATTTTATTTGATTTTTGCACAGAACTACCTTATATCTACAACTTGATCAAGAGCGTTTTTTCGATTTCGACTTTTTTTTTTTTTTTTTGAAGTAGGGGACTTCAAGAAAAAAAAAAATAGGTAAAAATGTTCTTACATTGACCACTTTTACAAGTACAGGCAAAAATTGCGAAAACCCTCTCGATCAAGTTGCAGAAATTTTATTTTTCTACAAAATGAGCCATAATATGTTAATTTTGGATATATGGTGTGCCCTGAATCCTTTGACCCACCCCTAAAGGTGGAGTTCCGAGATATCGGCATTTTACGTTTCTTCATCTTTCCAAGGCTAT
This sequence comes from Penaeus vannamei, assembly GCF_003789085.1. NCBI lineage: Eukaryota > Metazoa > Arthropoda > Malacostraca > Decapoda > Penaeidae > Penaeus > Penaeus vannamei. The sequence goes on along the minus strand of NW_020870533.1, from coordinate 139,499 downwards.
CTTGATATCAACAAAAAAGGCATAAGATTAGTCTTTCTACACCATAATCCTCTATCATCTACCTGCATTGCGGATATTGCCAGCACGTAACGGTTTCTCAAAATCTTACGTTTAGTGCCGAGTGGTGGCAGTGATCTAGGGTCTATAGGCCTTTTTTAAAAATTTCTCAAAAATCCAAAAAAAAATCATACAGCCATTCTGATTTCATAGAACTATCTTCATACTATTATATGCAGAAGCCATTTTTGACAAGGTGACTATTTTAACACCCCAATAGGAGATTTTGAAAACATATGTCACTTTTACAAGAACCACGTGAAAATATTGCAAATCCTCATGGCAGTATGTAATAGAATTCAGCTACAAAATGAGCCATAATACTTTAAATCGGGGCCGAATATACGTGTGCTATACGTAAAAATATGATGGACCTAATAATCGCCTTTATTATGTTTACATTTTACATGACAAATCATGTACAGAATACTTGTATTTGATATAATTATCTATCATTTACCTATTATTGATGCTCTAATGGGGTTTTACAATATTTTGTCGAAGGAATCCAGTCGGACGGGTACCAAACGCATACTTTTCCCCGCGCGGCCGGGGCCGTCCTGGACCATGAAAATCGTCTTTTTAAAACTGCTAACTCTACGGGGTCACGTAGCCAAATTTCACTCTCAGACCCCGTGGAAAGACGAAAAACAATTGCATGGCGATGAGAAAGTATGTATATAAGGTATATGAGCACATATAGATAATTTTCGTGTACCCCATGACCTTTTGTTTATCTATATTGTTACTTCCATTTGTTTCTTTGTTTGTTTGTTGATTGTTTATTTGTTTGTTTGTTTTTTGTTAGTTTGTGTTTTCTAAGATTTCTAAAAGTTATGAACACATTTTGACAAGATTTTAACCAAAAGTGAGTTTTAACCCAGCTTAGACGCTTATTGCAGTTTGGTGGTGATGCGGACCATGGTTTGGATCCATGAATTTTTTTTTCTAACTCGAAAAGTTATGAACAGATTTGAATAAAATTTTAACCTGAGGTTTGTCTTAGCCTAGTTAATATTCCATAAATTTTGGTGGTGATCCAGAATATTTGGCAAAACTACCCCCCATGGGTGGGAGGGGGAGGTTTGCATTTTCGAAATGTTTTGCTCATAGATCAAAGTAACTATGTATGATGAAAACATAAAGAAAAGAAAATACACCATATGAATAACATATCATGTTTAGTTATTTGTTTGGAAAATTTCTTCATTGTCATTTTTTGGACGCTTGCCGGATTTTTTTAATTATTCCGAAAAAAAGAAGGTTGGCCTCATTTTATGTGAAATTTGATAAGCTTTCAGATAATAACCTCATATTTTTATTATCTCTAATCATTGCGTCACAATTGCCGATTTTCTAAGGTAACATAAAAAAAATAATATTTCAGTCGACATCGAAAATCGCTGCTACCACTAAAAAATAACGGTCGGGCCTTGAAATTTTCAGGGGAGAACCGGGGGCCTAGAAACTCCTTGAAAATGCATTAAAGTCGATTTCGGCAAGAGGGGCGAAAATAGCCGAAAAAATCACCAGACGGTCCCCTTTATTGTCCACTGATAATGTGGTAATTATGATGAGCTCTTTGCTCTTCAGGATAGTTTCCCAAATGAAGTATTTTTAGGGATTTTACTGCTCATTATACATTATGTGGTACCCTGCGGGTGGATGGTAGAGGTGAGCAAGTAGTTGAGCTTGTTAATGATTCAGACCTAATCCTTCTGAACGATGGTAGTCCAACGCGAGTGGATGATAATACCGGTAATTTGAGCTTTATTGATCTATCTCGGGTCTCTTCACAGTAGCAGCTAAGTGCCTGTGGCACAACATTGACGACTTGTTGGGAAGTGACCACTTTCCTATTTGTATTAAATATTCATGCGACACAACCAGAACGCCTTCAGCACCGAAATTTAACGTAGAAAAAGCAGACTGGGTCTCCTTCATAAGAAACGTGAAGCTCGAACTTATTGGAGAAACCATTGATGATAAAGTAAACAATATTCAAAATTCTATTTTAGATGCAGCAATGAAATCCATTCCCAAGACTTCGACAGATAGCGTAAAAGCATAGAGTTCCAGGTTGCCACAGAGTACTGCGTGAATGCAATAGGGCCTACAGGCTTTTCAAAAATAACGTCATAACCAGAACTTTTGCAACTATAAATTAGCAAGAGTTAAGGTTCACAGAACAATCAGACAAGCCAAAAGAGACATCTGGCAAAGCTTTGTCTCTACAATCAATAGCAACACCAAAATATCACAGGTTTGGTCCGCTGTCAATAAAATCAATCTTTCAAAATTAAAAACATCATTCGTGAGGGAACCAATTTAGAATCGCCTAGAGACGTCGCTATTGCACTCGCCAGGCAATTCTCTTATACAAGCAGCTCAGACAACTACCATCCTGCATTCCAGACATCAAGCTGCAACCCATACACTTTGCCACAGGAGATGAATTTCATTTCAATAAAGACCTTACAGTGAGTGAACTTGTTCGGGCCCTAGAAACCTGTAGAGGAACGTCCCAGGCCCCAATGAGATTCGGTATGAGATGATAAAGCATTGCTAGACGTGTAGAATGAAATTTGGAAAAGCCAGACTCTTCCAAACTCATGGCACTTCGCCCATATCATTCCCATATTGAAAGGGGGGGAAATCCAAATATGCCATCTCTACCGCCCAATTGTGTTGACAAGTTGCTGATGCAAGGTCATGGAATGAATTGTTAACCGTAGGCTATTGCATTTTTTGAATTTACAGAACTAGTTGAGGAGCAGTGCGGTTTCTGAAAGGACGCCAAACTCTCGATCAGCTAGTACAACTGGCCAGTATATTCAAATGATGCTCGCTTGGTGCTCACGGTGTGTGTGGCACGCGTGTGGTTGTTGTGTGTATGGTTGCGTGCGTGTGAGTGCGTGTTGTGTGATTATGTGCATGTGAGTAACCCCTTGGTTGAATTGCACGTGCCGACTATCAGCTCGGTGTTCCTATGTATACATGATTTTATCCATCCTATTTAAAATCCCTTTTAATGTATCATTTTCTGTGTTTTAAAGTTTAGTTTTATTGTTTTATTTTCTTTTTATTGAAAGTTGAATCTTTTTCACGACACGGCCTCCCGCGGCCCCCTTTGTACCGCGAGAAATAAACATTCGTTATTCTACTGTACCACAGGGCATTTCTCTCCTCATCCTCTGGCATTTTGTACATATTACATTTAGTTTATACCTAAGTGGCCAGCAGCTCCAGCTAAGGATCCTAAAAGAACGGAAAAGCTAAGTATTAAGCCTCAATGACGGTATTTTTTTAAAGATAGAGCTGGACCGTGCAGGATTATAATTATGCATACACCATATATCATTATGCAGCCTCGTGGTTCTCCCACTTCACCTTATTTCTTTCTTCGGTCTTCTACTACCGTTTCTCTCTTTCATTTTACCCTCCTGTATCCTGTACTATTCTTATGCTAACCTATCTACTCTTTCTTCCTGACTCGTTACAGTTTTTTAGTTATTTTTGTGTTTAATCATTCATCCGCACACCTAGAATATGCAAAGATTTTCCGCCGTGACTCCTACAATGTCATATCCCTTGGGACTGTAGCAGTAACTAGTAAGAGGGATGTTGACATCAGGGGATGGACATATCCTGCGGATGCCCACTGACCTTTATGGGGAGGGACCTTGGCCCTTAAGGCACTCCTCTGGGTAGGTGGGGCCCCCTGGGACTACAGGTCTAACATTTCTGGTGGGGCAGCCGTGGGGCGTCACGGCAAAGACCATCAGTCGGGAAATTTCGATGCTTTCGGATAGCTTTGTTTTTTGTAATTTGTGAGCTACCGTAATTTTTTTTTTTTTTTTATGTGTTAGCATGTTGTCATCGCTCTTTCATTCAAGTAAGCTTCATGTTTTTGTATTGTTATAGTATTTTTGAGTTATAGCTAATTCACCTCTTCCAGGTATTTATCGTACTAATCGCCAGCTCTGTTTATCCTTTGTGTGGCTCATTTCAGTTTTAGGCATTTTTATGATTTTATTTAACCCGTTCTCCACAACAGCTGCATTTCGTGCCAGTGTTCAACCCTGTGCTAGTGCGTGTCAGTAGGGGTCTCCTCGTTGTGTATGTCAGTCTACCCCGTTCTGTTGCGTCAGTCTGCCCGTCTCCTCGTTCTGTGTCAGTCTGCCCGTCTCCTCGTTCTGTATCCAGTCTGCCTTCCTCGTTCTGTGTCAGTCTCGTTCTGTTCGTTAGTCTGCCGTTCTCTCTCTGTGTCAATCTGCCCGTCTCCTCGTTTCTGTGTGTCAGTCTGCCGTCTCCTCGTTTCTTGTCAGTCTGCCCGTTTGTTCGTCAGTCTGCCCGTCTCTCTCGTTCTGTGTCAGTCTGCACGTTCTGTTCGTCAGTCTGCCCGTCTCATCGTTCTGTTGTCAATCTGCCCCGTCTCCTCAGTTCTGTGTCAGTCTGCCCGTCTCCTCGTTTCTTGTGTGTCAGTTGCCCGTCTCCTCGTTCTGTCTGTCAGTCTCCCCGTCTCCTGTTTTCTATGTCGTCTGTCCGTTCATGTGCTCGCCAGTCTCCGTTCTCTCGTTCTGTGTCAGTGTGCCCGTTCTGTGCGCCAGTCTGCCGTCTCTTCGTTCTGTTGTCAGTCTGCCCGTTCTGTGGCGCCAGTCTGCCCCTCCTCGTTCTGTGTGTCAGTCTTCCGTCGTCTGTTCTGTGCGCGTCAGTCTGCCCGGCTCTCGTTCTGTGTGTCGTCTGCCCGTCTCCTCGTTCTTGTGTGTCAGTCTGCCCGGTTTCCTTCGTTCTGCTGTGTCCCAGTCTGTCTGCAAGTCCCCTCGTTCTGTGTGTCAGTCTGCAAGTCCCCTCGTTCTGTGTGTCAGTCTGCCCGTCTCCTCGTTCTGTAGATCAATCTGCCCGTCTCCTCGTTCTGTGTGTCAGTCTGCCCGTTTCCTCGTTTCTTGTGTGTCAGTCTGCCCGTCTCTCGTTCTGTGTGTCAGTCTGCCCTGTTTCCTCGTTCTGTGTGTCTCAGTCTGCCCGTTCTCCTCGTGTGTCAGTCTGCCCGTTCTCCTCGTTCTGCAGTCAGTTTCTGCCCGTCTCCTCGTTCTGTTGTCAATCTGCCGTCTCCTCGTTCTGTGTGTCAGTCTGGCCCGTTTCTACGTTCTCTGTGTCAGTCTGCCCGTCTCCTCGTTGTGTGTCAGTCTGCCCGTCTCCTCGTTCTGTGTCAGTCTGCCTGTTCCGTCAGTCTGCCCGTCTCGTTCTGTGTCATCCCGTTCTGTGCGTCAGTCTGCCCGTCTCCTCGTTCTGTGTGTCAGTCTGCCCGTCTCCTCGTTCTGTTCAGTCTGCCGTCTCGTTCGTCCTCGTTCTGTGCGTCAGTCTGCCCGTCTCCTCGTTCTGTGTCAGTCTCATTCCGTCTCTGTCTCTGTGTCAGTCTGCCCGTCTCCTTTCTGCGTCAGTCTGTCTCGTTTCTGTGTGTCAGTCTGCCCGTCTCCTTGTTCTGTGTCAGTCTGCCCGTTCTGTGTCAGTCTGCCCGTCTCCTCGTTCTGTGTCAATCTGCCCATCTCCTCGTCCTGTGCGTCAGTCTGCCCGTCTCCTCGTTCTGTGTCAGTCTGCCCGTCTCCTCGTTCTGTGTCAGTCTGCCCGTCTCCTCGTTCTGTGTGTCAGTCTCGTCTCCTCTTTGTGTCAGTCTGCCCGTCTCGTTCTGTGTCATTCTGCCCGTTTCCTCGTTCTGTGTGTCAGTCTTCCCCGTCTCCTCTCATCAGTCTGCCATCAGTCTGCCCGTCTCCTCGTTCTGTGCGTCAGTCTGCCCTTCTCCTCGTTCTGTGTCAGTCTGCCCGTCTCTCGTTCTGTGCGTCAGTCTGCCCGTCTCTCGTTTCTGTGCGTCAGTCTGCCCGTCTCCTCGTTCTGTGTGTCAGTCTGCCCGTTCTGTGTCAGTCTGCCCATTCTGTGCGTTAGTCTGCCCATTCTGTGCATCAGTCTGTGTCAGTCTGCCCGTTCTGTGCGTCAGTCTTCCCGTCTCTCGTTCTGTGTGTCAGTCTGCCCGTTCTGTACGTCAGTCTGCCCGTCTCCTCGTTCTGTGCGTCAGTCTGCCCGTCTCCTCGTTCTGTGTCAGTCTGTCCGTCTCCTCGTTCTGTGCGTCAGTCTGCCCGTCTCCTCGTTCTGTGTCAGTCTGTCCGTCTCGTTCTGTGTCAGTCTGCACGTTCTGTGCGTCAGTCTGCCCAGCTCCTCGTTCTGTGTCAGTCTGCCCGTCTCCTCGTTCTGTGTCAGTCTGCCCGTCTCCTTATTCTGTGTCAGTCTGTCCGTCTCCTCGTTCTGTGTGTCAGTCTGCCCGTCTCCTCGTTCTGTGTGTCAGTCTGCCCGTCATCTCGTTCTGTGTGTCAGTCTGCCCGTCTCCTCGTTCTGTGTGTCAGTCCCGTCTCCTCGTTTCGTCTGCTGTGTGTCAGTCTGCCCGTCTCCTCGTTCTGTGAGTCATTCTGCCCGTCTCCTCTCTGTCAGTCTGCCCATCTCGTTCTGTGTGTCAGTCTGCCGTCTCTCGTTCTGTGTGTCAGTCTGCCCGTCTCCTCGTTCTGTATATCAGTCTGCCTGTCTCCTCGTTCTGTGTGTCAGTCTGCCCGTCTCCTCGTTCTGTGCGTCAGTCTGCCCGTCTCCTCGTTGTGTGTCAGTCTGCCCGTCTCGTTTTGCGTGTCAGTCTGCCCTTCTCCTCGTTCTGTGTCAGTCTGCCCGTTCTGTGCGTCATTCTGCCCGTCTCCTCGTTCTGTCAGTCTACCCGTCTCCTCGTTCTGCGTGTCAGTCTGCCCTTCTCCTCGTTATGTGCCAGTCTGCCCGTTCTGTGCGTCAGTCTGCCCGTCTCGTTCTGTGTCAGTCTACCCGTTCTGTGCGTCAGTCTACCCGTCTCCTCGTTGTGTGTCAGTCTACCCGTCTCCTCGTTCTGTGTCAGTCTGCCCGTTCTGTGCGTCAGTCTGCCCGTCTCGTTCTGTGTATCAGTCTTCCCGTTCTGTGCGTCAGTCTGCCCGTCTCCTCGTTCTGTCTGTCAGTCTGCCCGTCTCCTCGTTCTGTGTCAGTCTGCCCGTCTCGTTCTGTGTGTCAGTCTACCCGTTCTGTGCGTCAGTCTGCCCGTCTCCTTGTTCTGTGTCAGTCTGCCCGTTCTGTGCGTCAGTCTGCCCGGCTCCTCGTTGTGTGTCAGTCTGCCCGTCTCCTCGTTCTGCGTCAGTCTGCCCGTCTCGTCCTGTGTGTCAGTCTGCCCGTCTCCTTGTTCTGTGTCAGTCTGCCCGTTCTGTGTGTCAGTCTGCCCGTCTCCTCGTTCTGTGTCAATCTGCCCATCTCCTCGTCCTGTGCGTCAGTCTGCCCGTCTCCTCGTTCTGTGTCAGTCTGCCCGTCTCCTCGTTCTGTGTCAGTCTGCCCGTCTCCTCGTTCTGTGTGTCAGTCTGCACGTCTCCTCGTTGTGTGTCAGTCTGCCCGTCTCGTTCTGTGTCATTCTGCCCGTCTCGTCCTGTGTGTCAGTCTGCCCGTTCTGTGCGTCAGTCTGCCCGTCTTCTCGTTCTATGCTGAGCCAGTCTGCCCGTCTCCTCGTTCTGTGTCAGTTTGCCCATCTCCTTGTTGTGTTTCAGTCTGCCGTGTTATGTGTCAGTCTGCCCGTTCTGTGCGTCAGTCTGCCCGTCTCTTCGTTATGTGTGTCAGTCTACCTGTCTCCTCGTTCTGTCAGTCTGCCCGTTTTGAGTGTGTCTTCCTATTTCCTCGTTCTGATTCAGTCTGCCCATTCTCTGCATCAGTCTGCCTGTCTTGCTCTGTGTATCAGTCTGCCCGTTCTGTCAGACTGCTTGTCTCCTCATTCTGTGTCAGTCTGCCTGTCTCCTCGTTCTGTGTGTCAGTCTGCCCGTTCTGTGTCAGTCTGCCCATTCTGTGCATTAGTCTGCCCATTCTGTGCATCATTCTGTGTCAGTCTGCCCTTTTTTAGTGTGTACGTGTCTGTGTCAGTCTGCCCTTTCTGAGTACGTACGTGTCTGTGCCAGTCTGCACCTCTGTGTGTATGCGCATATTGTGTACATTGTTTCTGTGTTTTTAAAGTCTGTACTGTCTCTTTCTATGTATTGTGTTGATGGTTTCTGCCCGTGTGTGTGACCAGTACTTTACCATTCCTTGTCATTGACACGTGACCCATGCCTCAAAAGGGGACGAGGAAGTTGCCCACAAGAAAAGTCCGTGACCACAGCAGCCAGCCCTCATCGCTTGCCACTTCCCCAGAAGGGTTAGTGCTGCCCCTTGTTATTAGTGGATCGCAGCCCGATCTGCGAAAGGGCAGTACTGTGTTAGCTGCTGACGTCACAATGCACGAAGAAACCCTGCAACAGATGAAGGAGGGGCACGAGCAGATGGGTCAGCGAATAGAAGAGTTGGAGAGGCGGTTTGTGGAAGTGGAGCGTAGGATGGAGGAGCAGAACCAGCAGATGGTGGAGGATTGTCGGCAGTCTACAGAAAGGTATTAGCAACTGTTGAGATGATTGGGCGAGCGCTGCCCAATACCATTTCGTCTAGCTCACAAGTAGCTAATCAACAACCATCAGCTGCACCACCTCCATGGACGATGACCCCTACTCCACAGCAGGAGTGGGTTGTGGTTGATAATTGTAACGTGGAGACAGGACGTCCTGGCACAGTACGAGCTTGGCACCCAACAAGCCCTCACAGAGTCTCACATGTCACCAATCCCAGCCCTCGGCCTTGTCGCTACCACATCCAAGAGGGCGATGACTCAAATCTCCAGGTGGCTAGTAGGGCGCCTGAACAATGGCAAGGTAACCAGTGGACAAGGACAGGTGCTTAGATCATGCTGCTGTAGGGTTGCAGGAGACCCAGGCTTCCAGGCTGGAGGTTCTGGGACCTGTTACCAAGAAAGAGGAGGTATTGAGCAACCCCACTGTTGGTCCAGTACAGAGATTCCTGGTACCATGATCCTCCGAGCCATAGGCCTTGTGGTACGGATCCACCACAGCCAATGCAACGTCTGAACTTGAATCCTGGCCCCATTCCTTTGATCCCACACAGTCATCATTTGACGGATCGTAATTCGAGCCACCCATCAGGAAGCACATCAGAGGTCCTAGTGCAGTACATCTCCAAGGCCAAAATACCAGAGTTCAGGGGAGAAGTCACTGCAGCTAAGCCCTTCCTCAAAAATCTGGAACTGGAAGGATGGATAAGGGCCATTGAAAACCTAGTGAAACCCCCTACTGCACAGTCTTATACAGGCAGCCAGAACCAACTGTAAAGACCGTGCAGAGCATATTATCAACTCTGCACTTTTTGATAACATAAGCTGGCAAGCGTTCAAGGCCCAGATCTGCAAGACCTTCCGTGGTACCTACACCGCTGCCGACTTCTTTAAGGTGCTTTACGAACACCGCATGGCGAATGACCAGGCACCAATGGACTTCTTTCTGGAGATTCAGGGCAACGTGTGTCAGGATTATTGGGACTACCCTGCTGCCATTGGTGACCCAGATGAATTAGTCCATAGAGTATTTGTTAGTGGGCTGTCCCCCTGGCTTCGTGACATCTTAGCCGTCAGGGATGATGGTTCGCCAGCAATAAATGGCCGATGCTACTCAGCGTGTCTGGAATGCAAGGCATAGAGTATGGCACCACAAGCTTGACACTTTTGGGGTAGGGACCATTATGCCTTTGCTATCAAGGCTAATGCAGTGCAGCCATAGACACTCCCCCTGCACAGTCAGAAGTGTTGTACCTACCACCAGGTTACTAGCCACAATGCTGGCTAATGCCGAGCTAGAGCCACCAACCAACCTCAGCATGTTATAATTGCAGAAGGACAGGCCACTATATAAGTGCTTGTCCCTTTCCTGAAGGCCAGGGTACCCAGGCTCCCAACACCACTGACACAGCACTCCAGGGGAGCTGAACAGGAAACAGGAGCAGAACCGATTACAGTAGCAACTAAACGGCCAGTTGTGGCACTAAGCATCGATGAAATTAATGTGGCAACAGCAGCCTCAGGGCCTTCAACAGCGTCTGTTGCAGATGCAGCCACAGGTCCCCCTGCAGCGTCTGCCCCAACCGCAGCCTCAGGGCCTCCTGGAGGGTCTGCATTAACCCCAGAGTCAGCTGCAATGTCTGCTTTCTGGAGGGCACATATACCGTTAGCTGTTGAGGGGCTAGAGGAGACTTATGGAGATGGCGAGGAAGAGAGACAGTTTGAGTGGGAGGAGGATCTAACTGAATTCAACCAGTTTGATGCGTTAGAATTAATCAGTGATTAACTCACGGGAAGTTTAGAGAACAGCCGTAAGCAACTAGTAGAGGATAACGCTTGGGTAGCAGCTCTGAACAGTTGTGTACATGACCCCGAACTTTCTATGTAGATGAGTGTCTGTGTACTTTGTTGAACCCCTGAAGAATTTGTGATTTCAGTGTCTTTTGTGATTACAATGTCTTTGTGATGTGTCTCTGTGACATCAGTAAATTGCTTGTGTAGCACCTGTTACTTATTTACATGTATATTTTTTTCTTGCTCTTATTTTTACTGTTTTATTCTTTTGCTCTTGCTTTTACTGTTTTATTCTCTCTCTTGCTTTTACTGTTTTATTCTTTTGCTCTTGAATTTACTGTTTTATTCTCGCTTTTGTTTTTACTGTTTTATTCTCGCTTTTGTTTTTACAGTTTTATTCTCGCTTTTGCTTTCAATGTATTATTCTCGCTCTTGCTTTTACAGTTTTATTCTCACTCTTGCTTTTACAGTTTTATTCTCGCTCTTGCTCTTACTGTTTTATTCTCGCTTTTGCTTTTACTGTTTTATTCCCGCTCTTGCTTCTACTGTTTTATTACTGCTCTTGCTTTTACTGTTTTACTCCTGTTCTTACTCTTTTACTGTTTTAGTCTGGCTCTTACCCTTTCTTTTACTCTCACTCTTGTTCTCTTAGTGTTTTACTCTTGTTCTTACTATTTTATTGTTTTACTTTTGCTTTTATTGTTTCACTTTTACTCTGCCTATCGCTTTTACTTTGCGTCTATTAGTGTGTGTGTGTGGGGGGGGGGGGCATGACACGTACTGGCACAGAATCATCATCCCGGTTTTTATCTCAGAATATTTGTTGCATTTCTCAAAGACCAGATGATGAGTTGGCTCCAGCAGGGCGCTGATATTCTGGTGGTAATGTAATCGTGCGCTGTTTCTCAGTCCAGTCCCGTCTGCACCGTCAGAGTTCAAGTTTGGCTTTTCCTCTGTTTTCAGGTCTCCGCTGGCTGCTTCGACCCGGATCGGGGGGACGGATTCTGTAGCATGACACTGTTCTCAACGCCCCCATACCCCTCCCCCCCCCTCAAATGATGCTCGCTTGGTGAGCGCGCGTGTGGTTGTGTGCGTGTGGTGTGCTTACGTGTGTAACCACACCACACCTTGGTTAAATTGAACTTGCCGACTGTCAGCTCGGTGTTTCTTTGTATACATGATTTTATCCATTTCTTTTTTAAATCCATTTTAATGTATTATATTTCTTATGTGTTTTAATGTTTAGTTTTATTGTTTTATTTTCGTTTTATTGAAAGTTGAATCTTTTTCACGTCACGGCCTCCCGCGGCCCCTTTTGTACCACGAGAATTAAACATTCGTTTTTCTACTGTACCACGGGGCGTTTCTCTCCTCATCCTCTGGCATTTTGTACATATTACATGAAGTTTATACCTAAGTGGCCGGCAGCTCCAGCTAAGGACCCTAAAAGAACGGAAAAGCTAAATATTAAGCCTCAGTGACGGTATTTACTAAAGATAGAGCTGGACCGTGCAGGATTGCACTTATACATATACCACATATCATTATGCAACCTCGTGGTTCTTCTATTAGACCTTATTTCTTTCTTGTCTTCTACTAGCGTTTCTCCTTTCATTTTACCCTCCTTCTGCTTATTGTACTTTTCTTATGCTAGCCTATCCAATATATCTCACAAGGCCATATCCCTTGGGACTGTAGCAGTAACTTGTAAGGGGGATGTTGACATCAGGGGGTGGACATACCCTGCGGAGGGACCTTGGCCCTTAAGGTACTAGCCTGGGTAGGTGGGAACCCCTGGGACTACAGGTCCATATACTACACCTACGACATGACATGGTGATATGGCCAACTCAATTTAAGTTTTCCATAAGAAAGAGTATTGGGGTAATTTTTTCACGTAGGAGGATGTCGAACAACCACCCAATACCTATTCAAATTTCTGCTAGATTTCTTGGTCTACTTTTTCATCGTAGACTTAATTGGGAAGACCACATTGATCAGTTAAAGAATAAATGTCAAAAGCACTTAATTTACTAAAGTGCATTTCTGGAAATAAATGGGGAGCTGATAGAAAGTCTTTGCTAATAATATTTAAAGCCCTGATTAGGTATAAAGTAGATTATGGTTCTATCGTGTATGGTTCGGCATCAGACTCAACTTTGAAAGGATTGAATACTGTGCAGAATGCATGTGT
>NW_020870533.1:107684-117594 GCF_003789085.1 Penaeus vannamei | reverse complement strand
CATTTGTCATATGAAATGGGCATTGCATCTCGCTCTCTACATCCATTTGTCATATGATTTATTATTATTATTATTATTATTATTATTATTCCTTTTAACAATGCACGACTGTTTACAGTATATGCGTCTGTGTAAATAATAATGGCATATTAATCTTTTCTCACGAAATTAAGGCTTTTATATATATATATATCTTGATAACATGAAATAATTAAAGCCAAAAGATTTTAGCACCAGATAAAAGGCATTCACAATAATCCAAACGAATTATATAAACTGTTTCGTAGCTCATCACCAAGCATAAACTTCGTGCTTCCATTAGCGGTAAATGCACACATACAACGATAAAGCTTTTGTATATTCACTGTTGCCCTACTCCTCATGTTTTCTATGTAATGCGAGAGTTAAGAAGGAAAAAAACACCATAGGTTCGATTATCCGCTACTAGATGGTGCAGCTACGAGAAGCATTTACAAAGATTTTGCAGATTTTTACTGGATTTAGCTAACATACATAGATGATGCTTATAGTATGGAGCGTTTTCTTTTTCCAAGAAATGTGCAGTTATAGTTTATACTTGCTGTGTTGAGAGAACGAAGAATGCCTCACCATCCTTAGGTGTTGCCATTTCGGAAAAATAAACAAATAAATAAATAATAATGCGCTCGATAAATACTTCCCTACAAAGTCAACGATAACTAATGCTACTTTTTGTTATCATTTATTTGAAGAAAGAGGAAGATCAAATGGCTTACTTAAGTTCAAAAAATAGATATTAATACAATTATTGGTTATTTCTCTACCAATCACACTTTTTGTTACTAGGAACCTAGGGTTTCGCTTCTTTTATTAAGATATTTAAGCTATGTTTACATGAAAATGGCTGCCAGATGTACGTACCGAAACCTACTTCCAAAACTGTAGCTTCAGGGGATCTTTTTTTCTAATTTTTTATTTACTTGCCGATTTTGATTAAACTAACACCCTTTTATTTATCTCTGTGGTAGATTGTTTTCGAAATCGCCCGAACAGTTTTTGTATTATAATTTAAAAAAAAAGAAAAAAAATCACCGCAAAAAAAAAAATTAAATTAACCATTTTTGGGCCCAAAAATAATATTAGGAAAAAATAGCACAGTCATTCTAATCGTTTTATTATGCAGAACCATCCTTTATCTAGGGAACGTTGGGAGCACTTTCGATTTCTTTTTTTTTTTTTTTTTTTTTTTTTTGGAAATATTTTAGCGAGTCGGCTGGCAGGTATCCAAAAAAAAAAACGTTTTCGTCACTTATATATCAACTTTACACGAAACAGGAAAAAATCGAAACTTCCGCTCCCTACGTTCCCTAGACAAACTATTTATATACACAAAGAGCCATAATACATTTATTTTGGACTGTATCTGCGTCCAAGAAAATCACGTGAAAAAAATAAGCATACTTCCAAATTAACCGTCATTGAAGGTTTTTTTCTCTTTTCATAATCCTTATGGTACGAAAAATTAAAGTCAACCGGACATTGCCAGCACGTGACGGTTTCTCAAAATCTTTCGTATAGAGCAGTGGTGGCAGTGATCTGGGGGGGTCTACAGGCCTACATTGACCATTTTTTTAATTTATCAAAAATCCAAAAAAAAATCATACAGCCATTCTGATTTCATGTCTGAATAGAACTATCTTTCTACTATTATATGTGGAAGCCATTTTTGAGAAGTTGCCCTTACTTTTTTGGGGGGTGAATATTTTCCGAAGGTGACTATTTAAACACCCTAATAGGAGATTTTGAAAATATATCACTTTTACAAGAACGACATTAAAATATTGCAAATCCTTATGGCAACATGTAATAGAACTATTATTCAGCTACAAAATGAGCCATAATACGTTAAAATCGGACTCAAAATACGTGTGCTATGCTTATAAATGTGAAGATAATAATCGCGATCTTTTTCCTATTTATTATTTATACATTTTGCACGACAAATCATGTGCGAAATACTTGTTATTGATATAATTATCTATTATTTACCTATTATTGTTGCTTTAATGGGGTTTTACAACATATAATATTGGTTGAAAGAATAACTTTTCTCCAGTCGGACGGAAATCATATTGACCTTTTTCTCGGCGCGGCCGAGAGTGATGACTCACGCTCTGTACCTAGGGAGAGAAAGAATGCATAACTCTACGGGGCTGCGTAGCCATTTTTCACACTCGGACTCCCGTCGTTCTAAGCCTAGTAATACCAGGGCAGGACATCATCAGGATTCCTCCTGTGTTTTGGGCGATTTTACGGGGATAAACCCCTCGATCTGGATCGTCCCTATACCCAGAGTGTGACTGGTGTGTGTGGATGTACCATCACCAAATTGTGTCGGACATAAGAGCCAAGGCATGTGGAAAATCAGTGTTACATGAAACTTATGAATGCTGAGTCCAGTGCCTAAGTAACAAGGTGCTCTACGAGGGACCGTTGGCGAGGCCTGTGGAGTGTATGTGTGACAGCACTAGACCTGCGCTCGCACTCTCCCCTCGCCAGACGCGAGAGTAAATACCGTAAATACCTCAGCGGCGGTCTGTCACCCGCCCGCGGCCCCCACCATGGAGGGGGAAGGTGACGGCCTTGGGGCCACCGGGGTGCCACCCACCCCCACAACCCCCCACCCTGTGGAAGAGATTGATTCTTCTGACATGAACAACAAGAAATCACCTGCAAACCTTGACGTTGACGACGAGGGGTATCAAGTCGTCATTATGAAGAAATAAAAAGATATCACATGAATCCGGCAACGCGACTGATGAACGACCCAGGAACAATCACGTCCACGGTCAATATAAAATAAGGTGGATGAAGGATGTCAGCCGACTCCCTTCCCTCCATGAGCATGGACCACTAGACATGGTGCAGGGGAAATGGCGATCCTCGCACTATGTCTACGTCCGACAGGACTAACGACACTACGTAGCCCAGATGATCAATGGTGCTGTCGCAGGGATTTAGCTTGAAGAGAAAGATGAGTATCAGCCCAGACCCAAGAGATACGGGGAATACCTGGTTACCAGGTTTCCAAATGAGGCCCCTGCAGATGACGCAATGCACCTTCCGGGCGTTTTTAAAGCCCAGAGAATCTATAAAGAAGGGCAGCCATTAAATAGAATCATAATTGTGTGGAGCGGAGAACGCCCACCATCCACTGAACATCACTTCTTTGGCAAGTACATAGAGCCGAGCTCTATACGCCCATCGTGATGAGGTGCGTCAGATGCGGGGAGCAAGTTTGTTACGGCCTGCCACCGTAACTGCCCGCACAAGCCGGCACGCCTACCCCCCCCCCCCCGCCTTGCCCCGACCGTAACCATCGACCGCGAAGTGGAGATTCCCAGCCCAGCTACACCCTGCCCGTGACGTCACTAACCCACAGGAATTCCCGGAGCAGCTTGGTGGGGTTCCCATCCCAGAAAACAGTGCCTCAGAACTAAGGAATGGTGATAAAATCAAGGAAATGGCCGAGGAAATAAGCAGCCTCAGATAAGAAATTGCTGAACTTATAAAAATGTTAAAGGAAAGAGAAAGCGATAGTGTAAATAGGAAAAATACACTTCCTAATGATGTCAGTGATATCGAAAATGTGAATGAGGTCTCTCATGCTAATGCTAATATTACACATGATAATGATAATATTACACATGATAGTGATAATATTACACATGATAATGATAATATTACACATGATAATGATAATATTACACATGATAATGATATATTAACATGATAAAGATAATATTACACATGATACTATCGACGAATCATCTGAAGGCGGTGATGACAGTGAAAATAACGTCGGCGAAGATATGCAGGAAACGGACGACCTTTGGGAAAACACTCTGAGAATGATGTCAGGTACGAATTATGCGTATAATATCAATATAAGGAAAATGCGCAGAACCCTTGCAAATAGACAAGAAGCAACAGATATATGCAATGCTATTAAAGACATGTAAACTAAAGGGTTTCATTAAATAAAGATTTGACCACTTGGCTAATAATGTGTGATGGGGGACAAGAAAATAATTACTTTTCATTCATGGAATATACATGGTGTCAACTGTAAATGACTTGCTTTATTATGTTCATAATAATAATGTTGACATTATCTGTTTACAAAAGCCCTTCACGTCAACCACTAAATTAAAAACCGCCCCTAGAATCAGAGGATATCATTCCTATACAAACACAGGAATGACAGGTCTATTGACATGTTAGTGACGCCATACCGCATAAACTGGTGAAGACGTCCGATGACAACAATGTGCAATACCATCATCTACATATTCGAACAGCCTCTGGGTTTTTCTCCCTGTACAATGTATACACAAGGTGTAAAAAAGTTTCAAACCGATTTACTGCCCAACTTTCAGAATCATGGCACAATATGCATGGGAGATTTTAGTGCTAGACATTCTTCATTTGGTGATAGTCAATGTAATGAAAGTGGCGAAGAATTCAGACATTTTGTGAACAACAGATCTATGACCGTATATGATACAGATAAGAAAAATGTGGCAGGGGGCAGGCTAGATTATGTAATAGGAAGGGATCTTGTGCATGGTAACGTCAGATGCATGCTTGCAACATAATTAATCAGTGACCACTTTGCAATAGAAACGAGATAGGCTGAAAATCTCTATTCCTTCTTACCTTGAGCACCACTTTAAATCATGCATCTATGATTGGTATAACGAATACACAGTAACGAGTGTTGATCAGTTCTCCGTGGATATGACGAAAGTGGTCACTGATTACTACAACACTTGGGTCTGTCCAAAGAAAACCTTAAAAAATAATAACTCACAACCCTCGAAACGACCTAAGTGGGTCGGTGACCCCATTTTATCAAGGGAACAAAAGCGAGTTCAGGAGCTTCTTAATATCTACAGGCAGGACAAGACCTGTGACAGCCTCATACAATTTCTTAGGGCTAACAAAAATCTATGGGAATTAAAAACTCAAATTAGAAATGAACACTTTGAACAGTTCCTACAAAGCATTAACAATAACACTTCAATGTCTGAGGTCTGGAAAAAAAATAATCGTCTTTCAGGCAAACCGAATAATTCTCCACAGTTTCATAGTCCTCTTGCACAGGCCGATATGCTCCTTAGTCAGTGGGCTGGAGCGTCCAAATTGAGCTCACTTCCCACAAATATTCAGAATCGCCTTAATCAGTCTAAAGTTGCACGGAAATTTGCTATAGAGATTGGATGTTCTGATTCCGACATTTCCGAATCTGCTGAGATTAGTGAGTGGGAATTGAACAATACACTAAGCAAAGGCAAGGAGTCCGCCTCAGGTGAAGATGGAATTACCTATAGTGTCCTCCGCCTTATAGCCCATGTACCTGGTAATCCCCTTTTGCACCTGTACAGACTGAGCTTGTCACAAGGTATCCTACCTGACTCCTGGACGCGCAGTCTAATCATTCTTATACCGAAACCAAACACTGATAAACACCGTCCGATTTCACAAACCTCATGTTTATGAAAAGTCCTAGAAAGGATAATTTCAAACAGACAGGTACAGGTTACAGGGTAAATTATTTCACAGACTGTACGGATTCTTACCGGGACGCAGTACACAACATTGCTTTGCAGAGTATTTTTCAAGCTCTAACCCAGGGAAGCACACTGTTTTTCTTGATCTTAAGTTAGCTTTTGACATTGCAAACAGAGAAGTCATTCTAGAAACAATTGGCAAGCTTTGGCATACGAGGTAAATTATTGAGCTGGATTAGAATGTATCTTTCTAACAGATCCGCAAGTGTCTTGTTCATGGGAGTGAGTTCCACCTCACAGCCCTTTGAACTTGGGACGCCACAGGGAGGAGTTCTCAGCCCTATGCTGTTCAATGTCCTTATGCACAAAATGGTGACAGATATTCCACTTGGGGATGGGGAATCTATTATGTTATGCTGATGACATATGTCAGAGCATCATCATATGAAAGAATGCAAAGAATTCTCGACGAACTCACAACAAGGGCACATGAGTGTGGAGTAGTCATCTCTGCTGAAAAAAACAATGGCTCTCAACCCGGGTATTATATCCCCACCCACGTTTCACATAGGAAACCAGGAGCTTGACATGTGTTATAAGTATAAATATCTCGGGTGAACGTAATTGATGCAGACCTGATCACTTCTCTGAAGAAGAGACTCTGGGAGAGATTGAAACCGCTGAAAGTCCTTGTCGGAAAGGGACATGGCATCACTATTAAGCTCGCTAGATTATTTTACTTGGCCTTTATAAGGTCAGTTGTAGACTACCATGCACTGCACTTACTGCAGTATAAGGACTCAGATATAAATAGTTTGGAGATAGTACAAAACCAAGCTATGAGGATTATCCTCGGCGCCCCGAGAACAGCAAGGATAGTGAACATAAGAGCAGAACTAAACTTACCATCCATTTTTGATAGAATAATATATATTTGCACTCTGTTTGGGGTCAAAGCCCTGAGGGAACCCTTGTATCTCACATATTTCCAAAAACAGCTGGAACATAAAATCACGCAAGCAGACGAGGCTAATCAGACACACGAGTTTTCTCTGGTACACAATATCTGCATGAACATTACCAAGCTTAACGTCCCCATAAGTAAGATACCAAAAGGTCGATCCAAGGTTCCCCCATGGAAAAACTGTATACAAAAATGGCTTACTGCAACATCAAGTTCATAGGAGAGTACAAAATTGGGCCAGCACCACTCACACGGAGTTGGCAGGTATACTCCTTGCAATAGAATACTTAATGTCTCGGGCTCTGGAGTAGTTTTTTGTGATTCTCAAAGCGCTATTCGGACACTAAATTCCTTCAAAACAGATGGTGATGAGGGAATTGTGAACTGCATTAAACTTATGCAAGAGAGCGCAATTTTAACATTCAATTTGTATGGATACCATCTCATGTTGGTATACGCAAGCACGACCATGTAGACAATTTGGCGAAAGAGGCTTGTAGCAAAGATATTGTAAATATAGATCTTGGGATGCCTCTTGCTAGGGTTGCACACATATTAAAAAGTTCTCACAAAGAAGAACTGATAGATCTGACGAGTTCACAAAGGCCTGAAAGCTGTAGTATAAGGCACTACGATCAGTATAGAGATTGTAAGCCCTCCTATGGGTGGCACCGAAGTAAAACCAGACAATGTGACGTGGTTATTGCCAGAATACGTGTAGGTTATAGAATGTACTGGCAACTGCAAGGTGCAAGAAGTGCAGATAAATCTAGATGTAGACTGTGTAACGAGGAAAATAAGCGAACGCTTGAGCATTAGATCTCGGAGTGCCATGTGATTCAGCCTTTCAGACCACCTAACATGAGGTATAAAGAACTGTGTGATTATTTTATAGAATCTGATACATTGGAAGATAAACTCATGCTATATCCTAATTTTACTATGTAAAACTATCATAATCATAGAACGCACCACAGAACACTTATGTAAACACAAAGGCAAAGGTAGATCAAAGGTAATATACGTTTGCATGCTGTATGACATATTCCCATTTTACCATGTATAGTTACTGTAATCACAGAATACTGTACTTTGTCGAATGTATGTGAATATATGTAACACTCTGTAATCACGATTGCCCACGCCTGAGCAGTTAGCCAGGGTGGTAAATAAATTTACTTAACTGAATTCCCATGAAAGTCGAAAAACGAGTACATTGTGGTGTAAAAATATGTATAAGGTGTATAAGCACATATAGATAATTTTCGTGTACCCCATGACCTTTTGTTTATTTATATTGTTACTTCCGTTTGTTTCTTTGTTTGTTTGTAGATTGTTTATTTATTGTTTTTTGTTTGTTTGTGTTTTCTAATATTTCTAAAAGTTATAAACACATTTTAAAGAGATTTTAACCAAAGGTGTGTTTTAACCTAACTTAGACACTTATTGCACTTGGGTGGTGATGTGGACCATAACTCGAAAAGTTATGAACAGATTTGAATTTAAAAAAAAATACCTGAGGTTTGTCTTAGCCTAATTAATATTCCATAACATAAAACTACCCCCCATGGGGGGGGAGGTTTGCATTTTCGAAATGTTTTGCCCATAGATCAAACTGTGTATGATGAAAACATAAAGAAAAGAAAATACACCATATGAATGGCATATCATGTTTATTTGTATGGAAAATTGCCGGATTTTTACAATTATTCCGAAAAAAAAAGGTTTGCCTCATGTGAAATTTGATAAGCTTTCAGAAAATAATTAATTTTTTTATCTCTAATCATTGCGTCACAGTTGCCGTTTTTCTAAGGTAACGTGAAAAAAATAATATTCCAGTAGACATCGAAAATCGCTGCTACCACCTAAAAAATAACGGTCGGGCCTTGAAATTTTCAGGGGAGAACCAGGGGCCTAGAAACTCCTTGAAAATGCATTTAACTCAATTTTGGCAAGATGGGCGAAAATTGCCGAAAAAAACAGACGATCCCCTTCATCAGGAGTTTGCCAAAGTGGATAGACGAGCCATTAGCCTTTTCAGTGTTCACGATGGCCTCGAAAGCCTTACACGCGCTTCTCTAAAGATTGTTTTAAATAAACGTCGGAACAACGAGGAAAATTCATGGAGAAGAAATGAAGGTGGAAGATATCGTTTGGATCTTTGCTTTCTATAGGTATAACTGACCAGAAAACAGAACATCGGAATCAAATCGTATCGTATGCGGCGGGGAAAAGTCGATGTCTCATTTGTTCTTCCTGAAATCGGGAAAAACAAGTGCGGCTGCAGCCAAGCAGCGAAGAACGGAGCGAATTAGAGCATTTTCTGAGAGACAAAGTCACTGCTTAAAAGAATCAACTTGTTATCGAGAATAAGAGATTAGATATTGAGAATGTCTAAGGTTCTATGGAAAATGCAATCAAAATTTCTATTATGTTACAAGAAACCTAATAAGAATTTCTAACATGATTAATAGATTCTAGCTTTTTATTAGAAATCCAATAAATTTTTCTAAAAATCTTTTAGAAAACCACTGAAAT
Source organism: Penaeus vannamei (assembly GCF_003789085.1). Taxonomy (NCBI): domain Eukaryota; kingdom Metazoa; phylum Arthropoda; class Malacostraca; order Decapoda; family Penaeidae; genus Penaeus; species Penaeus vannamei. The sequence goes on along the minus strand of NW_020870533.1, from coordinate 108,540 downwards.
TTCTCGCCTTCANCGTCCTCAGGCCCTTTACCACAAGATTTCACGACCTCATCCAAAAAGTCGGTATAGATCTCTCTACCATCGATACCCTGCTTCAGACTAATATAGCGCCATGGGAAACGCCCAATTTTGCTATCATGGAAGCTTGACTTCCATCAACCAAGGCCACGGCGCCGGAGGTGGAGGTATGCCAGAGGTTCAGAGAGATCCTTATTAAACATCTACCTTTTTTCATACATATACCGACGGCTCCAAGACTGAGCAATGTGTGGGTGCGGGTGTGTGGTCAATTGAATGAATTGAAATTCAGATTGCCGAATCATACATCGATCTTTATTGCCGAACTTTTTGCTATTGATAAATCTATTGCTTTTTGACAACTGGCGATCTGGACCTTAGCATAGTTTGTACAGATCTCAGTGTTTTGTGTCTTACAAAAGCAAAAATCCACCCTGTGGCAAAGCGAGTGGACCGACCTACAGCTGACCAACAAAATCAGAGAAAACATCGAGATGTGGGACACAGCCCACAGCACAAATAGAAGGGATGAGGTGGTGTTGGCCCGCCTCAGGGTCAATGCCACCAGACTCGCACATCTCACTCCCTATATAGAGAACTTTCCCTCCAATATGTCCCCGCTGCAATAACTACCTCACTATTAACCACATCCTCAGAATATGTCAACAATATTACTGAGAGACAAAGTCACTGCTTAAAAGAATCTTGTTATCGAGAATAAGAGATTAGATATTCAGAATGTCTAAGGTTATATGGAAAATGCAATCAAAATTTCTATTATGTTACTAGAAACCTAATAGGATTTTCTAACATTATGATTAATAGATTCTAGCTTTTT
>NW_020870533.1:90184-102684 GCF_003789085.1 Penaeus vannamei | reverse complement strand
GCGGGGAGGGGGGCGAAAGACAGATAACGCGTCAATCTCCACTGCTGATATCAGCTATCAATTTTACATTCAGAAAACAATCATTTTTATGCGCAATCCTTAACTTATATCATTTTGCGAAGAAAATCCATTTGCAGATAGAACGGAGAATGAGAGAGCCAGGCGAAGGAAAAAGGAAGAGGAATGGGAGGGAGAAAAGAGAGAGAGAGAGACGAGCAGGCATTTCTAGACAAAAGGAAAGAAAAAGACACACAGGGACAGAGTCCATTCCGAAGATTCTTCAAACAAAGAAGAGCGACCCGCCGAACAGGTGGCTATGGCCATTGCCGGCTCACATAGTACACTTTCGTCCACCCATGGGAAACCGACTTGCAAGTCTTCAGAGAGATGGCGGAGGTAGTCATTTCATGGAACCGTAAACGAATGAACATCTGAATCTGTAATTCAGACAATGGTGAGAACGAATATAATTTTTCAGTGGAAAAATCAATATGAAATTAATTTTCAGACTTGAAAAGAGGGAAAGGTGTACATAAAAATGAATGTCTACATTTAGTAAACTTGCAGTGTCTTATTTACTGCTGGAATTACTTTTTTCTCCCCAACCAGTGCCACCAGAGACACATGCGGGGCACGTGACGAGTCGGCAGGTTGATAGGGAAAAGTATTCTGAAAATGGAAATGAAAAGCGTTTCTTTTTTCAAATGAATGTATATGTACATATTTATATATATATATATATATATATATATATATATATATATATATATATATATATACATATATATTATATATATATATATATATATATATATATATATATATATATATATATATATATATATATATATAAATGCACCTACTTATGTGTATTACATATTTATATATGCCAACGTAAATGCATGAATAAAAAGACATATGCAACATTACACAAACAAGCACATTTACACAAATGATATGCAATTAATCCCTTACAATAGGTTTACGGTATCACAATTAATATTCCAATTGTGGAATGGAAGAGAAACCAGGGCCGTCTCAGTTGCCCGTCATTACCACCATCATGATGCATGAACACCACCACAAGTCGAGACCAGAACAGAACTAAAAAAGGGGGAGGGGTTAAAAAGCAAATAGAAAATTAAATTACTTTCTACCTAGTATGATTTTGAAATAATAATTACTGCTAAGATCCCACTACGATATTTTGCGGTTCTCTATAATAGTTTGATATCAGTGTAGTTCCGGATTTTTATTTCAGTGCAATTGCTGGGTCCCACTTTTGTACATGTGGCAACCTCATCGATAAAGCATAATAAGAGTAGTTGCACCATTGTTTTCCGGAACCAAACACTAAATAAGTAGAAAACATGGTTAATGGTTAATGGCTAACAGCGAAATAAATGTGCTAGACGTCTAAGGTCATATAGCACTTTAGGAAGGTATAGTAAAGGGTGATGTCAAGTGACAGTTGCTAAGCGTCAACTATCTAGAGTAATGTTGAAAAGTTGGAGATGGGTTAGGGGGTTGATGAGGGAAAGGGTTATGGCGGTTGAGGTAAGGGAATTAGATCAAGTGAAGGATATTTATTCGTCTGAGGAAGGAGCACAGGATATGAGCAAGGATATGACGTAAGTCTGGTCTGTGAGAACGGAAACCACGAATATTCCAATGTAGGAAAGCTATATCTTAGTTATTTTATGAGTGAAAGCGCCGGTACGTGTTGGGGAATCTGGGGGGGAAGGAGCTAGGGTGTGACATGAGTGATTCCCGTGTGTATCCGGGAGGGAGTGGAAAGGATAGAGGGGATGGATGGAGGGAGAATGCGTGTATAGTTGGAGTTGAAGGGGTGGGTTGTGTTGGGAGGGAGTAGGAGGAAGTGGTGTGGGGGAATATTTGTGGTAGGAGGATGGATATCGGAAGGATGGATAGTTGGAGTTGAAGGGATGTGTTGTCCTGTGAAGGATTCGGAGGAAGGGGTGTAGGGGTGCTATGAGTAGAGGGATGGATTTCAGGAGGATGGATATCGGTGGTGGACGGAATTGAGGGGGTTAGGTTGTGTTGAGAGGGAGGAGGAGGAAGGGGTATAGGGGGAATATGAGTAAGAGGGGTATGGATATCGGTAATCACTTCATGTATGGAGGGAGCATGAGTTATGGAATTGTGTGTCTCAAGCATATAGCTTTGAATGTCTTCCATAGTCTCTGCAGTGGAGTTGGTTGGAGAGTTTTGTGGGACAAAGGTTTTATTATGAGGGGGGAAGAGGAGACTGGTGTCTGAGGAGTAAAGGTAAAGGTAGGTGGAGGTGAGTGTGCGGTAGGAGAAGAAAGGTTGGAACGTTTAGTCTGTCTACTGCGGGTAGTGCGGGGAGGGAGAGGGGATGGTATTGGGGCTGTAGTTGAGATTGGAGCTGCGGCTGAGATTGGGGTGTCTAGATTTAGAGTGGCAAAAGAATTTGACTGGGGGAGGTTGAATGTAGAAGTGGAAGTGGGAAAGTAAGTAGGTAAAAGGGAGGGTGTAGGGACATCTTGTGGAGAGGGGCCGAACGCCGCAGTTAGCACATGTGCGGTTTTGTGCAGGGCAGTTTGATCTGTTATGACCAGGTTAGGCACAGAGGGGACATCGGTCTGTGGAGCGGCAGTGTTTAGCAGGATTTCCAAATCGCCAACAATTTTGACATTGACGGGAGGAGGTTTGTATTGTTGAACAGGGAGGATTGTCCACCAATACAGATACAAACGGGAAGGTCATGTGTACTGAAAGTAATTTTGGCAAAGTTGGTGTTTTTTTTTTTCGATGACCTCTAGGAGGAATGGAGTAGCAATGTACTGATATCACGTCCTGGTCTTTGAGGCAGCCGAGCAAGTCTGCTTCACAATCTGACAGTCTTTGGTATCGACTGGGCAGTTTGCTGGCAAGATAGAGACAGTTCCGGTACAAGTATTAAAAGTTGGATGAGGTTCTGCAGGGATGGGCTTGCCAGAGAGATCAGTTAGTTTTGATAATGCTATAGCTTCAGCTTCAGATTCAAGATTGAGATCCAAATAATTTATTTAGCCAATATCTACATTACAATTATACATTATACAAGTATATGATTTTGGCTGAGCCCTTTGAGAGCAGAATGCTCTCTTAAAAGGCACCTGAATAACTTTACATTTATATATACAATACATTGATATTTAAATACATACATATATACATTTACATAGTACATATACATATACATACACACGTATAAACATAGATAAACATACTTACATATACACATTTACATAGTACATATACATATACATGCACATGTATAAACATAGATAAACATCTATACATATACATACATACATACATATACACATTTTACATAATACACACACACACACACACACACACACACACACACACACACACACACATATACATATATATATATATATATATATATATATATATACATATACATATATATATACAATATATATATATATAGTTATATCTCATTTCGTATATCAGTATGAGTTCTCCATGTACTTTAACAATAGGAATTTCTTTAATAAACATTTGAAAGCCGGGAGAGATGGCTTGTCTCGTATATATCTAGGGAGCTCATTCTAGACTTTGACACCCTGATATAACATGGAAGTTTGTGACTGTGAGGTTTGCATTTGGGGTAGTTGAAGATTTTGATTTGTCAGGAGGTACTGACCATTCCAACGGAATCCAAAGAGGTTATTATTAGCATTGATTTATATACAAACATAGCTTTGCAGTACGTATTTATCTCATGTATCTTTAACATTTTGTGATGAATGAAAGATGGGTTCGTATGATCATTCCTCCTGAGGTTCGATATAGTTCGTATCAATTTCTTTTGTGTTATTAATAGAGGTTGCAGCATATTCTGTGAATGTCCTCCCCATATAACATGGCAATAGGAAAAGTGGAAACACTAAAGCATAATATAAAAGCGTCAAAGACTTGCTTGTGAGGGAACTACTTACAAGGTTTAAAATCCCACAATATTTCCGTATTTTCCTGTTAACAGCCATGATATCGATTATCGTTTATAGTAATACCTAAAAATTGTCTCTCTTTTTCTTGATTAAGTTTCTTATTGTTTAAGTACAAGTTAGGTAATACATCTGGTAGCTTTTTGTTTCTATTAAATATCACATAATGAGTTTTATCCTTTAGTTATATTCACTTTGTTCAATTTTATCTAATTTTCTACACATTTAAGTTCACGGTTTGCAACGTCCATCAAGGATACAAGGTCTGTTCCACTAATATACAAGTTTCTGTCATCTGCGAAAAGGGTAAATCTTAAAAGACTGCTGCTTTTAACGATGTCATTAATAAATATGAGAAAAAGATAGGGATCAAGAACATATCTCTGAGGGACGCCATGCATAATTTTTGATTTTGCTGATTTACATTTATCAAAATACACATACTGGGATATAATACATTAGTTTTGTCAACAGAATATTATGATCCACGGTATCAAAAGCTTTACTAAGATCTAAGAATATGCCTATCATGAATTCTCTTTTATCAAAACAATGTAGCATATGATTTGTGGTGTAGAAGTGCTGTCTCTGTTGATTTTTCTTTACAAAAGCCAAATTGTGCACCCGTTAGTATTTGGTTGCGCTGACAATGATCATCGTCTTTTAAAAGCAAGTCTTTCAAGGATTTTGCTGAGAACAGAAAGCAAAGAAATTAGACGGTAATTCTGTACATGCATTCTGTCTCCGCCTTTGAATACCGGGATTACTTTTGCAATTTTTAAGACATTTGGAAAAATACCTTTTGAGAATGATATATATAGGTCAGGACAGGCGCAATGGCATAGACAACTTTCTTAAGTAACGTTGATGGAAAGTCATCTGGACCAGGGGCCCCATTTCTAAGTTCTTTTACGATCGATATTATTTCTGTTGGGGTTATCTCAGAGAACTCTATACTTACAGATTCGTAATCATGAAAATAATCTTTGAAGTTACGTGGAGTATTTGGTATCTTTTCTGCAAGATTTCTAGCAAATTATAAAGTGATTATTAAAAGAATTTGCTATGTTGTTGAGTTTTTTTTTTTTACCATAGATGTACTAGGTTAAGATTTTTTTTTTTTAGCCCCTTTCTTGTTCCAGAGTTCTCTTCGTTTTTGCTTATAATAATTTGCCTTAGCATTCCGTAAGGTGTTAGTCAGCTGATTACGAATTCTTCTATAGGTCTCTCCGTACTTAATAGGATGTTTAGCATACTTTCGTTGCAGCTTATTTTTTTCTGATATTAGATTTTTAATATGAGTTGTTATATATGGTTTATTTAGTGATTTATTTCTTACAATTTTAGTTCTTAAAGGATTAAAAAAAAAAAAAATAAACTGAAATACGTTTTCAAAAAGTTGTCCATACTAACATTGGGGTTCCGAGATACATAAACAGATTCCCATGTAAATTCTTGTAGCTGATTAAGAAAGGAGGATACTTGGTCGTCTGAAAAGTCCCTGTACTGGATTTCAGTTCTGTTGACATTGCTTGGCTTGACATGACTCGAATGAAAAAGAGCAAATATTGGAAAAAGTTTTGGAGTGAATAATGCCATTTTCTATATTATTAGAAATATCGTTGGTTCACACGAGAGCAATAAATGATGCTGATTTACTTGTAACTCGAGTAGGCTTGGTTATTAGTAGAATGCTTTTTCTGCAAATATGTTAGTTCTATTAATGGTGCACCCCTTTGATTGATTAAATTAATATTAAAGTCTCCAGTAATGTAGACCTTTTTCCTCTCTGAGCTTGCAATGCCCAAGATGTTGATTTGTCAGAAAAGAACCTGAAATCTGTTTTGGGACGTCTGTATATAGTACTCTTATTACCTCCTGATTCTTGAATTTCCACAAAGAGAGATTCCATGTATTCCTCTTTTACTGTCAAGTCAGATCTTATGACTGCCTTATGTATGCCGTTAACAAAAATAGCTAAACCTCCTTCCCGGCGTGATACATTGATACAATATCTATTGTGATTCTGCATTTCATACAGATGTCCGATATCATTGGAGAGCTGTTTCACTAAAATCAAAAAACTGAGAAGCAGAACAACATTAATGCTGATAAATTCTTCAAAGTTCTCTGGCATACTATTGATATTAAATCCGAACATGGAAAGACATCTTTTACTGCTATATCCTATAACACTGCTCTCAGGGTACACATAATCACATTTGGGATTCTTAAAATTCAACGCTTCCACTAAGAGGTTATCAGTAGTTGTTGCATCGTCTACGCCCTCATTATGCATAATTGGTTCTACAGAAATCCTGTTCAACGCATCAGTTGGTAATATTTCATCGCATGTTGATAAAATGGAATTAAATTCAATATCATTTACATTATGAAATGGAAATATAGCATTGGATGCCATTTTAATCGCTTGATAGATACTTAAACAATTTGCCTGCCTACTTTAGGCTTGGTAGAAATTCGGGGTCCTTTTGTAGCGAGAGTGCTGCGGTCGCTACTGGTTTGGTCATGGTCGAGCACGACGTCTGGCTCCTGGCGACCGGGTCGGGGCACGTTGTCTCGTTCGTGTTCAGGCTGGCGTGGGTGTCTATCGGCGGTGTGTGGTTAGCTCCAGCAGAAGCACGAGCAGTGACGTCTTGATTCTCAGGAGTAGTAGCCTGAGGCATGGCAACAGGAGGATCGGCACTCAGGACGGGAGTGGCGGCAGGAGTAGCTACAGGATTAGAGGCGTCAATAGATGTAGATTCATGTTCAGGAGCACAGTTCATGGGATCCTCTGCCCTCGGTGTAGCGATAGCTAAAGTAAGCTATCTGCCCCTTCGCCTTTGCCTCCTTCAGCTTTTCGTTTTGGTTCTTCCTTACCTCGAAAGTGTTTTTACACAGGACCTCATTAATGAGGACCCTTGACTTGTTCTTGGCCAGCTTCTTCCTCTCCTGAAACACAGCATCCCTCTTGGGGAACCAAGTAAAGCAGACTACGATGTCCCTGCCGAGCAATGCTTTGCCAACACGGTGTACACGTTTGAAGTCTGGTTGTATGTTGAAGTTGTCCCGTAGGGATTTGGTGACCTTCCATTGTGTCTGCTCCCAGTTTTCCTGTCTGTCTTCCGGAATTCCGATTATTCGCAGGATATTGCGTCTGCTGTAATTATCAAGATAATCTACTCGTTCTACCATCTCTGCCATGACATTCCTTGTCCTATTTATTCAATGGCTTAGTTCGCTTATATGAGTTCGCAGGTGTTTATTTTCGTTCTTCATTTGATCCAATACTTCTTTTTCCTCTCAAATTCGCTGTAAGAACTCTAGGCTTTTTTCAAGGTTCACATATTTGTCATTAACTTCCTTTATTTTGCGCGCTGTTTCCTTTTCAATCCGCGCTATAGCGTCATTAAAGTTGTGGCGTTGCACCTCCAGCAGTGTCATCATCTCCTCCCGTGACATGTGAGGCGAGAGCGGCGGCCAAACCACCCACTGGCTGGCTTGATTGCTAGGTCGCATAACTGGAACAACCCAACCACCGGGCAGATGTTCAGAGCGAGAGGTGGGCAGTAAGCAGGTGAAGAGTGGCGCGGTAGACAGACGGAGGCGAGGGCAGCACACGAGCTCAACAAAGGAGGGGGTGGGGGAGGTGGTTGGTGAAGACGTTGGGTGGAGGTTCAGGCAGGAGCTTGTGAGCGAAGTGGAGAGTGGAGGGTGAGGTCACGTGACTTCATAGTGCGCATGCGCAACCCCAGCAACATGATTTGAAGGGGGGTGGGGCGGCTGATTTCAAATTTTCAGACAAAATCACTTCAGCCAAATATAGGGTCAGGGTGATCACTGTAGCTTCATTTACTCACGGGCAATATTGGAAGACTTGTTTGTGACCTTAAACCACTCGAAAAAGCTTCCAAAACATACAGCAGGAACGAGCTTGACTGCGCACGTGGGTCCTATTACGAGACGGAAGCGATCGCGTCGGGTACGGAAAGGGACTCTGCCTACATGTTTTTTGAGAAATTGTTGAAAGAGAAGAATGTTGCCTGAGTAAGGAGTTGTAGGGGGATCACGAAAAATCAGTCCCATTTAGCTGGGCTAAATAGAGTAGTTAAGATATTTGTAGGGTTGGTGGTGGTAGAGTTGATGAATTTGAGGAAGTTGGGAGGGTAGCAATGGTTTCTGGAGACTGTGTCTCTACTTGGGTGAGTAATGCACTAGTAGGCATTGAGGAGTGGGTAGTAGTTTCAGTGTTCTGAGTCGTGGTCAAAGAAGAGCCTGGGGTTGGGGAGCCGGTGGGGCTATTTGATGAAGGGGCAAGCCTCATTGCCCCTAATAGGGGTATCACATCATCATTACTGGCCATGGGAAGCCTTGATTATGTAAAGGGAAATAAACAGTCCACACCCCAGTGCGCCGTACAGGGGTAAGGGCTAGACAACTAAATCGAGAGTACCGTGCCCATGGTTACCACAAGCCGTTCAGGAATGGCACAAGGTCAGCCTTTCATCCTTTCAGCACGGCTCTTACACCTTAGGAAGTAGATAGTAGAAAGGATTGGAGAAGGGACAGAAACAAAAAGCTGGAGGGGGAAAAGACCATGCAAAATTAGTTGAGTCGAGGGCTGAGGCCCTAGACAGGGGAGATCCCTGCATTGGGTCTGTCTCCATTTCCTAAGCCCTCCCATGACAACAACGGGCAAGGGATTGGGGGAGGGGGGTTTAGAAAACATGCTACTCTTAATTATAGAACATTAATGGAACACAAAGCCACAGTAAGGTTAATGTGGACAAATAGACGCTTTATGACTGTGTGTGCGTGCGCAAATGTGCGTACCTGCAGCATATATGAAACTGCGAAGTGAATATATGGGGATGATGTGCGATACAGTACGTAGTGTAGTGGACGTGAGGTAACCCCACTAAGCAGGAGTCCAGACTAGGCGAGTCTCCCCTTTTCTAGCCAGCACCAGCACCATCTGTGGGGATCGGCGGTAGCCAGCTGCAGTTTTGCTTCCCTGGAGCCCTTTTATGTTTTATTTATTTTAGCTTTTTCTCACGGCCTCTAGTTTTATTTTAATTTCTTTTAAGTATGTAAATTTCTTTTATTTTCATTCATTTTTATTATTTACACATTTTATAAGAGCCTATATAAAGAGGCTGTTTTGTGCTAAACTCTCTCTTGGGTTGTTGGCTCGTCAGTGCTGCTCACGGAGCGCCCGGCCTCACTGGACGTCTCCTGTTTTGTTGTATTTCTTCGTTTTTTTCTTCTACAAGAGAGAGAAAGATAAGTATATTCATGTTTTGTAAAAGGCCAGTCAGAATGTGTTATATGAATTGTACCTTTTGTGAATATACAGACTGAGGGATCTCAGGTTTTCCTTTTTATGCGTTGGTTTCGTTTTATCCTTGGTTTGTTTATTTTACTGTTTTTTTGGTTTTAAAAGAAGAATGAAATATTGATAAAATGGAAAAAGAATATGACTACATTGATAAACAATAATAGCAGTGAATAGGAAAAGTTAAAGTAAATGAAGGTTTAATTAAAGATAATGTAATGTCTTTTACTCACGGGGTTAAAGGGCTTCAGGGTTGTGACGAACGGGTCATGCTGCAGTGCACGCCAGCTACCATCCTTTTGAAAGCAGCTCCCCTGTTCGTAAGTTGCGCTCTGCAAGACCCGCGTTGTAGTTTGAAAGTGTCTCAACTGGGAGGGGATAACACTACAGTAGAATTCGTTTCGGTAATTCTGGATACCCTCTATTTTGTACTAAAATGTGATCCTAGTTTTTGCTCTTATTATTCAAAGTCTTAGGGATTCTATGAGGAGACACATCCATTTGAACAGCTGGCTCCAGGGAGGGTCATTGTCAAAAGCGTGAGAACCGACTCCCAGTATATATTACATCTTAATTATTATTTTATTTATTTATTTATCTTTTACCACCCACTAAGAGGTGGACCGGGTTTGGAAAAGTCACCCATGAGTGGATCACTTTATCTCAGTGATTTTGTTTGGTAAAAGAGATTGAACTTTATTCATATTGGTGACGAAGCATGGGAGCTTCGTCTCTTGGATTTTATCTCTTGGTCAAATCTGGGCTGAGAGATCAGCCTTTTATGGGAGTCACACCCTCCAAACAGCGATGGCTGCCCGGGACACCGGACAGAAGCCTCCCATCCCCGACAATCGAAGGTGGGAGACATCCTCCTCCCAGATGGCCACCAGAAGCCGCCGTCCACGACGCTCCGAAGTCGCGAAGCCCCTGGCTACCGACCTCCCCCCCTTGTAAGGCTCGCACCGTGTTCTTCACTTAGGCCAACCGAGGCAGCAACTGCTGAAAGTAAGTGGAGGGCCCAACCTCCACCCTGACGCTTTGCATAGGCGCCTCGTACCCTGAAGTAGGTGGTCGGCCTCAGGAAATACTTGCTGAAAAATATTCCTCTACAAAGTCACAGATAATTAATGCTACGTTTTCTTATCACGTACTTGAAGAAACATATCGAATGGTTTACGTAGTTTCCCAGAATATATATTAACACACTTGTTTATTTGTAGTATACCACACTTTTTTTCTTTCAGACAAACTAGTATTTACTCTATGTTTGCATGATAATGGCCGCTAGATATACGAAAGACGGACCCAACAAACGTACCGAAATATGATTCCAGAACTGTAGCTTCAGGATTTTGCCAAAGTGTTGGTCTTGTTCAGTGTTTGCGATGACCTGGAAAGCATTGCAGGGGTCATGAAGATCTCGAAAGCATTACGCGCGCTTCTTTAAAGATTATCGGCGGAACAACGTGGATAATTCATGGACACAAAGATCGGATATATCGTTCGGGTCAATGCTTCGGAATATCCATACAAATATACTCACTACAGTGCATCCGACATTCATGGAGCAAACGGAAAGATCAACAAATCCACATGATAATGTCTGCTTAAAGGAACATAATCAAGATTTAAAAATTGAATATTCAAAATTTCTGAGATTCTACGTAAAAGGCAATAACTGTTCATACAGAGAAAACCATAGAAATCTTCAATTTTCTGTTTGATTAACATAAAAATAATCCATAAAAACAAAATTGCTTTCTTGCGGTGTCTTTCGACCACATCCAGGACTGAAAAAAACACTATTGTCGCCCACATGTTTAAGGCACAAAAGCTGAGAAGTGAGGTTCCTCAATAGCAATTGAAAAATATTCAAATAATTTAATGATGCAAGGACACCGTTGTATTGGTCAGACGAAGGAATAGGGGGGAGGGGGTGTCCTTCAACTGTTTGGAATCACAAATTTGCTCTTATTGTGAATACTCATGTCAGTGACGAAAGTGTTAACATATGTACAAGAAAAAAACAAAAACAACGACTTTAGCAAGCGTTGACCGGGCGGCGAGATGTCAGGGCATGCGAGACTATGGGAGGCTGGCAGATCCCTCGACAGCAGAGGCAACCGATCATCCTGACGCAAAGAACGGACGATCCAAGCCCCCACCCTGGCTCCCTGCCTGAGGTTTAGCTTCGGGCAGTCTCTCCGGGTGGACGCCACCTTTGCCACCCCCCCGCCGACGCTGCTCCACATAGAAGGGGACGGCAGGCTGTGGAACCCACCATCCACCTACGGGGCTCCCAAAGGATTTCCCCGTAAGCTTCACTCCGGGCTGGCGTCTACCAGAACGCAGGCGGGACGAGTATATCTCGCTCCCGTCCTGCGTCCCGGAAGTCGCCCTCCCAGCGGGATCCACAGCAGTTCCCTTCCTCCCAGCATTACCATATATAGTTAACACTGCCGATGTTTGTTTGTTTTTATCTGGGGGGAGGACTGGCAAGGCCAACCTTACCTTGCCATTATATATATATATTATATATATATATATATATATATATATATATATATATATATATATATATATACATATATATATATACACATACAAAAAGATACATACACAGATACACACACACACACACACACACACACACACACACAACACACACACACACACACACACACATACACACACACAACACAACACACACACACACACACACACACACACACACACACACACAACAACATATATATATATATATATATATATATATATATATATATATATATAAATATATATATATAATTATAACGATATGTTGGGCCCCCCCCCCCGCGCGAGAGTTAAAAAGTAAAAGGAAGCACGTTCACTGAAGTCTGTTATTTATCAACCTACATATATATATGTTTATGTATATATATGTATATATATATATGTATATATATATATATATATTGTATAAATATGTATATATATCTATATCTATATCTATATCTATATCTATCTATCTATCTATCTATCTATCTATCTATCTATCTATCTATCTATCTATCTATCTATCTATCTATCTATCTATCTATATAATATATATGTGTGTGTGTGTGTGTGTGTGTGTGTGTGTGTGTGTGTGTGTGTGTGTGTGTGTGTGTGTG
>NW_020870533.1:66377-84554 GCF_003789085.1 Penaeus vannamei | reverse complement strand
AGTGTCCTCGCCGGAAGCAGACTGAACAGGTTCCCAAAGTCCTGGATCTTGGTCTTGGTCCAGGAGACCTCTAGACCCAAGGGCTTTGCTTCATGGCTAAATGCATCAAGATCTACCACTAAGGTTTCCAAAGACTCAGAATAGCAACATCACCAGCAAAGTCAAGGTCTGTAACCTTAATATTGCCCAGAGGTTATCAACAATGACTTTGAACAGTAGCTTGTCCCCGTTTACAGTCCATACAAGTGTTGAAAAATATTGGTGCAAGGACACAGCCTTGCCCCACTCCTGAACTAACAGAAGCTCGACAAGCACCCATCACACTTTACAGCACTTTCAGTACCAGTATACAGACTTGCTATTAGTCTAATAATCCTCGTTGGAATTCCTCTCAGTCTCAGTCTTCCCACAGAGTAATTTCCGAACGCCTTCTTGAGGTCGATGTAAGCTGCAAGCAGCCCACACCCGAACTCACGACGGTGTTCTAAAATGACTCGAAGCGCAAGGATATGATCTATTGTGGACTTACCAGAAGTGAATCTAGATTGCTCCGGCCTCTAATGCCTCAGTAGGTAGTCCCTGATACGTCTCAGAAAGATGTGGGCAAGAACCTTGCCTCGGTGATTGCTGCAGTCCCATCGGTCCCCCTTCCCCTTCCAGAGAGAGATGACCACACCCCTTAATAGGGGTGTACCTGACCGCCAGATGGCAGCCAGGACAGCATGCAACCTCTGTGCCATAGGTTCACCACCAGCGTTTAACAGTTCAGCTGGAAAGCCGCTGCTTTGCCATTCTTCAGCTTGGAGATCGCCTCCCTAACTTCAGTTAGGGAGGATGGATCCTCACTGATGAGTTTGTCCGTCAACGTAATCTTGGCACTACCATCCAAGTTAACTGTTGGTGGGTCAATCTGGTACAGCTGCTCAAAATACTCAGTCCAACACTCCTGCACCGCAACAGGATCTGAGACGATCTGACCACTTACTGAGCGAACTGCTGTGACTTGTGGTGAGGGCTTGGAGTTCAGCTTTCTCAGGGCTTGGTATGCAGGACGAAGGTCATTTACTAAGAAATGGCCTTCGACCTCCTCAGCAAGACTCCTAATAAGCTGTTCCTTGTACCTTCTTAACAGAGACCGAGTTCTGCGCACCTGAGAATGTGCAAATCCCAATCCCCTGCCAGACGAGCTGCATGGCAAGTATCTATGACTTCCAGTGTCTCCTGTGAGATAAAATTCTATCTTGCTCTCGGTCGTTCACCTAACGATTCTTGGGCTGCATCAAGTGTTTCGCGCTTGAAGGTGTCCCACACAAGTACAGGGTCCGTCAGATTGTCGAGTGCTGTGAAATGACCGCTGGGGAGTTTTGAAGTGTACCTGGAGGGTAGCCACAACCAATCTATGGTCAGTACCACAGAACTCAGCACTGGAACCAGGAACCAGAAATCCTCAAATCCTGGGACCTAGCAAAGTCCCGGAAAAGGAGGCTATTCTCGCTGCCGGTATCACCTCCCGAACCATGAGGACCGACAGACATCTCATAGCCAGCTCGATCACAGCGATACTGCATTGAAGTCACCCAGAACAATACGGATATCTCGCCGGGGACAACTGTCTGCCACAGATGCAAGTTTGGCATTGAACATCTCTTTCACGTCGAGTTTACAAACATCAGTAGAAGCGTACACAGCAATAAGAGACATGAAGCCAATTGCTATCTTCAGTCTTAATGCCATTATTTCGTTGACTTTTACGAAAACGTGTATAGACAAATGTATAAATATATAGGCACACTCACACATATGCAAACACAAATACAAACAAGCACATTTACACCCTTAAACGTTAACCGAAAAGAATAACACTACAACGCACCAGTCATTTTAATTTTCTGTTCCAGTTTCAGGACAGCAATGTCATTGGTTATGCCCCGTCCACCGTAATAGTCCGGATGAAGGAATGCTTTTGCAACGGGAATCACCTGGGTAAAGCTCTCCTTCACCTTTAGATCGTGTATGCCCACAGTTACAGTCATTCGCCTATTCTTGCTAAGAAAAAAAAAAAAAAAAAAGGAAAAAAAAGGAAAAGAAAGGAGAGAAGAGCAAATTATTATGGCGAAGAAAGAGTAGAAAATGTAGAAGCTGTAACATGCAGAAACAGGACTGGGCTATGCCAGCATACTGTTGCCGTTATAATATTACTTTTATTATCAATATCATTCTTATCATTATTGATATCTTTGATAATTATATTATCATTATCGTGAATATACCATTATATGCATGACCATTAGTATTATCATTATCATCAACATCGTCACCATCAGTACTCACCCTGGTATGCAGTGGGCAGCTGTCAGGACAAACAGTTCACTAAAGACAACACCACCACAATAACTTCCACTTGTTCTAAACAAAACCTGGTACCCGCGCTTGTACGGCTCTGCCTCATAGCCTCCCACGATGCGCTGGTCAGCTGAGAGGAGGGGGAAATGGTGCTAATTTTGAGTATGGATTATAGTGTGTGTTTGGGTATTGTGTGTTGTGTTGGGTGGTGTGTGAGTGCAGATAGCATGGCGTGAAAGTGACAGCTGCATTACTGACAATTTCTCATTTTTCAACATATCCTTATGTTTCCAACCAGTGTGTTTCGTATTTAGTAATGAAAAAAAAAATCACGATTTTGACAATAATGACCATAGCAAATATAGCAATCATTATAATGGCAAAGTGTGTGGGTGCGTTTTAGTGTGTATGTGTGTGCCTATGCTTGTATCTGTGGGTTTGAGCGTATGCATGTATGTTTGTATGTGTGCGGGTGTACGTTTGTATGCGTGTATGTGTGTGTGTGCATGTGTGTGTGCGCATGTATGTAACCATGTACGCATATATGTATATGTATGTGTGCGCGGAGACAGAGACTTACAAAGAGGAGGTCCTTCAGAAGACTCAGGAGGAGGAGGTCCTTCACCAGAGACCTCGACTGGAGGAATCGGGGTCTGGAAAATAAATTTAATCATATAAGTTACAAATTATTATCTACAAAGCATGCAACTTGTTATGTAAAGCTGTAAAAATAAGAATAATTTCCCCTAATCAAACGCCGTTTAGACTCTGTGAGGACGACAGTGGTCACGCTTCTCTCTCGACTTTTGAATAGTATAATTACTTTCATGGATATCAGTTAATAAGAACTATTTATTTGGAATTGGTAGAATAGAAAAGAAAATGTATTCTAAACTCATAAGAATGAAGCTTACATTGAACAAAATATGGTTTCGTCCCTAGATCTGTTCAACAATATATGCCTAACTATATATTTGTACACTTTATAGCATTTTATCAGGGGAGTTGTTCATAGTGTTGAGGGCACAGACATAATTGCAGCAGTATAAATTATAACTACCATATCAATCAAGTTAAATTTTGAATTCATTTACACAAACACACTGTATAACAAACATCACAACTGATATATAATTAGTCCCTTACAACAGGTTTACGGCATCTCACAATTAATATTCGAATTGTGGAATGGAAGGGAAACGAGGACCGTCTCAATTGGCCGTCATTATCGCAAGCACCATGCATGAACACAATCACTGTACTTTTATTACTAAATTATCGAGTATAATTACCGAACAGATGTAGAGTGCCTGGCCCATAAAAGCAAGAGGGCGAAACAACACAAAATAAATAAAGTAAATAAAATAAAAAAATTACCTTCAATTTAATATAATTCTAAAATAACAAAAACAATGTTCTCAGATCCAAATACGATATTCCGCGATTCGCCATAATGGTCGCATATTACTAACTGGTACAGGTACAGTTTCTTAATTACATTACAAGTGGGTACCCCTTTTGTACATCTAGCAACCTCATCGACGTAAACGTAGCGTAAATAGTATCTTTCATGAATGTTGTTTGTAAGAAAATGTGATTCGAAACCTATGAATAACAAGTGCTTATTATTATCCTATTTTTGGAAAGTATATGTCATTTGATCTTTCATTTACCTCAAATAAGTGACAACAAAACGTGTGACATTAGTTATCGTCGACTTTGTAGTGGGATATTTTCCAAATGCGATTTCCTGAAATCCTCTTCATCGAAATGGCAACACTTATGTAGGCCAGGCGGTATTCGCCCTCCCTCTTCTTTCAACACAAGGATAAATAATAACTGCACATTTCTTGAAATATACAAAGCTAAATATTTCTTTTAAACATCTATGTACAGCAGGCAAATCAAATGAAAATCGCCAAGTCCTTTGTAAATGCTTTTCGTAGTTGCACCATGTGTTGGTGGCTAATGTAACCAGTTACGTGACTCGAGTTTCTTCTTTTCGCCAGAACCAAACAACATGCATTATTTTCTTATTTATAGAATATTAACTGAACTCAAAACCGCAGTGACGCATTGTCACTGTACGCGCGCTTGCATGTGTGTGTGCAGCGTTTATGGAAATACGAAGTCAATAGATGGGGATGAGTTGTGATACAATATGTATTGTATTGGACGTGAGGTCCAGACTAGGCGAGTCCCCCCTTCTAGCCAGTAGCACCAGCTAGCTCAGAACCATCTGTGGGCATCGATGGCAGCCTGCTGCAGTTTGCGTACCTGGATTTTTTTTTCTTTTTTGTCAAGAGCCTATATCAAGAGTCATCATGGTGCCAAAGTCTCACTCGTGTATGAGATCTTGACTAGGTCAGACCTTGTTTAAAAAAGCAGCAGCAACAAATTAAAAATCGTGTACCACTTGTTACCCTAGAGTCCGGGGCCTCTCGTCTCGCTCTATATTGTGGTTTCTGTGTTGTATAATGTATATTGCACAGAGTAAATTTCAGTGCTTTGGTCTTGCAGGTCACACGAGACTACAGTAGGATTAGTCAACACCCAACCTCAGACTTGCAGCTCTCTACACCAGGGTAGCCCTCACGGGCATTGACCCCTGAGTAGTGAGGCCCAGTAGTCTGGGAGCGTCCTTTGAGCACTTTTTCTTATATTCTGAATTCCTTCCTTCTCTTAATGTGACTTCCCTGAGCCTTGTGGGCTCCCGTATTCGCTTGGGGGTGGGCATCTAATGCCCGTCCTTCGCTTCGGGAAGTTTGGCGGTAGGGAAGTGTCCTCCACTTAACTCGATCCCTATGTGGTATTGGAGAACGCAATCAGGCTTCCACTGGAGGGGTAGAGGACGATTAACTGCCACACTCTCTTAGCCATTGCTGTTAGGTTGATTACCAATAGTTAAGGGGTTTATTGGTCTTTCAGGACAACGGGCAAGCGCCCAGAGGTCGGACTTGTCCGATGCCCATGATGTCTGATCCCCCGGCTACCCCTTCTCCCAGAGGAGGGGCGACCCATGACACCTCTAAGACCACGACTATGAATAATGGAACCACTACAATTGACCAACGAGAACGACCTCATGCTATCCCTCCAGAGAATGCAAGGTATTTGGCTGTCAGATGCGTGAATGAAAATCAGTTGCTTCATCATCAAGGTCCTTGATGGTCAAGAAATTGCGAGATGGTAGCTTCCTTGTAAAAGTGCAATTCAAAACCTAGGTTAACGACTTAAACTGAAGCAGATTCATGATTTCAAGGTAAGAGTAACTATTTCTGTTGGCTCATATAACTGTAAGGGAGTAGTCTTTCATAGGGATTTGAGAATGATGATTGAAAGTGAAATTCTTGAAAACATGAAGGACCAAGGCGTAATGGACCAAGAAAGATAATGTGTGAACGAAAACCGGATTGTGTTTTTTGACCTTTGCTTCAAGTAAAATTCCTGAGTATGTCTATATTGGATACGAACGAGTCCAAGTAAGATCTTAAATTAAAAAACCTGTGTGCTGTAATAGATGCCAAAAATTTGGACACACCTCATTACGCTGTATTGATAAGGATACTGATAAATTCACTTACGGTAAATGTACTGGAGTTCATGACATCACTACATGTACTGGAAACCCTTTCAAGTGTGTTAACTGTGGAGGTCTCAATCAGTCAGGCTCTGCCATGTGCAGCAGCCTGAAGAAGGAGACTGAAATATTAGCATACATGAGAGGTCATGATTTTAGTTACCATGAAGCCAAGAGGAAAGTTGAAGGCTTGACCAACAAGCCAAATAATACCTATGCTTCAGTAGCAACTAACAACACTCCCAGTGCAAGCAGTATCAGTCAGGTGCTTGCAGCTAAGGATAAAGAAATTACTGATATTAAGGAAACGGAAAAATGATTAACAAGTCAAATTGTTGAATTGAACAAACCAATAAAACAAATTACTGAATCAAACCAGCAAAAGCAGCAACGTAAGGATGATACCAAATCACAATCTGGATCATACGTTCCCGTCCAGGTGACTCCTAATAAGACTCCTCAGAGCATATCATCTTCAGCCAGGTGTCTCCCTCGCAGAGAGATGCAGGACATGGAGTCTTTTGTTTCCGTCTTCCCGCGAGAGGTCACTGGGAAGCTCGGGAGAAGAGGCGCCTCCCTCCCAGAAAAAGGCACTTCCAAACCCCAAAAACATAATCTTCGCATTAACCATTATACAATGGAACTGTCGAAGTCTTAGAACTAGAGTAAACGACCTTAGATTATTAGCCTCGTCTTATGCTCCCGATATTATCGTTCTCCATGAGACCCATTTAAACAACTTTATCTCTGATGAATTGGTTTCGTTGAGAAACTACCATCTGTGTCGGAAGGATCGAGAGGGTAGGGGTGGAGGCGGAGTCGCCACGTACATCCACCAGAACCTCCCATTTATAGAAATGACTATAGAATCTACTTTGTAGATTGTCGCATGCAAAGTAAAAGTCAATAGCACGTATATGGCTATATGTTCAGTTTATTGTCCACCTGATAATGTGGTAATTTATGATGAGCTCTTTGCTCTTCAGGATAGTCTGCCCCAAATAAAGTAATTTTAGGTGATTTTACTGCTCATCATACATTATGGGGTTCCCTGCGGGTGGATGGTAGAGGTGAGCAAGTAGTTAAGCTTGTTAATGATTCAGACCTAATCCTTCTGAACGATGGTAGTCCAATGCGAGTGGATGATAATAGCGGTAATTTAAGCTTTATTGATCTATCTCGGGTCTCTTCAGCAGTAGCAGCTAAGTGCCTGTGGCACACCATTGACTTGATGGGAAGCGACCACTTTCCTATTTGTATTATATATTCATGCGACACAATCAGAATGCCTTCAACACCGAAATTTAACGTAGAAAAAGCAGACTGGGTCTCCTTTATAAGGAGCGTCAAGCTCGAACTTGTTGGAGAAACCATTGATGATAAAGTAAACAATATTCAAAATTCTATTTTAGATGCAGCAATGAAATCCATTCCCAAGACTTCGGCAGATAGCGTAAAAGCATAGAGTTCCAGGTTGCCACAGGGTACTGCGTGAATGCAATAGGGCCTACAGGCTTTTCAAAAATAACGTCACAAGCCAGAACTTTTGCAACTATAAATTAGCAAGAATTAGGGTTCACAGAACAATCAGACAAGCCAAAAGAGACATCTGGCAAAGCTTTGTCTCTACAATCAATAGCAACACCAAAATATCACAGGTTTGGTCCAATGTCAATAAAATCAATCTTTCAAAATTAGAAACATCATTCATAAGGGAACCACTTTAGAATCGCCTAGAGACGTCGCTATTGCATTCGCCAGGCAATTCTCTTATACAAGCAGTTCAGACAACTAACATCCTGCATTCCTGACCACCAAGGAAGCGGCTGAGCTGCAACCCACACACTTTGCCACAGGAGATGAATTTAATTACAATAAATACCTTACAATGAGTGAACTTGTCCGGGCCCTAGAAGCCTGTAGAGGAACGTCCCCAGGCCCCGATGAGATTCGGTATGAGATGATAAAGCATTGCTAGAAGTGTACAATGAAATTTGGAAAAGCCAGACTCTTCCAAACTCATGGCACTTCGCCCATATCATTCCCATATGCCATCTCCTACCGCCCAATTGTGTTGACAAGTTGCTTATGCAAGGTCATGGAATGAATTGTTAACTGTAGGCTATTGCATTTTTTGAATTACACGAATTTACTAGTTGAGCAGTGCGGTTTCTGATAAGGACGCCAAACTCTCGATCAGCTAGTACAACTGGCCAGTCATATTCAAATGATGCTCGCTTGGTGCGCACGAGTGTGTGTGCACGCGTGGTTGTATGTGTATGGTTGCGTGCGTGTGAGTGCGTGTGGTGTGGTTATGTGCATGTGAGTAACCCCATAGGTTGAATTGCCCTTGCCGACTATCAGCTCGGTGTTCCTATGTATGCATGATTTTATCCATCCTATTTAAAATCCCTTTTAATGTATCATATTTCTTATGTGTTTTAAAGTTTAATTTTATTGTTTTATTTTCTTTTTATTGAAAGTTGAATATTTTTCACGACACGGCCTCCCGCGGCCCCCTTTGTACCGCGAGAAATAAACATTCGTTATTCTACTGTACCACGGGGCGTTTCTCTCTTCATCCTCTGGCATTTTGTACATATTACATTTAGTTTATACCTAAGTGGCCAGCAGCTCCAGCTAAGGATCCTAAAAGAACGGAAAAGCTAAGTATTAAGCTTCAATGACGGTATTTTTTAAAGATAGAGCTGGACCGTGCAGGATTATAATTATGCATACACCAGATATCATTATGCAGCCTCGTGGTTCTCCCACTTCACCTTATTTCTTTCTTCGGTCTTCTACTACCGTTTCTCCTTTCATTTTACCCTCCTGTATCCTGTACTATTCTTATGCTAACCTATCTACTCTTTCTTCCTGACTCGTTACAGTTTTTAGTTATTTTTATGTGTTAATCATTCATCCGCACACCTAGAATATGCAAAGATTTTCCGCCGTGACTCCTACAATGTCATATCCCTTGGGACTGTAGCAGTAACTAGTAAGAGGGATGTTGACATCAGGGGATGGACATATCCTGCGGATGCCCACTGACCTTTATGGGGAGGGACCTTGGCCCTTAAGGCACTCCTCTGGGTAGGTGGGGCCCCCTAGGGACTACAGGTCTAAAATTTCTGGTGGGCAGCAGTGGGGCGTCACGGCAAAGACCATCAGTCGGGAAATTTCGCATGCTTTCGGATAGCTTTGTTTTTGGTAATTTGTGAGCTACCGTAATTTTTTTTTTTTTTTTTTTTTTTTTTATTGTGTTAGCATGTTGTCATCGCTCTTTCATTCCAGTAAGCTTCATGTTTTGTATTTGTTATAGTATTTTTGAGTTATAGCTAATTCACCTCTTCCAGGTATTTATCGTACTAATCGCCAGATCTGTTTATCCTTTGTGTGGCTCATTTCAGTTTTAGGCATTTTTATGCTTTTATTAACCCGTTCTCCCACAACAGCTGCATTTCGTGCCAGTGTTCAACCCCTGTGCTAGTGCGTGTCAGTAGGGGTCTCCTCGTTGTGTATGTCAGTCTACCCGTTCTGTGCGTCAGTCTGCCCGTCTCCTCGTTCTGTGCGTCAGTCTGCCCGTCTCCTCGTCCTGTATCAGTCTGCCCGTCTCCTCATTCTGTGTCAATCTACCCATTCTGTGCATCAGTCTGCCCGTCTCCTCGTTCTGTGTCAGTCTGCCCGTTCTGTGCGTCAGTCTGCCCGTCTCCTCGTTCTGTATCAGTCTGCCCGTCTCCTCGTTCTATGTGTCAATCTACCCGTTCTGTGCATCAGTCTACCCGTCTCCTTGTTCTGTGCGTCAATCTGCCCGTCTCCTCGTTCTGTGCGTCAGTCTGCCCGTCTCCTCGTTCTGTGTCAGTCTGCCCGTCTCTTCATTCTGTGTCAGTCTGCCCGTTCTGTGCGTTAGTCTGCCAGTCTCCTCGTTCTGTGTCAGTCTGCCCGTCTCCTCGTTCTGTGCGTCAGTCTGCCCGTCATCTCATTCTGTGTTTCAGTCTGCCCGTCTCCTTGTTCTGTGTCAGTCTACCCGTTCTGTGCGTCAGTCTGCCCGTCTCCTCGTTCTGTGCGTCAGTCTGCCCGTCTCGTTCTGTGTCAGTTTGCCCGTCTCCTCGTTCTGTGCGTCAGTCTGCCCGTCTCGTTCTGTGTGTCAGTCTGCCCTTCTCCTCGTTCTGTGTCAGTCTGCCCGTCTCCTCGTTCTGTGTGTCAGTCTGCCCGTCTCATCGTTCAATGTCAGTCTGCCCGTCTCGTTCTGTGTGTCAGTCTGCCCGTCTCCTCGTTCTGTGTGTCAGTCTGCCCGTCTCCTCGTTCTGTGTATCAGTCTGCCCGTCTCCTCGTTCTGTGCGTCAGACTGCCCGTCTCCTCGTTCTGTGTATCAATCTGCCCGTCTCGTTCTGTGTCAGTCTGCCCATCTCCTCGTTCTGTGTCAGTCTGCCCGTCTCCTCGTTCTGTGTGTCAGCCTGCCCGTCTCCTCGTTCTGTGTTAGTCTTCCCGTCTCGTTTGTGTCAGTCTGCCCGTTCTGTGCGTCAGTCTGCCCGTCTCCTCGTTCTTTGTGTTAGTCTACCCGTCTCGTTCTGTGTAGTTCTGCCCGTTCTGTGTTTCAGTCTGCCCGTCACCTCGTTCTGTGTGTCAGTCTGCCCATCTCTTCTGTGTCAGTCTACCCGTTCTGTGCGTCAGGTTGCCCGTCTCCTCGTTCTGTGTGTCAGTCTGCCCGTCTCCTCGTTCTGTGTGTCAGTCTGCCTGTTCTGTGCGTCAGTCTGCCCGTCTCCTCGTTCTGTGTGTCAGCCTGCCTTCTGTGCGTCAGTCTGCCCGTCTTCTCGTTCTGTGCGTCAGTCTGCCCTTCTCGTTCTGTGTGTCTGTCTGCCCGTTCTGTGCGTCTCCTCGTTCTGTGTCAGTCTGCCCGTTCTGTAAGTCAGTCTGCCCGTCTCGTTCTGTGTCAGTCTGCCCGTCTCCTCGTTCTGTGCGTCAGTCTGCCCGTTCTATGCGTCAGTCTGCCCGTCTCCTCGTTCTGTGAGTCAGTCTGCCCATCTCCTCATTCTGTGTCAGTCTGCCCGTTTTGAGCGTGTCTTCCTATCTCCTCGTTCTGCCCGTATTGTGCATCAGTCTGCCTGTCTCGTTCTGTGTATCAGTCTGCCCTTTCTCTCAGACTGCTTGTTTCCTCGTTCTGTGTCAGTCTGCCTGTCTCATTCTTTGTGTCAGTCTGCCCATTCTGTGCATCAGTCTGTGTCAGTCTGCCCTTTCTGAGTGTGTACGTGTCTGTGTCAGTCTGCCCTTTCTGAGTACGTACGTGTCTGTGCCAGTCTGCACCTCTGTGTGTATGCGCATATTGTGTAAATTGTTTCTGTGTGTTTTTAAAGTCTGTACTGTCTCTTTCTATGTATTGTGTTGATGGTTTCTGCCCTTGTGTGTGACCAGTACTTGACCATTCCTTGTCATTGACACATGGCCCATGCCTCAAAAGGGGACGAGGAAGTTGCCTACAAGAAAAGTCCATGACCACAGCAGCTAGCCCTCATCGCTTGCCACTTCCCCAGAAGGGTTAGTGCTGCCCCTTGTTATTAGTGGATCGCAGCCCGATCTGCGAAAGGGCAGTACTGTGTTAGCTGCTGATGTCACAATGCACAAAGAAACCCTGCAACAGATGAAGGAGGGGCACGAGCAGATGGGTCAGCGGATACACAAGTTGGAGAGGCGGTTTGTGGAAGTGGAGCAGAACCAGCAGATGGTGGAGGAATGTCGGCAGTCTGCAGAAAGGTATTAGCAACTGTTGGAGATGATTGGGCGAGCGCTGCCCAATACCATTTCGTCTAGCTCACAAGTAGCTAATCAACAAAATGAACCACCAGCTGCACCACCTCCATGGACGATGACCCCTACTCCACAGCAGGAGTGGGTTGTGGTTGATAACTGTAATGAGGAGACAGGACGTCCTGGCACAGTGCGAGCTTGGCATCCAACAAGCCCTCACAGAGTCTCACATGTCACCAATCCCAGCCCTCGGCCTCGTCGTTATCACATCCAAGAGGGCGATGACTCAAATCTCCAGGTGGCTAGTAGGGCGCCTGAACAACGGCAAGGTAACTCATGCCTCAACCAGTGGACGAGGACAGGTGCTTAGATCATGCTGCTGTAGGGTTGCAGGAGACCCAGGTTTCCAGGCTGGAGGTACCAGTACAGAGCAGCGGCCCATAGAGAGATCTCAGGTCAGAGATTCCTGGTACCATGATCCTTCGAGCCATAGGCCTTGCGGTACGGATCCACCACAGACAATGCAACGTCTGAACTTGAATCCTGGCCCCATTCCTTTGATCCCACACATTCATCATTTGACGGATCGTAATTCGAGCCACCCATCAGGAAGCACATCAGAGGTCCTAGTGCAGTACATCTCCAAGGCCAAAATACCAGAGTTCAGGGGAGAAGTCACTGCAGCTAAGCCCTTCCTCAAAAATCTGGAACAGGAAGGATGGATAGGGCCATTGAAAACCTAGTGAAACCCCTACTGCACAGTTTTTTATACAGGCAGCCAGAACCAACTGTAAAGGCCCAGAACCNNNNTGGGTGTGGTTGTGTGTGTGTTGGTGGTGTGTGTTGTGTGTGTGTGTGTGTGTGCCAGAACATGCAAGACGGTCACTCTAACCCAGTGGTCGGTAACCTTTTGAACATAGTGTGCCAATATAATATTAATACCTTCGTATTAATAACCTGCGTGCCAGTTTTTTTCAGTACTTTATACCCAAATGTTTTTCTTGCACATCGATAACATAAATTTTAAAAATATATTCTATAGTTTTAGATTTATACTCATCATACTAATATCTGGACACAGTGAGCTTCAACAACCCTCAGAGTGATCCGTTGCAAGCGTGCTGCGATGGGGCCTACACCAGCCCATCAAAATTGCCAAAGTCCGTTTCGCGACCGCGAAACTAGAGGGGGAGTGCTGTAGCGGTTCCTGATTGGCCATCAATCGAGAACCGCACCTGACCTGTGATTGGCCGACTCCTGCCTCGGGACCGCCCAAACTACCCGAGTAAACATCGCCGGTCAGGTTCTTAAGCAGCCGGACCTGAGCTGGAATCATCATTCGCATCACTTGTGCTTGGTTCATCACCAAATAAAGAGATAAAAGTTTTTTGGTGAAAGTTTTACACAAGATGTCAGCAACACGCAGGACACTACCAGTCTGCTCTCTAACCAGCCTGCCGGAATGGTTTTTTTCAAGTGGAGCAGGAATTCCTCCTCAGGAATATAACCACCCAGACTACAAATTCCGCCTGCTGATCACTAACCTCCCGCCAGAACTCCTTCTGACCGTCGGCGACCTCCTGCACAATCATCGGTGCGCCACTTACGACGAACTTAAGGAGGCCATTCTTAGGCGAGCAGCACCTAACACCCTGACCGCGTTAACCTCCTTCCTGTCGTCTGACGCCGCGGACAACCGTACTCCCACAGAAATCCTTCACCACTTCCAGCGCCTCCTCACCCGCACCGGCACTACACTCCCACCTGACGTCATGCACTCCCTCTTCCTCAAGCGGCTGCCCGCTGATATCCAGCAAATCCTGCTGGTGTCAATTGCCCCATTGGAGCAACTTGCCCTGCAAGCCGACGCGATGCTCGTAGCTAGGGCACCAACATCGTCAATAACAACAGTGTCTGCCGCAACCTCCGCCGTGACGTTGGAGCCCTTGCAGCCCATGTCCGCCACACTATCCGAGGCCGTGCAGAAGATATCCACACAGGAACGTTCTCACTCCCGGCCTCGCTTTCGCACCCCTTCGCCACCACGCTTTTGAACAAGACATCAGGTGCTCTGCAATGCCCATCCGTCAGCCTCGCTTTCCGCGTTCCTTCACCGCCGCGCAAAGAGTGGAGGAAGCCGCGGAAACTGGGCGCGCCTGTCTTTCGCGGACCTCGGAGGCGTTTATTGTACGTCCGAGATGCCTCCTCCTCCCTACGTTTCCTCGTCGACACAGGGCCGAGGTCAGCCTCTCCGGCCTCCCACAGGGATAAACGCTTCCCCTCCTCCCGCACTCTGGAAGCTGCCAACACATCGCCCATCAACACTTACGGCGAGCGTTCGAGGACCCTCTCGCTGGAAGGCGAGCCCGCCCAACGATTCCAGTGGATCTTCCTCGTCGCCGACGTCCCACACCCATCATCGGCGCCGACTTCTTCGCACACTACGGGTCTGACGGTCGATCTGCAATGTATGACCCTAATCCACCAATCCGGGGCCCGCACGCACGCTGCTCCGGCTCTGGTAAGTACCCCCTAATATATACAGTGCTTCCTAGGACCTGCGCTTCAAGAACATCCTGTGGGAATTCCGCCTTGACCAAGCCGATCACCGGGCCACCCAACCACGGCACGAGGTCCGGTACCACATCGTGACTCACGGTCCCCCTGCCACTTCTCGCTGCCGTCCGCTCGCCCCCGACAGATGTCGCAGTGCCAAGGCGGAGTTCGACTACATGATGCAGTTGGGGATCATACGCCCTTCCAGCAGTCAATGGGCGGCCCTCTGCATTTGGTGAAGAAGAAGGACGGCGACTGGCGCCCCGTGCGGTGATTACCGTCATCTCAACACGATTACCGCCCACGGCAGATACCCCTGCCGCACCTGCACTCCTTCTCCCACGAGCTGTCTGGCTGTACAGTCTTCTCGAGGATCGACCTCGTGAGGGTGTACCCACCAGATTCCGATCACTGAGGAGGAACATCCCCAAGACTGCCGTCATTACACCGTTTGGCCTGTTTGAGTTTCTCAGGATGCCCTTCGGTCTCCGCAACGCTGCTCAGACCTTCCAGTGGTTTATCAAACGACGTGACTCGCGGCCTTGAGGGGGTCTTCGCCTACATCGACGACATCCTCGTCGCCAGCGCCTCAGAGGCAGACCACGCCCGTCATCTCCGCGCCCTCTTCGGCAGACTGCAAGAAGCAGGGGTCGTGATCAACCCAGGGAAATGTCTCTACGGCGCTGCTTCGCTCTTTCCTAGGCACACCGTCACCTCTCAAGGCATCACCAGCACAGGAGAAGGTCACCGCCATTAAGGAAGTTCCCCAAGCCTGCCACGGAGAAACAACTTCGAAATTCCTGGGGATGTACAACTTCTACAGGAGATTCGTTCCCAACTGTGCCCAGCTCCTCAAGCCCTTCACGCCCTGATCACACCTAACAGGGCCAGCAGAAACACCAAAATCAAGTGGACGCCCCCTACCAACGAAGCCTTCGAAGCCTGCAAGGAGCCCTGGCCTCCGCACCCTGCTGAACACCCCCTGCCCGAGGCTCCTCTCAACATAGCCGTCGACGCCTCGACACTGCCATCGCGCTGTCCTCCAGCAACGTCAGGGTAAGCAATGGCAACCTCTTGCCTTCTTTTTGCAGACCCTGTCGCCACGTCAGTCACGATACAGTGCCTTCTGAAGGGAACTCCTGGCAGCGTACTCGCGTGAGGCACTTCCAGCCGTACATGGAGGCAAAGGAATTCCATATCCTGACGGACCATAAACCCCTCACCTTCGCCCTACACTCGAGGACCGCCGCCAATCCCCTCGCGAGGAGCGCCACCTGGACTACATCTCACAGTTCACGACGGACATCCATCACATCCGGGGCGCGGACAACGAGGTCGCCGATGCCCTCTCGAGGGTTACCATAGCTGCAGCGACCCACGCCGACGACGCAGTGGATTACCACCTGGTCAGCAGTGAACAACGCCAGGACGCGTCCATGATTCCACTCATAGAGGGCCAGATTTCCCTTAGCCTTGAGAGAATCAAGATCACAAACTCCCGCGACGACCTGCTCTGCGATGTCTCCCTCGGCTACCCACGACCATACATCCCGCCTTCCCTCCGCCGGCGATTCTTCGACGCATACCACCAGCATCGAGGCATCCGGACCACCCACATCTCATCCGCGGCAAAGTCGCCTAGCCTGGCATCAACAAAGACGTTCAACAGTGGTGCCGCTCGTGCTTCGAATGCCAGAGGACCAAGATCTACAGGCATACAAAATCTCCCTTCCAGACGTTTCCTATCCCAGACGAAAGGTTCCAACACATCCACATCGATATAGTGGGATCCCTGCCCTCGGACGACGGCTACAGCTACATCCTGACGATGATCGACCGCTTCACCAGATGGCCCGAGGCTACGCCTATCCGCGACATCACCGCAGTGACGGTCGCCAGGACCTTCCTCAGTACCTGGATCTCCCGTTTCGGCACGCCGGATACCGTCACTACCGACCGCGGCGCCCAGTTCGAGTCGGAACTCTGGCACCAGCTGATGGTACTACTCGGTTCCAAGAGAATCAGGACGACCGCCTACCACCCTGCGCCAACGGCATGGTCGAGCGACTCCACCGGCATATGAAGCAGGCCCTGACATCGTCCTCTCCAACAGGAGGTGGGTCAACCAACTCCCCCATGTCCTCCTTAACATCCGGACTTCCTTCAAAAGAGACCTGCAGTGCACCGCCGCGGAAATGGTCTACGGAACAACGCTCGCACTCCCTGCAGATTTCATCGTCACAGCCGGCAACTTCGAACCAGGAACCTTCGGCAAACAACTCTGCTAACGGATGACCCTGGTACGCAGCTGACCGACGAGACCCACCTGACAACAGGACATATACATGCCCCCAGGACTCCAGGATTGCTCTCACGTCTTCGTGAGAAAACATCCAGACCTCCTCTCTGTCCTCCGTACGAGGGTCCATTCCCGGTCATCCAAAGGGGCGACAAGACGATCACCATCCGCCGCCCAAAGGGAGAAGACACCCTGACCGTCGACCGCGTCAAACCCGCACACCTACACCAGCCCATCAAAATTGCCAAAGTCCGTTTCGCGACCGCGAAACTAGAGGGGGAGTGCTGTAGCGGTTCCTGATTGGCCATCAATCGAGAACCACACCTGACCTGTGATTGGCCGACTCCTGCCTCGGGACCGCCCAAAACTGACCGAGTAAACATCGCCGGTCAGGTTCTTAAGCAGCCGGACCTGAGCTGGAATCAAGGGCTTACCTGGATCTTTAGGTCCGAGGTTTTTCGTGTTTGTCATCGTGGATGAAGTAAAGAGATTGACACCCCCACGACGGACAAGACGATTGGCTCTTGGTGTAACTGCTTTGGGTGCAGTTGCGCAATACCTGCTTTGGGCTAGTGCCTTTAATTACAGCCTTGATGTGCGAATAATTAAAAGCTCGACGCACAGTGGCAGCCGATAGTTTCGCTGCGAAGTGTTCGGCCGAACACATAAGGGCTCACGCCCGTTCGGCAGGGTTCCGACCCCGACCGGCCTTCCCAAATAGAGACTGTTGGCTACCCTGTGTGCTTCACCGTTTTTTTTTTATACCATTTCCGCCCTTTCATCGTCCAGTTGAATTAGCTCTGCTAGCCTCCCCTCTACCCATCATCCATCACCCTCGCTATGGCGTAACCCTATGGGTCACATTATCAAATTAGCGTATTCTGGGGAGCCTATCTCTTGCGAGGAGGCTCTCCAGAATATCTTCATTATCACTGAGGTGACAGTCACACACCTCTTTAAGGTCCATAATGGCTTCAAGGTGACAGTTGCCAAACCCGAACACTTGACCCCATTTCTTTCGGCCGACGGCCAAAGAAAACTCAAAGATCACGGCTTCTCACCTGTTCCCTCCCCCGAGATGAAGGCTAAGTGTACGATCGTGGCGAAAAAGATCGACAAGACGATCCCCCCACGATCGTGCGAGTCCATCTGCCAGGAGGTTTCCGTCAAGAACGGTGTCACTGTTCTCGACGTTTACAAGCTACCCGAGTCGCGAATCGTCAAGATTCGCGTCTCATCCCCCGAGGAAGCCCAGAAACGGGGACTCATGATGTTTAATACATCGGTCCCCACCTACAACTTGGAACCCGAATGCTTTATTCACATAGACCAATGCCTTAACTGCTACCGTTTCCACCACAAAAACACCAATGTACACAGAGAGATGCTCTCGGTGCGCCGGCGACGGCCATTTCTTCGCCAGGTGCACTGAAACCATCAAATGCTGCAACTGCGAGGGATCGCATGTCGCAGTTAGTGGATCCTGCCCTAAACGGAAGGAAATACTTAAGGCAAAACGAGCTGAGCTCCGCCAAGATAACAACACTGTCCCTTCCTACGCAACAACACTTGCTACACGACCTGCTCAGACGAGTACACCCAGACGACGACCACGACTTCCCCTCGGACAACTCTGCCCACACAACCCCCA
>NW_020870533.1:53877-61377 GCF_003789085.1 Penaeus vannamei | reverse complement strand
ACACGTTCCCTGAGATCGCTCTTCTTAACACCAAAGAACCAACACAAGTGAGGGGAGGGGTCCTAGACCTCACCTTCGCCACTGAAACAATGGTGGAGAGAATTCAGTAGTGTGTCGATGATACGGTTACCAGTGATCACTACGGCATAGTCACCACCCTAATGGATGCAGGTCCAGCACAAAGACCACATCACATTCCCAAATGGAAAACAGAGAAGGCCAACTGGTTTGCCTTCCAGGAAGGCTTGGCTCGATGTCTGAAAGACAATGAACCCAACAATAATGAAAATGTGGATGTGCTAGAGGCAAGGCTAATCCAGGCCATAAATCAGGTAGCCGCCAAAACCATCCCCAGAACTCGCCCATGGTCCAGAACTCACAAAGACGCCTGGTACTATAATGACGAGATCAAAGAGGTCAACCACAGGGTTAATATGTGCAGAAAAAATTCCGACGGCCCTGTTGAGGGAAGCTGTTGCGGATGCCAAGGAAACTGCCAATAGAGTAAGGCAGGAAAAATGGCTGGAATGGTGCCAGACTTTTGGACACCAGATCAGCCTTACAGAGTTGTGGAAACGGGTCAGGCAAGCGACAAGCCGCCAAGCCCCGAAATGCACTCATCATGATCCACAGTCAGAGGCTAACAGATTGGTGCTTGAGTTCACAGCTAGAACCAGCAACGACAATCTGCCTCCTATGATGAGAGAAAAACAACAAAACTTAAATCCAGGAAGACTTGCTCTCTTCAGAGACAAGGCACTCGAATCTGATGACACAGATGTCTTGTTCTCTCTTAGGGAATTAAGAAACTCATACAAAACCAGTTCTGGATCAGCATCGGGATCTGATGGGATCTACAACCCCATCAATTCGCATTTAGCTTTTGTAGGGGAACTTGCATTCTTGCAGGTTATCAACAAATCCTGGTAAACTGCCACGGTGCCCCAGAGCTGGAAACAAGCCACAATAGTTCCCATCCCAAATACAAGGAATCTGGCAAGTACCGTCCCATTTCTCTTCTCAGCTGCCTGGGTAAAACAGCTGAGATGGTACTCAACAGGCTCCGATGGAAGAAGGGTCCCCCTCATGAACACCTGCACAGGTTCACAAGGGGTAAGAGCACTGCACACAGCATTTCCACACTCTTAAGCTCAATCTGCACCTCGCCCGCCATGGTTGTCTTCCTAGACCTGGAGAAGGCTTTAAAGTTGGCAAGCCCGATTGCCATTAAAGAGACCCTAATCAACAAAGGAGTCAAAGGCAGACTCTTGGCCTGGATAGCTGACTACTTTAAAAATAGGTCAGCAAATGTCAGATTTCAAGGCCACCTCTCAAAGCACATGCCACCTGAAAATGGAACTCCTCAGGGAGGGGTTCTCAGTCCAGCCCTGTTTAATACCCTCATGTCTAACATACTCGACATTCACCTGCCATAGGGATGCAAGATCATCTCTTATGCTGATGACTTGGCAATCATAGCCTCTGGTAATCACTGCCTACCTAGAGCTCAGCGTTGTCTGAACCCGGTGTCTGAGAGTGTTGTAGGATGGGTCTAAAAATATCGGCAGCAAAATCCAAAGCAATGGCTCTGAGAACTAATGTCAAAAACAAAAAACTCACTGTACAGGGTATGGATCTGGAATGGGTCAAGGACTACCTATACCTTGGTGTATGGATGGGACACACACTTTCAAAAAGGAGATCCAATACCTGCTTGACAGAACCAAGGAAAGACTGTCAGTCATGAAAGTCATGGCAGGGAGACACATAGGAGCAGGACACAAAGTACTGAGATCATTCTATGTACATGCTGTCCATCCCATTATTGACTATGCATCTGTCGCCCTCATTGCCTCCAGTACAACATTAAAAGAAAAACTAGAAACACATACACCCAGAGTATTGATACGCTTTCAGCTAAAAGAACCATTGCTTGCCATGGGCATGGACTCCCTTCACCCTGACTACAAAGAACCCCGCCGTGGGCAAACGAAATGATCGAATTCTCAATTCTAAATCTTACAATGAGAAAAGATCAATATTCCATGCCTAGCCTAAAGGCACAAGCGAAAAGTGTCAAACTCAGGGTAGCACTACATACTACACGGACGAATCTGCGGGATCCAATAAACCATACAGCAGGCGCCGGTTTTGCAACAAAGGATACCACAGCATCCATTAGGGTCACTGACAATGCCTCAACACACGCGTCCCTAAGGGCAGGACACGTTGTCATTCACACATATTCAAGCGCAACTATTGACAGCTTACAGCATAGCATGACCCTTGACAACATCTACCTCTTGACAACAGTACTAACCATAGCCCAAAGAATCCTCAGTCAGGGTAGAAGAATCATCATTAACTGGGTCCCAAGCCACATAGGCATACACGGGAACGAGCTTGCTGACAAACTAGCTGAAAAGGGCAGGGATATGCCCCCATCCTCCATGATCGTTAAACCCAGCCGAAGAGGACTAAGTCAAAGTACCAAAGCTACAGCGTGTGCAGTCCTCCGCGGAGCACATAGAGAAAATATCACAAAATCGCTCGCTGCTAAGTGGTACTCAGATGCTTCAGGTTATGAGCCACTGGCCTTCCTCCAAACACAAAAAGAGGTACCGGTCATACTATTCAGACTAAGACTAGGTTACTAATGCGCTTGGCAAATTATTGACAGTGAGACTGCCAGGTTATGCAAACACTGCGGCGAGTCTAACGCCATCCTGTTACATTACTTGCAGAATTGTGTACACACAATTCTGCCGGGCTGGTAAAACAGGTCTGTAACATGCTTACCCCGTGAACTAGAAATAAACATAGGCCGGGCCACTGCAGAGAAAAGGCCCGGGCGAAGCATGACTTCGCAAATCTGAATTGAACTGAACTGAACATAAAACAAAAAAAAAAAAAAAAAAAACATAACATTAACGTACAATGAGGGGATTTAGGGGATCTTCGTTTACAAGCGGGAGTGTCCTGGGCCACCATGAGTGGTTCGTGTGTGTGTGTGTGCTTGTATGATGTCATCATAGTTGGTGTTGTCTATATGTTGTATGCGATCCAAGGCTTGCTTGGCGAATGTATGTATGCTTATGTTCAGTGGCTCTATGTTGTATATTCGGTGTAGTGATTGTGTGGTGATTCCGTGGTGTATTTTGTGCTGTACTGTGATGTTGCTTATCCAGTATAGTGATTTGTTCTGTCGAGATTGCAATCAGCAGTATGGGCATGTATTCGAGTATGGGTCTTACCGTAGTTTTGTAGAGTTTGACTTTTGTTTGTGTTGAGCAGTATGAGAAGCTGTACGTGCTTGGCTTATTCTGTGTTGTGCGTGTGTGGAAATACCGTGTTTGTTGAAGTGTAATGTTTCCTTTGCTTGCGCAGGGTATGTCTCTGTTGTTTGTGATTGAGGATGGGTTGTATCGAGCCAGTGGTATGATAGTGAATTTGTGTTTGTATTTTCCATTTGTTTTAGTATGTGTTGATTGTGTTATTGGCTGTTTGAGTGGCTGCTTTTGGAGGGGTGTGAGATGATTTGTGTTATGTCGTCTGCGTATGTTGTGTAGTTGGTGTAAGGTTCTGGGGATGGTAATGAGGCAGTGTATAGGGTGTAGAAGGTTGGCGTGAGGACACTTTCCTGTGGAACTCCACTTCTGAGGTGGATGGGGGGGCCGAGATAAGATCCAAGCCGGATGTTGGCCGATCTGTCGTCCAGGAAGTTGCATAAGAGGCGTGTGATATGTGGAGGCAGTTGAAGTTGTTATTTTGTATTTGAGACTGTCATGTCAGACCTCATCAAAGGCCTATTTGACGTCTCGTAGTATAATGTTAGTCTGGTGCTTGTTTCCGAGACTGTGAGCGATTTCCTCGTATGCGAGAGTGATTGCACTCCCAGTCCCTCTGTGTGGGCTAAAGCTGTGTTGCTTAGTGTTATATATGTTGTTTTCAAATTGTTTTGAGTCTGTGTGTGATTATCCTCTCTTGCAACTTCCCAGGGACCTCTTGCAAGGAGATCGGTCTGAAGCTGGTCACCTCGCAAGGTGGCTTCCCCGGCCTGGGTATTAAAACACGCGAGGCTTGTTTAAAGTGGGAGGGTAAGTATCCCATGGCCAGGGAAGCGTTGAAAATATGGCGAAGTCTGGTGATCACGATGGGTGGGAGGTTGTAGAGGTTAAGAAACCAGACTGGATTTTTATTTCTTTATTGTTGAGGAACCAAGTACAAGTACTGCCAGGTCAACAGTCGTGTGGAGAATGATGATTCCGCCTCTGGTCCGGCGGCTTAAGAACCTGATCGGAGATGTCAGCTTGGCCGATGTGGGCGGTTCCACGGCGGGAGTCGGCCAATCGAGTCAGATGCGGTCCTGCGTTGACGGCGAATCAGGAGCCGCTACAGCACTCCCCTCTACTGTAGCGGTCGCGAAACGGACTCTGGCGATCCTGAAGGGCTGCTGCAGGTGTGCGGGCTTGACTCGGTCGATGGTCACGGTGTCTTCTCCCTTAGGGCGTCTTGTCCCCTCTTCTGATGACCGGGAAGCGCCCTTCGTAGGGAGGGCAGAGAGGGGATTTCGGGTGTTTTCTACGAAAACGTGCGAGCAGTCTTGAAGTCCCGAGGGTATGTAGAAGTCTTGTTGCCGCGAGGGTCTCGTGGGTCGGCTGCGTACCTGACGAAGGTCCCTGGTTCGATAGTGCTGGCCTTGACGAGGAAATCCGCGGGAAGGGCGAGCGTGGTTCCGTAGACTATTTCTGTGGTGGTGTACTTCAAGTCCTCTTTGAATGACATCCGGATATTGAGGAGGACAAGGGAAGCTGGTCGACCCACCCCTGTTGGAGGAGGAGGATGTCAGGGCCTGCTTCATGTGGCGGTGGAGTCGCTCGACCATGCCGTTGGCGCAGGTCGTCCTGATTCGCTTGGACCCGAGGTCAGTAGTGACGGTGTCCAGGGTGCCGAAGCAGGAGACCCAGGTGTTAATGAAGGTCTTGGCGACCGTCCTTGCGGTGATGTCGCGGATGGGTGTAGCCTCTGGCCATCTGGTGAATCGGTCAGTCATCATAATGCAGGTGAAGCTGTCGTCCATGGGTAGGAGTCCCGCTATGTCGATGTGGACGTGTTGGAACCTCTAATCTGGAATGGGGAAGGTCTGGAGAGGAGATTTAGTGTGCCTGTGGACCTTTGTCCTCTGACATTCGATGCACGAGCGACACCACTGCCGAACATCTTTGCTGATGGAGGACCAGACAACCTTGCTGTGGATGAGGTGTTGGGTGGCCCGGATGCCGCAATGCTGATGGTAGGCATCGAAAAATCGCCGACGGAGGGAAGGCGGGATGTATGGGCGGGAGTAGCCGAGGGAGACGTCGCAGAGAAGGTCATCGCGGGTGTTCGGGATCCTGACTCTCTCAAGGTTAAGGGAAGACTGGCCCTCGATGAGAGGAGTCATAGACGCGTCCTGCTCTCTGCTGACCAGATGATAATCCACTGCGTCGTCGGTGAGGGTCGCTGCGGATATGGTTGTCCGCGCCCCGAATGTGCCGGAAGTCCGTCGTGAATTGGGAGATGTAGTCCAGGTGGCGCTCCTCGCGAGGGGATTGACGGCGGGTCCTCGAGTGTAAGGCAAAGGTGAGGGGTTTATGGTCCGTCAGGATGTGCAATTGCTCTGCTTCCACAAACGGCAGGAAATGCTTCACTGCGGAGTATGCTGCCAGGAGTTCCCTGCCAAAGGCACTGTACCGGGAAAGGCATGGCGACAGGGTCTGCAAAAAGAAAGCAGTGAGTTTCCATTGCTTACCCTGATGTTGCTGGAGGACAGCACCGATGGCAGTGTCGGAGGCGTTGACCGCTATGTTGAGAGGAGCCTCCGGCAGAGGGTGGTTAAGCAGGGCGGTGGAGGCCAGGGCTTCTTTGCAGGCTTCGAAGGCTTCGTTTGTCGGGGACGTCCACTTGATTTTGGTGTTTTTGCTGGCCCTGTTAGGTGTGATCAGGGCATGAAGGGGCTTGAGGAGCTGGGCACACCTGGGGACGAACCTTCTGTAGAAGTTAAACATGCCCAGGAATTTCCGCAGCTGTTTCTCGGTCGCTGGCCTGGGAAACTTCCTTATAGCAGTGACCTTCTCCTGCTTTGGGGTGATGCCTTGGGGGGTGACGGTGTGGCCGAGGAAAGAGAGGGAAGCGACACCGAACTGGCATTTTCCCGGGTTGACGACGACGCCCGCTCCTTGCAGTCTGCCGAATAGGGCGCGGAGATGGCGGGCGTGGTCTGCTTCTGAGGTGCTGGCGACGAAGATGTCGTCGATGTAAGCGAAGACGCCCTCAAGGCCACGAATCACGTCGTTTATGAATCGTTGGAAGGTATGAGTGGCGTTCCGGAGACCGAAGGGCATCCTGAGGAATTCGAAAAGGCCAAACGGTGTAATCACGACCGTCTTGGGGATGTCCTCCTCAGTGATCGGGATTTGGCAGAAGGCCCGCATGAGGTCGATCCTGGAAAAGACCGTACAGCCAGACAGCTCGTGGGAGGAGTGCAGGTGTGGCAGGGGGTATCTGTCGGGGGCGGTGATCGTGTTCAGGTGACGGTTATCACCGCACAGGCACCAGTCACCATCCTTCTTCTTCACCAGATGCAGAGGGACCGCCCATTGGCTGCTGGAAGTGCGTATAATCCCCAACTACATCATATGGTCCAACTCCGCCCTGGCACTGCGACATCTGTCAGCGGCGAGCGGACGACAGCGAGAGTGGGCAGGGGGACCGTGGGTCATGATGTGGTGCCGGCATTCGTGCCGTGGTTGGGTGGCCCTGTTGATCGGCTTGGTCAAGGCCGGGAATTCCCACAGGATGTTCTTGAAGGCGCAGGTCCCGGGAAGCACTGTTTATATTAAGGGGGTATTTACCAGAGCCGGAGCAGCGTGCGTGCGGGCCCCGGATTGGTTGATCAGGGCCATACCTTGAAGATTAACCGTCAGACTGTAGTGTGCCAAGAAGTCGGCGCCGATGATGGGTTGAGGGACGTCGGGACGAGGAAGATCCACTGGAATCGTTGGGCGGTCTCGCCTTCCAGCGAGAGGGTCCTCGAACGCTCGCCATAGGTGTTGATGGGCGATGTGTTCCAGAGTGCGGGAGGAGGGGAAGTGTTTATCCCTGTGGGAGGCCGGGAGGTGGCTGACCTAGGCCCCTGTGACGACGAGGAAACGTAGGCAGGAGGAGGCATCTCAGACATACAATAAACGCCTTCGAAGTCCACGAAAGACAGGCGTGCCCAGTTTCCGCGGTTTACTCCAATCTTTGCGCGGCGGTGAAGGGGTACGAAAGTGAGGCCGGGAGTGAGAACGTTCCTGTGTGGATATCTTCTGCACAGCCTCGGATAGTGTGGCGATGTGGGCTGCAAAGGATCCCAACGTCACAGCGTAGGTGGTGGTTGCGGCAGACACTGTTGCTATCGACCACGTAGGTGCCCTATCTGCGAGCATCGCGTCGGCTTTTAGGGCAAGTTGCTCCAAT
>NW_020870533.1:20000-30088 GCF_003789085.1 Penaeus vannamei | reverse complement strand
TTTCACTCAAAAACATGAGGCACAAGAAAATGCCCTTTCCATCAAAATCAAGGAAGGAAATGCCCTTTCATCATTCAAAATCTAGGGAAGAAAATGCCCTTTCAACTCAAAATCCGGGAAAGGAATGCCTTTCAACTAAAAATCAGGGGAAAATGCCCTTTCACGTCAAATCAGGGAAAGAAATGCCCTTTTCACTCCAAATCCAGTAAAGAGAAAATGAACGTTTCACTAACACAAATAATAGGGGATAAATTGCCTATTCACTCAAAATCAGTGGAAATGAAAAATGCCCTTTACACTCAATAATCCAGGGAAAGAAAATGCCTTTCACTCAAAATCAAGTAGAAACAGAAAAATGCCTTTTCACTCAAAATGAGGGAAAGAAATGCACTTTCAAACTCTCGAAATTCAACGGAGATATAATAAATGCTCTATATCACTCAAATCAGGAAGAAATACCCTTTTCATCAAATCAGATAGCAAGAAAATGCCTTTCACTCAAATCAGGAAAGAAAATGCTCTAATTCCTCAAATCAAGGAAAGAAAATGCCCCT
Organism: Penaeus vannamei; assembly: GCF_003789085.1. Lineage (NCBI taxonomy): Eukaryota > Metazoa > Arthropoda > Malacostraca > Decapoda > Penaeidae > Penaeus > Penaeus vannamei. The sequence goes on along the minus strand of NW_020870533.1, from coordinate 29,534 downwards.
TCATAATCAAAAATCACGAAAGAATGCGCTTTCACTAAAAATCGGGAAAGATAAATGCCGCTTTTAACATAAAATCAGGGAAAGATAAGCCTTTCACTAAATAAAATCAGGGAAAGAAAATGCACTTTCACTCAAACCAGGTAAAGAAATGCTATTTCACTATCAAATCAAGGGAAATGAAAATGATCCTCTATTCAAAGTCAAAATCAGGAACAAGAAATAATGCCCTTTTATCAACTAAAAATAAAAAAAAATCCCCTCATCATAAGAAAATCAATCATTCACACCTCATAAAATCCAGGGCATAAGAATAAATGTCACCTTTATCACTCAATACAGTGAGGAAGAATATTGACCTTATATTCACTCAATTAATCAGGTGAATAGAAAATGCCCTTCTCATTCCAAAACAAGGGAAAGAAATGCCTTTCAAGTCAAAATCAGGGAAAGAAAATGCATCTTTCAACTCAAAATCAGGGAAAGAAAATGCCCTTTCACTCAAAATCAGGGAAAGAAAATGCCTTTCACTAAAAATCAGGGAAAGAAAATGCCCTTTCACTCAAAATCAGGGAAAGAAATTGCCTTGAATCAGGGAAGGAAAATGCCTTTCACTCAAATCAGGGAAAGAAAATGCCTTTCACTATCAAAATCAGGAAAGAAAATGCCTTTTCACTAAAAATCAGGGAAAGAAAAATGCCTTTCACTCAAAATCAGGGAAAGAAATTGGTCAAAATCAGGGAAAGAAATGCACTTTCATCAAAATCAGGAAAGAAAATGCCCTTTCACTCAAAATCAGAAAAAAAATGCCTTTCATCAAAATCAGGGAAGAAAATGCCTTTCACTCAAATCAGGGAAAGAAATGACCTTTTCAAATCAGGGAAAGAAATGCTTTTCAGAAAATCAGGGAAAGAAAATGCCCTTTCACTCAAAATCAGGGAAAGAAAATGCCCTTTCAGTATAAATCAGGGAAAGAAAATGAACTTTCACTCAAAATCAGGGAAAGAAAATGCCCTTTCACCAAAATCAGGGAAAGAAAATGACTTTCACTCAAAATCAGGGAAAGAAAATGCCTTTTCACTAAAATCAGGGAAAAAAATGCCCTTTCACTCAAAATCAGGGAAAGAAAATGCCTTTCACTCAAAATCAGGGAAAGAAAATGCCTTTCACTCAAATCACGGAAAGAAAATGCCTTTCACTCAAAATCAGGGAAGAAATGCCATTTCACTCAAATCATGCTTTCACTCAAATCAGGGAAAGAAAATGCCTTTCACTCAAAATCAGGAAAGAAAGCCTTCATCAAAATCAGGGAAAGGAAATGCCCTTTCACTCAAAATCAGGAAAGAAATTGCCTTTCAAAATCAGGGAAAGAAAATCCTTTCACTCAAATCAGGGAAAGAAAATCCTTTCACTCAAAATCAGGGAAAGAAAATGCCCTTTCACTCAAAATCAGGGAAGAAAATGTTTTTCACTCAAAATCAGGGAAAGAAAATGCCTTTCACTCAAAATCAGGGAAAGAAAATGCCCTTTCACTCAAAATCACGGAAAGAAAATGCCTTTCACTCAAAATCAGGGAAAGAAAATGCCCTTTCACTCAATCAGGGAAAAAAATGCCTTTTACTCAAAATCAAGGAAAAAATGCCCTTTCAGTATAAATCAGGGAAAAAAATGCTTTCACTCAAAATCAGGGAAAGAAAATGCCCTTTCACTCAAAATCAGGAAAGAAAATGCCCTTTCACTCAAAATCAGGGAAAGAAAATGCCCGTTCACTTCAAAATCAGGGAAAGAAAATGCCCTTTCACTCAAAATCAGGGAAAGAAATGCCCTTTCACTCAAATCAGGGAAAGAAAATGCCCTTTCACTCAAAATCAGGGAAAGAAAATGCCTTTCAAGTCAAAATCAGGAAGAGAAAATGCCTTTCACTCAAATCAGGGAAAGAAAATGCCCTTTCACTCAAAATCAGGGAAGAAAATGCCCTTTCACTCAAAATCAGGAAAGAAAATGCCCTTTCACTCAAAATCAGGGAAGAAAATGCCCTTTACTCAAATCAGGGAAAGAAATGCCCTTCTCAAATCAGGGAAAAGAAATCTTCACTCAAATCAGGGAAAGAAATGCCCTTTCGGGAAAGAAAATGCCCTTTCACTCAAAATCAGGGAAAGAAAATGCCCTTTCCAGTCAAAATCAGGGAAAGAAAATGCCTTTCACTCAAAATAAGGAAAGAAAATGTCCTTTCACTCAAATCAGGGAAAGAAATGCCTTTCATCAAAATCAAAAAGAAAATGCACTTTCACTCAAATCAGGGAAGGAAATTTGCCTTTCACTCAAAATCAGGGAAAGAAAATGCCCTTCCTCAAAATCAGGGAAAGAAATGCCCTTTCACTCAAAATCAGGGAAAAAAATGCCTTTCACTAAAATCGGGAAAGAAATGACTTTCTCAAAATCAGGGAAAGAAAATGCCTTTCACTCAAATCAGGGAAAGAAAATGCCCTTTCACTCAAAATCAGGGAAAGAAAATGCCCTTTCACTAAAATCACGAAAGATAATGCCTTTCACTCAAATCAGGGAAAGAAATGCCTTTCACTCAAAATCAAGGAAAGAAAATGCCTTTCACTCAAATCAGGGAAAGAAAATGCCTTTCACTCAAAATCAGGGAAAGAAATGCCTTTCACTCAAAATCAGGGAAAGAAAATGCCTTTCACTCAAAATCAGGGAAAGAAAATGCCTTTCACTCAAAATCAGGGAAGGAAAATTCCCTTCACTCAAAATCAGGGAAAGAAATGCCTTTCACTCAAAATCAGGGAAAGAAAATGCTTTTCACTCAAAATCACCCTTTCACTCAAATCAGGGAAAGAAAATGCCATTCAGTCAAAATCAGGGAAAGAAATGACTTTCACTCAAAATCAGGGAAAGAAATTGCCTTTCACTCAAATCAGGGAAAGAAAATGCCCTTTCACTCAAAATCACTTTTCAATAAATCAGGGAAGAAAATGCGTTTTCTAAAATCAGGGAAAGAAAATGCCTTTTCAAATCAAAAATCAGGGAAAAAAATGCCCTTTCACCAAAATCAGGAAAGAAAAATGCCTTTCACTCAAATCAGGGAAAGAAAATGCCACTTTCACTTCAAAATCAGGGAAAGAAAATTCTTTCACTCAAAATCAGGGAAAGAAAATGCCCTTTCACTCAAAATCAGGGAAAGAAAAATGCCCTTTCACTCAAAATCAGGGAAAGAAATTGCCTTTCAAGTCAAAATCAGGGAAAGAAAATGCCTTTACTCAAAATAGGGAAAGATCACCTTTCAGTAAAATCAGGGAAAGAAAATGCTTTCACTTTGCACTTCACTCAAATCAGGGAAAGAAATTCCTTTCATCAAAATCAGGGAAAGAAAATGCCCATTCAGTCAAAATCGGGAAGAAAATGCCCTTCACTCAATCAGGGAAGAAAAAGCCTTTCACTCACAAATCAGGGAAAGAAAATGCCAAGGGAAGAAATTTACTCAATTCAGGGAAAGAAAATGCCCTTTCACTGAAAATCAGGGAAAGAAAATGCCTTTCACTCAAAATCAGGGAAAGAAAATGCCTTTCACTCAAAATCAGGGAAAGAAAAATGCCTTTCACTCAAATCGGGAAAGAAAATGCACTTTCACTCAAAATCAGGGGAAAGAAATGTCCTTTCAATCAAATCAGGGAAGAAAATGCCTTTTCAGGGGAAAAGAAAATGCCCTTCACTCAAAATCAGGGAAAGATCCTTTCACTCAAAATCAGGGAAAGAAAAAAATCAGGGAAAGAAAATCCCTTTTCAGTTCAAAATCAGGGAAGAAATGCCCTTTCAGTCAAATCAGGAGAAAGAAAATGCCTTTCAGTCAAAATGCAGGGGGAAAAAATTGCCCTTTCACTCAAAATCAGGGAAAGAAATACCTTCTTACTCAAAGTCAGGGCAAGAAAATGCCCTTTCAGTCAAATCAGGGGAGAAATCCCCTTTCATCAAATCAGGAAAAGAAAAAGCTTTTTCACTCAAATCAGGGCAAAAAAATGCCTTTCACTCAAATCAGGAAAGAAAGATGCCCTTTCACTCATAATCCGGAAAGAAAAATGCCCTTTCAGTTTTATCAGGGAAAGAAATGCCCATTCACTCAAACCAGGGAAAGAAAATGCCCTTTCACTCAATCAGGGAAGAAATTGAATCAAAATCAGGGAAAGAAAATGCCCTTTCACTCAAAATCAGGGAAAGAAAATGCCCTTTCAATGCAAAATCAGGAAAAGAAATGCCACTTCCGTCAAAATTAGGGAAAGAAATGCCCTTTCAACTCAAATCAGGGAAGAAAATGTCCTTCTCACTCAAAATCACGAAGAAAAGCCTTCTCCATTCAAAATCAAGGAAAGAAAAGCCCTTTCACCTCAATCAGGGAAAGAAATACCCTTTCAGTGCAAAATTGGAAAGAACAATGCCCTTCCATACATATCAGGTAAACAGAAAATGGCCTTTTTAGTCAAAATCAGGGAAAGAAATGCTCCTTATTCACTTCAAATAAGGGAAAGATAAAAATACCTACTTTCACTCATAAGTCAGGGCAAAGAAAATTGCCCTTTTCAGTCAACACAGGGAAAGAATGCCTTTCATTCACAATCAGGGAAGGAAAATGTCCGTCTTTCAGTCAACTCAGAGGTAAATGAAAATGCCTTTTCAAACTCAAAATCAGTAATAGGAATAGAAATAGCCCTTTATCAGTTAATATAAGGTGAAAGAAAATGCCCATTAATACTCCAAACTCAGGGAAAGAAAAATTGCTCTATTTCAGTACAAACAGCGAAAGAAAATTGCCTTTCAAGTCAAATTCACAGGGAAGAAATTCACACTTTCACTCAAAATCAGGGTAAGAAAATAGTCCTATTATCACTAAAAAACCTCAGGGAAAGCAAATGCCTTTTCAAACTCAAAATTAAAAGTAGAAGAATAAGAAAATGCGTTTTAAATCACTCAAATCTAAAGGGAATAGAAAATCACTTTCTAAAACTAAATCAGGAAAAGAAATTATGCCACCTTTCACTCAAAATCTACGGAAAGAAAATGACCTTTCACTCAAATCATATTTGGAAAGAATAAAATGCACCTTCTACAACTCAAATCCAAGGAAAGAAAATGCCCTTTCCTCAAAATCAGCGGAAAGAATATGCACTTTCACTCAATAATCAGGGAATAGAGAAATTGACCGCTATTATCAGCCAAAAACACGAAAAGAAATATCTTCTACAGTTCATATTCAGGGAGAGAAAATTGCCTCTTCCTATATCAATACAGGAAAGAAATGCCTCATTTCGCTCAAATCAGTACGGAAAGGAAAATGCCCTATTTCACTCAAATCAGGGAAGAAATCCTTTTATCCACTTATAAATAAATAGAGAAAGAAAATGCCCTTATTACATACTCAAAATCAGTAGGAAAGAAAAGCCCTTTCACGTCATAATATCTAGGGAAAGTAAAATGCCTTTCTAATACTCAAAATCAGGGAAATGATAAATGCCTCTTATAACACTATAAAAAAATAGGGAATGAAAATGCCTTTCACTCTAAATCAAGGAAAGAAAATGCCATTCATTTTAAAATCAAGGGAACAAGAATTGATCAACTTCACACGCAAAATCATGGGTAAAGAATGCCGTGCTAATCAGTGCTAATAATCTAACGAAAGAAAATCTTCCAGTCAATATCTGAAGTAGGAGAGAAAATGACCCTTCCAGTCAATATCAGTAAGAAAGAAATCCCTTGCGTGTCTCCGAGTGTAATGTCAGAGAAAGATAAGGTGTTGTCGCTCGTTTGGTCCAGGTCATGATATGTCAGTTGTGGAATAAAGTGCCTGTTGTGTGTCGCTAGTGTTCATGCTGGTGGATATGAGAAATATGTCCGTTTGCCAGTGGTCATGATGTTGCTAGGTAGAAGATAAAGTGACCTCTTCCGCATGTGCAATTAGTTCAGGGATAAATGAAGAAATTGTGTCCTTGGCTCGCAGTCATATATTAGGTGGTAGATATGAAAATGGCCTTTTGTGATCCAGTCTAATATCAGGTGAAAGAAATATGCCTCTCGTCTGCTTCGTCGAATAGGTCTGCTGGGACAGAGTATAAGTTGCTTCGCTGTAGATTATAGGGGGAATATGAATAATACTGCCGCTTACAGTCAGGTATAATCATAAGGGAAATGAAATGCCTCTCAGTCAAATAATCTAGAGAAGTAAAATGACCCTTTCCAGATCAATATCAAGGGAAAGAAAATGCCTTCCAAGTCAATCTCAGTGCGAGAAAGAAAATGCCTTCAGTCCAATATACAGGAAAGAAATTAGCCCTTCTCAGTCATATCAGTAGGAAAGAATCAATGCCTCACTTATCTATTAATCAAATAACGGGAAACGAAAAAGCCTCTACACAAGTCCAATTATCAGGGAAAGAAAATGCCCTTCCAGTCAATATCAGTATGGAGACTGACATCCGCCATATCAGCTATCACACGCGCAGAAAATGAATAACAGATAAATATCAGGGCAGCAACCCCACCATGCCTTCCATAATATCACACAGGGTCAAGAAATGCAAACAATCCAGTCAATATCAAGGTAGGGGAGAAGAAAAATGCCTATCTTAATTCTAAATCAGGGAAAGAAAATGACCCACTCCAAGTCAATATAGCGGAAGAAAATGCTCCTTTCATTAAAATCAGGGAAGAAAATGCCCTTACCAGTCAATATGCAGACGGAAACAGAAAAATCCTCAGTCAATATCAGAGGGAAAGAAATCGCCTAACAGCTCAATCATCGGGAAAGAAAGATGCCCTTCCATTCCAATATCAGGAAATGAAAATTGCATACTTACCGTCAATAATCAGATGAGAAAGAAATAAGCCCTTCAGTCATTCAATAGGAAAGAAAATGCCTTCCAGTCAATATCTAGAAGGATCAATGAAAAATGCCCTTTCAGTCAATATCAGTAAGAAAGAAATGCCCTTCCAGTCAATATCAGGGAAAGAAAATGCCCTTCCAGTCAATATTCGAGCAAGAAAGAAAATGCCTTCAGATCAATTCAGAGTAAAGGAAAAATGCCCTTAGGCCAGTTCTAACGTATCAGGAATAGAAAATGCCCTTTAGTCAATACTAGGAAGAAAATGTCCCTCCAGATAATATCAGTGGAGAAATGAAAATTGCTCCTATCCATTCAATATAGGGCATAAGAAAAATGCCCATATCCAAGTCAATATCAGGGAGAATAGATAAAGCCTTACATTATTATCCAAAATCCAGGTGGAAAAAATATGCTGCACTTCCGTACATATCAGGGTAAAGAAGAATGCCGCATTTCTATTCAATATTCAGCGGAAAGAGTAAAATGCTCTTATCACAGTCGAGTGAGAGGGAAAGAAAATGCCCTTCCAGTTCAAACATAATAAATTAGGAAAGAAATGAGCTCATTCACAGTTCAATATCCAGGATAAGATAAGCCCTTTTACCAGTTACCAATATTACAGTAGGAAAGAAAAATGCCTTACTCAGTCACAATATTCAGTAGGAAAGAAATGCCTTACCAGTCAATATCAGCGGCTAAAAATTGCACCTTTCAGTCATTCAGAGAAAGAAAATTGACCCTTTGATATCCAGTCAGTATCAGGGAAGACAATGCCCTACAGTTATAAATATCATGGGAAGAATAAAATGCCACTCAGTTAATTTCTAGACGTGAAAGAAAATGACCATTCAGTCAATATCAGGGAAGCAAAATGCCTCCATGTCAAATCATACAGGGAAGAAAATGCCTTACTACATGATGAGTCAATATCAGGAGAAAGAATAAAATTGCCGCTTGTAATCAAGTCAATATACTAAGTGAGAGAAAAAATGCCTCTTTATACCAGTCAATATCAGTGGAAAGAAATGCCCTTCCAGTTCTAATCATCAGGGTGAAAGAAAATGTGCCGCAGTTCAGATATTGGTGAGAAAGTAAGATATGCCCTTGGCGTGCAACCAAGTTTCATGGAAAGAAAATTGTCCTGTTACAGTGGTCAATATCAGGTGATAATGAAGCTTGCTCGCTTGTGCATTCAATTATTCTCAGGGGAAAGAAAATGCCCTTGGTCGCATGACCAGATTTCAGTGTTGAAAGAAAAATTGCTCCTTTTATGCATGTCTAATATCAGTGAGAAAGAATATTGCTCGTTTATGTACCGTCAATATTCAGGTGAAAGAAATGTGCTCATTCAGCATGTGATATTATAACTATATTCAATTATCAGTGGAAAGAAATGCCTTCATAACCAATAATCAGGGAAAGAAAATTAGCCTTATAATAGTCCCAATATCAGGGAAAGAAAATGCCCTTCCAGTCAATATCAGGGAAAGAAATACCAATATCAGGGAAGAAAATGCCCTTACCAGGTGCCTCTCAGTCAATATCAGGGAAAGAAAATGCCCTTCCAGTCAATATCAGGGAAAGAAAATGCCCTATCCAGTCAAATATCAGGGAAAGAAAATGCCTTCCACCAATATCAGGAAAGAAAATGCCTTCAAGGGAAAGAAAATGCTTTCCAGTGAAAGAAAATGCCCTTCCAGTCAAATCAGGGACAGAAATGCCTTCAAAATCAGGGAAAGAAAAATGCCCTTCCAAGTCAATATCAGGGAAAGAAATGCCCTTTCCGTCAATATCAGGGAAAGAAATACAGTCAAATATCAGGGAAAGAAAATGCTGCATCTAAATCCTTCCAGTCAAAAATCTGTGCAAGAAAATGCACTTTCAATCTAAATTGTTGAAAAATACACTTTCATTCAAAATCTGGAAAAGAAAATTCCCTTTCAGTCAAAATTAGTGAAACAAACCACCCTTTCATTCAAAATCTGTGAAAGAAAATGCCTTTTCATTCAAAATCTGGGAAAGAAAAGGCTCTTTCAGTCAAAATCAGGAAACAAAAAGTGAAAATCTGGGAAAGAAAATGACCTTTCAGTCAAAATCAGGGAAATAATATGTCCATAGTCAAAATACCTTTTTATCCGGAATTAGAAAATTATTTTTATATATGCCTCTCCTAAAATATTTCCACATCATGGTATTTGGTTCATACATTAGTGTTAATATTATTGTTCATCCTTTAGTGTTTATGTTAAATGATAATAATATAATTCATACTACCACTATCTCTTTATTCCTTAAATTACTGTCAATAGTATTATCATTATTATCATTACATTTTTGTCAACATTTTCATTATTTTAGGATCGTTCATGTTGATGTGATAATGACTAATGTCCATGCATATTCACGAAAAAAAAAAAAACACACACACACACGCACGCACGCACGCACGCACGCACGCACGCACGCACACACTCCAACATACAAAGAGACAGATACACACATACACCACGTCCACTCCACCACACATGCAGGCATTTACACAAGCGGGCCCTCCACATAAACGCAATACTCACCCCATAACATGTAAGCCAATCCCTGGAAATTAAGGCACAACGAGGAACACTGAATGGCCGAAGTGGAATGATAAAAT
>NW_020870532.1:2500-18988 GCF_003789085.1 Penaeus vannamei | reverse complement strand
ATGCAACATCACGAGATAACAAACTCGCCTCCGCTGACCAGCAACCATTTCATTCTGGTGCTCGCGGAAACAAAAACCACGCGCACAATTCCTGCCGCCGTGCGTCGCCACATCGCCTTCTGGTTTGCTTTGCCCATCGTATTCTTTGTCGTCATACCGCAGGAACTAATTTGTCATCAATTAACTCAGGCTTAATCAGCCACTGTAACTCATTTAAGTTCAGAGCTAATGAAAGACCCGCAAATGTATCAATTAAGTTCTCATCAACCCACCGGTTAAAAACTGTATCAAAACAAAGGTCAACGAGCCTAATGATCAGTTAAGACCTCGATTTACAGTCAGGCTACTATGTATCAATTTAAGTCGATTATTAAATCAGTGGCCTAACTGTAATCCAGCTTAAACTGGTCAGACGAATATATAGTCAGGGCTAATGTCATCAAACTTAAGTCGATTTAAGCGTCAGCTCAATGAAATCAATTAAGTCCCCGATTATCAGTTCAGGCTACATTGTATCAATTTTAAGTCAGCTGCTAATGTAGGCAATTAAGTCCGATCTATACAAGTCAGATCCTGCTAATGTATTCCACATTAATTGCGTCCGAATTATCAGTCAGGCCTAATGTTATCAATTAAGTCGATCTAAGTCAGAGGCTAATGGTAATCAATTAAGTCGATTAAGTCAGGCTATGTATCAATTAAGTCATTAAGTCAGGCTAATGTATCAATTAAGTCGATTAAGTCAGGCTAATGCTATCAATTTAAGTCAGGCTAATGTATCAATTAAGTCGATTAAGTCAGGCTAATGTATCAATTAAGTCGATAAGTCAGGCCTAATGTAATCAATTAAGTCAATTAAGTCAGGCTAATGTATCAATTAAGTCAGGCTAATGTATCAGTTAAGTCAGTCAGGCTAATGTATCAACCATCGAAGGAAAATAGAACACGTAGAAATAACTATAAGGTTGCTTCTAAAAATCAAGATGGCAGCTCCGTCGTTGCATCAATGAATATTACAATAACGACCAAGAAAAAAAAAAGAAAAATGAACCAAAAAGCTATCCTTAAAATGCCATCCTTATAATTTACCCCTAAAACGCCATGTCGAAATAATTACTTTTCCCCTAAAAGCCGTCCTTAAAAACGTAATCTCTTCACAGTATCAACCTAAAATGGTTCACCCTTAAACATGCTGTCCTGAAAAGCTCTTTTAATAAAAATCATCTAAAACCTTAAAGCACCATCCATAAACCTAAAATTCAAAAACGCCATTCCTAGGCCTCCTTAAAAAAAAACTCATCACCCTAAAATTCAAAAACGCCATTCCTAGTCCTTAAAAAAAAAAAAAAAAAAAAAAAAAAAAAAAAAAAAAAAAAACTCATCACCCTAAAATCCCACCCCTTAACAACGCCATCCCCAAACACCCTTAAAAGAAAACTAATCCCTCATCCCTCATCCCCAAAGAACAGCCCCAAAAAGCGAGTGACCGTCCCCCCTCCTCCTCTTCCCCCACCCCCCACCCTCCCCCGTCCGACCCGGCCATCAGTGACGTCACCTGCAGAGATGTGTTGATGCTGCCAAAATAGTTATTACTCTTGATGCAACAGCTGGAGCGAACGGCGAGCCAGCGTTGGGTTTCAGCTTGGCCACTCGCGACCCCGGACATGGGGTGAGGGCGGTTGGGGGCAGGGTGGAGTGGAGAAGGAGCAGTTGGGTGGGACATGGTTTGGGGACTGCGGGACGGGAAGGAGCAGCGAGAGGGAAACGCACGGGCCGCGAATTCAGGGGCTGGTCGGCGTAAGGGGTTGGCCGGTCCATGAATGGGGCTGGGGTTCTATGCATAGTGAGATTAAGCGCCTCGCGGTTCCGACCAGCGCGTGGGAGAAGGAGAGGAAGGCTGGCGGTCACATGTTTGGCATACCGACACCATGGCGTCTTCAGCGCTGGGTGGTGTGAAGGCTGGCACGAATTGGCCGTTGCCGACGCAAGGTGGAGCGCGAAGGAGAGCACTCACCTCCCGCCTATGCTCCTCTCTAGACGCCGACATCGGTGCCGCTCGGTCCTCGGGGGAAGGAGGGAGAGGGACCCATGCGGTCGGGCGGCTTGGCCGCGCCGTGCCGAGCGCTCCGACGCGCGATCGCTACACGACTTATCACGAATGTGTCTCCACTAGTAGACGGTGGAGGGTGGGGCGCCCCTCCATCCGACATCTTATCCACAATCAATCACAGCAGGGGCGGTCAGAACGACGAGCGCAGGCATCCCTTAACCATGATAGTTCTGTCGGTCTTAGTCGCAGGTCTCCTCCCAACTGACGTATCAACATGAAGACGAGTATAATCATCCGACGCACGACACTCACGATGGCGTATTGCAGATGCGCATGCAGGAAGAGGGGTACACAGTGTTTAGGGTATAGGCTGAAGTTTTGGGAGTGTCAGCGTGGGGTCGTGCGAGGTTTGGGTGGAAGCGTAGGGCAGCGGTAGGAGAAGGGGGGTTATAACGGGGGTAGCTGCTTCACTTCCTGCCATATAGGGCCTTGCGGGACGGGTGGTAGGGGGAAAATGGCTGACGTAACAGAACAAAAGGGGACCAAGGATCGCAAGCTTGGAGATACGAGACCCCGAAAAGACAAGAAAGTGGGAAGAAGAAGAAGACCAAAAAAAAAAGACGCCGTGCAGCGCTCGCAGGAGCGAGAGACCACCCCTCATCACTCGGTGTTCAAGTCCGATTTACCTAACTACTTCAACAAAACAAACACGCATGACCACTTGCAGACGACTCCACCCCTCATCGCCCTGTTTGACGCGATACGATTGCTCGAGCCGCAAGAAGAGTAACACGCCGACTTGACCATCAAAGCGGAGGGCTACTGTTCCACTGGAATCCTCCTCAAGTCACATCTCTCCCGCACCCCGGCGGGTCGGAAAATAAATATTCCATCACAAAATCCTCCTTTTATTATGAGTCAAGTGCTTCATATGCCCATTGGGAAGACTTTAAGCAAGCAAATGCCTAAAGAGACGGAGAGAGAGAGATCAGCCGGATGCGATAGTCGATGATGACGTGTTCTTACGACAGAGAGACCGTGAGAGAGGAGAATGGAGACGGGAGAGAGAGATCGACGAGAGACGAGAGAGAGAGAGAGAGAGAGAAAGACTGACAAGGAGGAGAGAACATGAGTGGACCGAGGAGAGGGAGGATATGAGAGAAAGCAGAAAGCGGAGAGATAGAGAAGAAGGAGGAGAAAAACAGCTTAAATAACCGAGATGAGAAAAAAGAACGAAAATAAATGAAGACAAAGAAAACACACAGACACCAAAACACAAAATCAACATGTCTGAGGGATTCAGAGGACATCTAACACGAGGAAACACCCGATTTCGCCAGCTAACGGTAGGAAAAGCTCGCATATTCATCTGTATTGAAAGCACGTCGACAACATGTTATGATAGGATAAACGATAGAATAACGCGAGGAGGAAAATGATGAAGCGACCAAAGGCGCTGTCTGTACGCTGGGTAGATGACGAGCGACCCGCTCCCCTCCCCGTCCCCCTCCCCCACCGCGACCACTCCTCATCATTTTCCCTCGCGTTCCGTGCACGAATACCCCTTAACGTGTAACACTCGCGTGGCGAGAGGGCAAGACCAGAAGGTTGCGTAGGATGCGATAATGACATGCCTCTCCAAGCCTCAAATCACAACTGATAATTAGCCCTAATCTGAACTCGGAGATTTTATTTTGTCTGGTTGTCCACTAACGTCGGGAGAAATTAAAAAATGAAGAGGCAGGGACAGGGTAGAGGAAGAAGGAAGGGCGGGAAATGAAAGAAAGGAAAGGAAAGGAAAGTAAAGTGGGGAAGGAAAGCCGAGGAGGGGAAGGAAGGGAGGGAGAGAGAGGAGGGTTTGGGTAGGATGGGAGAGAAGAAGAGGAGAGAAGGAAGTAGGTAAGGAGCTAGAGAGAAGGAAGAGTAAAAAGTAGGAGGGAAAAGTAAAACGAAAAGTCAGTAAGAGTAGTTTTAATTTGAAGGGATGATGAGGGGAGATGAGAGGAAAGGAATGAGGGAGAGAGGTAAGGCATGAGGGAGAGAGCGGAGGAGAGAGAGCCTAAGGATGGGGAGAGAGGGAAGAAAATGAGGGAGAGAGGGGAGTGAAGGAAGGAATGAGAGGGACAGAAGGGAAAGGAAAGGAGAGGTAGAGGATGGATAATGAAAAAAAAAACGAGGGAGGACGAGGAGGGGGAGGATATGCGCGCCCTCCATATCCCTCAAAAACACAATTTCAGTTCTTTGGGGGGTTAAATGGAGAGACGAGACGATGAGAGAACGAGAAGAGGAATGACCAATGACTGTGGAGGAAACGGAGGGAGAGGAGGAGAGAGTGAGTGAGAGGGAGAGATTGAGAGGAGGAGTCGGTGTCGTGTGAGAGGGTAACCCGAAGGGAGAGATGTGAGTCGCGAGAGTGGAGGAGATGAAGAGTGAAGAGAGATGAGAGAGAGGAGGAGAGAGGGAAGAAGAGAGAAAAAGAGATTGGGAGGAGCTCGGCGAGAGATTGATCGAGATGTCGTGTTGAGAGATGCGAAAAGATGGGAATCGAGAGGAGAAAGAGGTGGAGAGAGAGACTGACTTGAGATTGATGAATGAGGAGGAGATGGAGAGAGAGAAGAGAGACGGAGAGAGAGAGAGATCGAGAGAGGAGAGAGAGAGAAAGAAAGAAAGAAAGAAAAGAAAGAAAGAAAGAAAGAAAGAAAGAAAGAAGAAAGAAAGAAAGAAAGAGAGAAAGAAGAGAACAACAACAAACAGACACAAAGGCCTTTAGAAGAGGCGAGAGAGAAAGCACAGAGCAAAAATAGAGAGCAAATGTCCCTGGCCACCCGAGGTAAAAGCCAAGCCCTGCGGCCACCAGATGTCATTAGGGCAAATCGCCGACCCTGGGGCAGCGGACCTAATGGCGCGCGACACAACTCCTCATCCTACGTAATTCCCTCCCTTCCCCCCCCCCTATTCTCTTATTCGCCCCCCCTCCCCCCCTTCCCTACTTTCCCCCCTTATTCCACCCTCTCTTTATTTCCCTTCCTTCCCCCACCCTCTCATTTCCCTCCCTTCATCCACCCTCTCCTCATTCCCCCTTCCCCACCCTCTCCTAATGTCCCTCCCTTTTCCACCTTCTCCTCATCTCCCTTCCCCCACCCTCTCCTCATTCCCCTCCCTTTCCCCCCTTCCCCACTTTCCCTTCCCCCCACCCTCATTCCCCTCCCTTCCCACCCTCTCCCCACTTTCCCCTTCCCTTCCCTCACACCCAAACTTCATCGCCCTTCCACCACACCCCACTACCCCATCTCCTTCCTCTCACCCACCCCAACCCCCTCCCCCTCCTTCAACCCCCCTCCCATCCCTCTATCCCCCAGAGACGGAGGCGAGACCGACCCACTGACCGCAGCAGCACAAACTATCCCGCCATCTGCTCGTCCAGCTCGTTTCCTAAAGCCTTGTGGGAGCGAAACAGACAGACGCGAGAAGTATATATATATATATATATATATATATATATATATATATATATAGAGAGAGAGAGAGAGAGAGAGAGAGAGAGAGAGAGAGAGAGAGAGAGAGAGAGAGAGAGAGGAGAGAGAAATAGGTGTCATAATGCGCAGTAGACTTTTAGTGCATGGAAAAGTAAGCAAGGAAACGAAGATGTAAGTATTCATTATATACATGCATAAATATCTATATGAATATATATTATATATATATATATATATGTGTGTGTGTGTGTGTGTGTGTGTGTGTGTGTGTGTGTGTGTGTGTGTGTGTGTGTGTTGTGCCGTAGATATATAGATATAAATATATAGATATAGATATAAATATATACAGATATATATATAGATATAGATAGATATGTAAAAATAGATAGATAAATATATAATGAATAACTTTTTTGTTTTTTCCCGAGCGTTGGAATGCATGAATTAGAAATTCCTTTCAGCCTGCAAGCCAAAAGCTGCTTAGGAACGCAAGGAGTTCAGTCATGCACAGAATCATGGCCGAAAATCGAGCAAAAAGGAAGAGATTAAGCAAATCACAAGATATAATGAGGAAGGAATGGAGAAAACAAACGATTAAATAACAACAGTAGTAACAGTAACAACAACAACAATAACAGCAGTAGTAACAACGACAATAACACCAACAGCAATAACAACAGTAGTAACAACAGCAGCAACAACAGCAATAACAACAGTAGTAACAACAACAAGAACAACAGTAGTAACAATAATAACAGCAGCAGTAACAACAACAACAATAACAGTAGTAACAACAACAACAATAACAACAGTAATAACAACAATAACAGCAGTAGTAACAACAAAAACAACAATAATAGCAGTAGTAACAACAACAGCAATAACAACAGTAGTAACAACAATAACAGCAGTAGTAACAACAACAAAAACAACAATAACAGCAGTAGTAACAACAACAAAAATAATAACAATAATAATAATAAACTTGCACAAACGATTTCCACGCACACTCTCTCTCTACCACTCGTCTCCTTTTAATGCCAAAGTGCAGGCAAAAGCACGATTATTATCCGCCTGTAATAGCCCTTGGGAATTCGAAGTAAAAGCAGAGTGCGGGAGAAGTCTATTCTGTGCAGGAATGAAGGAAAATGTAAGGAAATATATTATATGAGGAATATTTTGTTTTTTCTGGGAATTTATATTTCCATTCTGTATATTTTCTGCCGATCCGGATCCTCTACCCCCATCTCTCTCTCACTTTCATTCTCTCTCTCTTCTTTCTCATTTTTTCTCTTTTTTCTCATTCTTCCTCTTTTTCTCATTTCTCCCTCTTTTTCTGATTCGCTCTCTCTCTCTCCCTCATTCGCTCTCTCTCTCTCCCTCATTCTCTCTCTCTCTCCCTCTCTCTCTCTCTCCCCCTCTTCCCTTCTCTCTTCCCCTCATCCTCTCTCTCACTCTTCCCTCATTCCCTCTCTCTTCTTACTCTTACTCTTTCTCTTTCGCTCTCTCTCTCTCTCTCTCTCTCTCTCTCTCTCTCTCTCTCTCTCTCTCTCTCTCTCTCTCTCGCCATGACGAGTAAAATCAATATTACTTTCACTTTCATCTCTTGCAAAAAACGCATATCTTCAGTTTTTCCTTTCTCTCGTTACACACACACTTGCCGGTACTTTCTCCCTCGAACACAAAAGCGGGCGCGCGCACACATACACACATACATACATACATACATACATACATACATACATACATACACACACACACACACCACACAACACACAAAACACACACACACAAGTACACAACACAACAAAACACCACATACCACACACACACACAACACACACGCACACACACACACACACCACACACACACACACACACACACACACACGCACACACACACACACACACAAGCCCAACCAACCAATCCAACACAGCCGGGGGTAAACTACACGTCATTAACACATCAAAAGCACGAAGCCAAACGACGAGAATCGGACGCGTGAAACCTCGAGATGAATAGCCGATTCTAAAGGTTTCTAAATGTTTATTTTCTAAATATTTATTTCTAAATGTTTACTTATTTATTTCTTTTCCGACTTGAAGAGGAAAAAGAAGGGAGGGATAAGGGAACGGGAGATGAGAACAGATAAAAAATAAAATAAAATAATAATGATAATAATAATTGTTGCAGTAGTAGTAGCAGAAGCAGTAACAATGATGGTGATGATGATGACAAAAATAATAATAAAATAATAACAACAGCAATAATAATAATAATAATAATAATAATAATAATAATAACGATAGTAGTAGCAGCAGCAGCAGTAGTAGAAATGAGAAGGAAAATGAGGAGAAAGGAACAGCAGCAGAAAGACATGGAAAAGGAAGTAGGAGCAGTAGTAAAAGAAAAAAAACGAGGGGTTAAAAACAGACGAAGAAACTTAGAAGATAAAAAAGAGAAAGAGAAAAAGAGAAAAAAGAAGAACAAGCACTTAATAGACCAAAAAGTCCGAGACAAAAATACAGAAAAAGAAACTACATAGCACTACATAGACACCCCCCCCCCAAAAAAAAAAAAAATCCAACGACACAAAAATACAGGAAATAAAGAAAAGAATAAGCACTCCGTAGACCCCCCCCCCAAAAAAAAATAATAATAATAATAAAATAAAAAAAATAAATAAATAATAAATAAATAAATACAAATAAATAATAATAATAGCAATAAAATAAAATAAAATAACAAAAATGCGAAACGGCCACCCGCGAGGAAACCGAAATCGGAGAGAAGCGGAGCGGGGGCGAAGGCGGCCTCGACACACGAGAGAAACAAGAGGCCGCGGCAGGTGATGCATCAACGCCGGTAATCAAGTTTCCCCGAGTGCAGAGAACACGAGGGGAGGGGAGGGGAAGGGAGATGGAAGAGAAAGGAGGGAAGAGAGAGGAGAGGGAAAGGAAGAGAAAGGAGGAAGAGGAAGAGAAAGGAGGGAAGAGGGAGGAAAGTGGGAAAGAAAGGGGGGAAGTGGAGGAAGGAGGGAAGAGGAAGAAAAGGGAGGAAGTGAAAAAAGAGGGAAGAGGAAGAGGAAGGAGGAAGAGAAGAGAAGGGAGGAGGAGGGAAGGAGAAGGAATGGAGGAAGGAGGGAAGAGAGAGGAGGAAGTGGAGGAAGGAGGAAGAGAAGGGGAAGAGGAGAGAAAAGGAGGATGAAGAAGAAGGAGGAAGAGAAGTGAAGAAAGAGAGAAAGGAGACAAAAAGCTTAGAAGGGAAGTGGAGGAAGAAAAAGATGATAAAGAAATGAGATGGAAACGAAAATGAAAACGAAGACAAAAACAACAACGACGACGAAGGAGGAAGAGAAGGAGAAGGAGGTTAAGGAGACGAAGGGGGGGAAGAGCAGGACCCGGAGGTCAAGAAGTAGGAGCAGAACCCGAGATAAGAGCGGGAACAGAGAGAGGAGCAAGGGTACTCCGGAGCGATCGTAAATAACAGCGGCCCCGCCTGGCTTGTTTGCGGGAAAGATCCATCTACTTAGAGCGGCGCCGTGGCTGGCTTCTTCATCGCCCGCCCATCCCGTCCAAGCCCTCCCGCCCGCCCGCCCGCTCGTCCAGCAGGGAACACCTTCCTCCTCCATCTCCCTTCCTCCCTCCACCCCACCCTTCCCTTCCCCCTCCACCCCCTTCTTCACCCCTTTCCATCCATCCTCTCCCTTCCTCTTCTCCCCTTCCTTCCACCCTATCCCAATTATTCCTTAACCCTTCTAATCCATCCTTCCTTCACCCTCCCTTCTCCCTTCGCCAGCCCTCCTCCCTCTCTCCATCAACCCTCACCCCCTCTAACCCCTTCCATCCAAAGCAAGCCTTGCTTTCCGAACTTTGCACCACATAACCCAAAGATTTGTAATCCTGAAATGCATCCCCCCTATAAACCTTCCACATATAACTTCCACCCCTCCCTCACCATCCACACTCTCCCCCTTCACCCCTCCATTCCAATCACCAACCCTATCCCGAATGCATCCATCAGATCCACACTCACACCCCTTAGCTTCTCCCCGCCTTCCACGCCTACATTCGCACCCCTCCGCTTACCACTCCCCGTCCACCTTCCACACTGCTTTCTACCATGCCCCTATACCTTAATCGTTCCGACGCCTCCCCACCTCCTTTCGGTAACTAATCAGTCTATTCCAATTTCCACTCCCCTACCCTCTCCTCGTCCCTTCTCGAAATGTCCAACAAAAATAGCATACCGTCCGCCATCGAGCGACTAACCAATCCGTTAATTAAATGCCTAATTAAATTCCGGCCTCGGGGTGCTGAAACTGTTGCGTACACTGTGCAGAAAATTTCTCCCCGCCGCTAACACCAATGACGGATGAATCGTGTGCTGACCATAGGGAAACTATGGTGGGGGGTGGACTCGGGGTGGCCCGGGAGGAATGGGGATCGTAAAGTCAGGTAGATCTAAGTCGGGATGTAGGTGAGCATAAGTCAGGGGTAAAAGGGTAGGGGGAGAAGGAGAAGGGGGAGGGGTGAGGGAGAAGAGACCTAGGGGTAGGAGGATATCGTGATGAGAACGTGATAGGGGTCGAACCGTGGAGGTGAAAGGGAGAGGGGAGATAGAAGGGAGAGGAGAATTGGGGGGTAGAGGGTTGGGAGTCGTAAGAAAAAGGTGGCTTAGGGGAGAAAAGATGCGGACTAAGGGGTATATGCGACGGGAGGGTGAAAGGGATGGGTAGCTGTAGGTGGGGTGGGGGGGAGGAGATAAAGGAGAGAAACAACCGGAGAGGGGAGGAGGCAGGAGAGAAAGAAGGGGGAAATGGGGGGGAGGTGAGGGGGAAGCACAGATGGAACAGAGAGGAAGAGATAGGGGAAGGGGAAAGGAGAGAAGATCAGATGTGGGGGAGGGGGAACAGGAGAGAAGAAGGGTGGATGCCTCATAGCACAGGTGCTATGGGAGGTTAGTTATTGTAGGACCTTACAGGATCGGATGTGAAAATAGATTCGTTGTTGGTCTTATCTGGTAATGGTTAATCAATGGGTGAAAGGGGATAAGAAGGAGAAGGAGAAAGAAGAAGAAAAGGGAAGAAAGAAGGAAAATAGGAGAGAGGAAAGTGGAAAAGATAGGTCTCCGCTAAGTTAAATGGAAAGAAGTTGGGAGGGAGGGTAGGAAAGGAGGAGAAGGGGTGGGGGGGGGGGGGGGGTAGGGGGGTTGAATGGCGAGCTACACTACTTGCTGATAGAATATCACACACAGCATATTGCCCCATGTTCTCGCCACAATTAAGAGACTGGAGAGAATTAAATATGATCGATGAAAGTAGGGGGATACGATGAACCAAAATTGGTACATAACTTGAGTTAATTCTATCCGACAAAACGAACATCAACCATCACTAGGATTCTCCACACACATTGTTGTCGATCGACACACACACAACACGACACACACACACACAACACACATACACACACACATACACAATCACATACACATACACACGCACACACAACACCCACACACACACACACCACACCACACACCACACACACACACACACACACACACACACACACACACACAACACACACACACACCGTCACACACACAGACAATAGCCTCGATAGCCCTGTGACAACGCGCGGGAAAAAAAAAGACGGAAAAAACCTGCCGTAAAAACAACAACAAGAAAAAACAAAAATGACGTTTCTTACAATCCTGAAATGTTCATTCATCGCTTAATCTTGAGATCTCCAAAAGGCCAATTCACTTTAACGATTCGCTTTCTTTATATCATCTCTCTTTACGAAAACATATTAACTCAAACGTAAGCGGGAAAAAATAACCGTTTCTTCTCGCGGTTAACCTTATCGAAACTAATCTAAAAACGCCGCCAAACTAACCGAATAAAAAGAAAAAGAAAAGAAGAGAAAGAAAAAGAAAGAAAGAAAGAAAAAGAACAACAGACACAATAGACAACGAATACAGAAAACAAAAAAGAGAAGAAAAGGAAAGAACAGAATAAAAGGAGGGAAGAACCCCACGCTGAAGCCGTCTGCCAGTAAGACACCCAGACCCGCCCTCGTGTGAGTCATCTTGCGCGCTCACCTTAGGACACGCAAGCCAGGATCGAACCCCCCCTTCCCCCTCCATCCTCTCTCCCCCTGGTCCCTCCCTCCACCACTCCCCTCCCCCTCAATCCCTCATATCACTCGACTCCTCCATTCCCCACCCGTCTCCCCTGTAGCCACTTGTTTGCTCGCTGGTGTCTTCTTTCCACTTTTCGCTGTTTTATTCTGGCGGAGTCTGTCTGTTGCCTTCCTTATTCTTTCGGTTGTGTCTATCTGTGTCTGTTCCTGTCTGTTTGTCTGTCTGTCTGTCCTGGCCTGCTACTCTGTCCCTCCCTGTCTGGTCTGCCTGTCTGTCTGTCTGCCTGCTGTTTGTCTATTTCCTGTCTATGTCTGTCTGTCTGCTGTCTGTCTGCTGTCTGTTTCTCTCCCACAGTTTTCCCACCTTCTCTTTATTCCCACCAAGAAAGATCCCCTTTCTTCTCTCTTCCCTCTCCTCCTTTCTCCTTCTCTCTCCTCTCTCCCTTTTCCCCTTCCTCCACTCCCTCCTTCCCCCCCCTCCCCTCCCCCCCCTCCCTCCCTCCCTCCCCCTCTCCCACTCCTCACCTCCCCCTCCTCCCCCCCACCCCCACCCCATTCATGAATCGATCCTTCTCCCTCCCAATCACAACACAGTCTCCCCACAGTCTCTCAACGCCCACGCCTCGGTCCGGTCCGCCCACACCGCCGGGTCTGTCTGCCCGTCCGCCACGCCCTCGGGACACGAGAGGCCCGCCCTTGACCCCGAGACCTGATCCGTCTTCATCACGCCCGCGGTTTGTGAGAGCCATAACGAGCATAACAGAATGATGATAACGATTTTCCCGCCCACGCCCCGCCCCGCCCACAATCGCACGAGGTGGGGGGTGGCAGACCTACGCGGCGAAGAGGACGACGACGAGAGAGAAGGAAAAAAAAATAATAAAGCGAGGAAAATCGAACAAAAGACGAAAAATAAACACA
Source organism: Penaeus vannamei (assembly GCF_003789085.1). Lineage (NCBI taxonomy): Eukaryota > Metazoa > Arthropoda > Malacostraca > Decapoda > Penaeidae > Penaeus > Penaeus vannamei. The sequence goes on along the minus strand of NW_020870532.1, from coordinate 6,391 downwards.
TGACGAAACGGGGGGGCGAAGAGAGGAGAAAAAAAAATAACAACGGGAGGAAATCGAAACAAAAGACGAAACAAGAAAACATGAAGAAACGTGAGAAATGTAAGAAATATTAGCGACACGAAACAGAATCGCCAAAAAAGGGAAGAGAATGGAACAACAGAAATGACAACACCAAAGACCAGAACAAAGGCAAGCCTCGCGATAATCAGATAGGATAACGACAACTTGGGAATCAGCTACGTCACAAGGACACCTTTTGTCAAGGGCCGCCCACGACGCCCCCCCCAAAAAAAAAAAAAAAAAAAAAAGTCATACAAATGTCTTAATACGAAGGAACTTTTGCAACGGCTGAGAAGGACCCACGAGTTCAACAAGGTCAGGGATGAGGATTCCAAGGCGAGGTAGCAGTTCAGGCTGTCTGTCTGTTTACATTCCCGTTCTCAATGTCTCTCCTTCGTTCTCTCGTTCTCACTCTCTATCTCGTTCGCTCACACTCTCTCTCTCGTTTTATCACACCGCTATGTACGCTCTCTTTCTTTTTCCATTCCCCCTTTCCTTCCTTTCTCTCTCTCCACTCACTCACTCCTCTTCTCTCCTCTCCTCCCCTCTCTCTCTCTCTCTCTCTCTCTCTCTGTCTCTCTCTCTCACGCACCACTCACTCACACTCACTCACCCACCCCACCCACTCACTCACTCACTCACTCACTCACTCACTCACTCTCACTCACCCACCCACTCACTCCTTCCCCCCTCGGAGTGTGAAGTCACGTGTTGCTCAAATTCAAAAGCGGATTTAGAAAACAAAAGAGGGTCGATTTCGGCGATCCTATGACCTTCTGACCTTTCACTTTTCGCCTCAGAAACAGCTGATCGAGAGTTCCCCCTATTTTCTATTTTCTCTCCCCCGCATCGCTCTTAAAAATGCGCGCTTTTTCCATTTTCCACCTTTCCTCGCTCCTCTTTTCTCATCTCGTCCTCTTCTTCCTTCTTTTTCTACTCTCTTCTCTTCCTTCCGGTTTTTTTCTCTTTTTCTCTTATCCTTTTCCCTCTCTCTCTCTCTTTACCTCATTCCATCTTCCAACACTCATATGTTCAAACGCAGATTCCGCCTTGACGTCTTGACCTTCGCCGTGACCTTGACCCAGCGCGAGATCGATCCTGACCCCTGATCCGCGAGGCAGACGACCCCGGTCCGAGCAAGAGGCGAGTCGACCGAGCAAGAAAGAAGGCGAGCAGCAGGGCGGAGGTCACCCGAAGTTACCTCCAACAGAGCAGGGAAGTTGTCGGGATCGATGGAACTTTCCGGAATCCTTTACGACTCCCGCCTGACCTCATAACCCCTTCAGATAACCCCCCCCCCCCCGACCTCCGCTGGTCAGCCCCGGGTTCTCCTAAAGGGACAGCCCTCGTCTACCGGATGCCGCCGCCTAATGCCATACTTACGAAGGATGGCGCCGCTGACTTAATACCGGGGGGTCGTAAAGTGTGGTACGCCGCCCATACCGACGGCCGTACCAGCGCGCCCTTGAGCATGACAACACGCCGTTCCTCTTCAAAAGTGAACACTCCGGCCAAGTTTCCCAGACGCAATCGCGAGACGTCCTCCATTCTCGAAATTCGTTAGACAAGTCCGTAACATTTCGCATTAGGGGCCGTCAGGCTGCCTAATTACCGCAAGACTTTCACCCGCTAAGTGTCATTAGAGCGCCCTTAATAACCTCCTGACGGAATGACGGAAAGAGAGAGAGAGAGAGAGAGAGAGAGAGAAAGGGACTCCTTCCTCCTCCGGTTCGCATGAAGGTAACCATATGTCGCAAACGGGAGGGGGAAGAAAGAGAGAGAAAGAGAGAGGAGAGGGAGGGAGAGGGAGAGGGAAGAGGGAGAGGGAGGGGGGAAAGGAAGGGAAAAGAAGGGGAAAGGAGAAGAAGAGGGAGAGAGAGGAGAGACAGAGAGAATAGAGTGAGAGAGAAGAGAAGAAAGAAATAGAAGAGAGAGGGGGGGGGGAGAGAGGAGTGACAGAGAGAATAGAGCGAGAGTGAAGAGAAGAGAGAAGAGAAAGAAAGAAAGAACGAGAGAGAGAGACAGAGAGAATAGAGTGAGAGAGAAAGAGAGAAAGAAGAGAGAAGAGAGAGAGAGAGACAGAGAGAATAGAGCGAGAGTGAAGAGTGAAGAGAGAAGAGAAAGAGAGAGAGAGAGAGAGACAGAGAGAATAGAGTGAGAGATGAGAGAGAGTAGAGAGAGAGAGATGAAGGAGGGGAGACGAGGGCAAACGAATAACAAGTTGATTACCTGTGAATCCCGAAAACAATCCGGTTGGGCACCATACCTGCGAAAAAGAAAAGAAAGAAAACATTAATTCTCTTATAAAGATTAACCACATAAATAAAACTTCAGCAACACAACGATCCACTCATTAAAACACAAATTACCAGCCCCTCAAAAAGGAAATTCCATTCAAAATTCTAAACTCAACTACCCCCCCAAAAAAAAAAAAGTCGGAGTTTCTTCATATATTAAAAAAAAAACCTTAGAAGACGAGTACATGCAGCCCCCAAAAAAAAAAAAAAAAAAAAAAAAAAACTGACCCAAACCTATTCCAATCCTCCCAAACCCATTCCAATCCCCCAAAACCCATTCCAAACCTCCAAAACCCATTCCAATCCTCCAAAACCCATTCCAATCCTCCAAAACCCATTCCAATCCTCCACGCAAGGAACACCATCATCCGAGGACCCTCAGCCCAATCACCCAGGAGAGACTTGGCCATTGGAGGAGGAGGATCGAGGACGACTTAGAGACTTTAGAGAAATAGGTCGAAGCCTCCTCCCTCCTACTGGCTCTTCCTCCTCAACCCCAACACCCACGCGCAGAAACAGAAATCCAGGTAAAAAGAAGAAAGAAAAAGAAAAAGAAAAAGAAAAAAAGAAGAAAAAGAAAAGAAAAAGAAAAGAAAAAATAAAGAAAAAAATATATATACATATATATACATATATCTATATCTATATCTATATCTATATCTATATCTATCTATCTATCTAATATATATATATATATACATACATATACATACATACATTACACATACATATATAAGAATGAAACAAACCAACGTCAAGATGAACGATAAGCCCGGAGAGCACCCGCACACGAAGAAGAAGAACAAGAACAAGAACAACAAGAAGAAAACGAGAAGGAAAACGGCCGCAGCAGCCAGTGAAAGTGTCGCTCGGCGGGAGAAACAAACCGCTGTTGACAGACGGCACAAAGAGAAGGCAGAACACCCGCTGTGTGAACTGCATCAGGAGGATCAGCGTCGTCATCGTCGTCGCCGTCGCCGTCGGGGAGACAACGGAGCGCCCCGTACGAGGTGTGCGCCTCGCCCTCCTGCGCTCGGAGGGTCATCCTACAGACACAGACAGACAGACAGACAGACAGACAACACACACACACACAACACACACCACACACACACACACACACACACACACAACACATACCTACATATATATTTATATATATATATATATATATTATATATATATATATATATATATATATATATAATATATAATATATATATATATTATATATATATATATATATATATATATATATATATATATATATATATATATAGTTTCAGGGAAAAGTGAACACTGAATTGCACAGTCATCACGTTCTCTATTCTGCGCAAAGTTTGTTTCAAATTGCCAGATTCTAGTTGGGAAAAGTTTTTTAAAAGAGTCAGTAAAACGAAACTAAATGCAATAGCATGCCCCTTCTCTCTCCGTCGCTCCGCCTCTCTCTCTCTCTCTCTCTCTCGCTCCTTCTCCATCTTCTCTCCTCTCTGTATTTGTCTCTCTCTGTCTCTTGTCTCTCTCTCTCTCTCTG
>NW_020870531.1:1791912-1794518 GCF_003789085.1 Penaeus vannamei | reverse complement strand
GGTGTAATTTTTCTTGCTGTTTCCCCTTCTTTCGGTTTTTCTGTTTGGCTTTCTTCTTTTTTTGTTTTACTGATTCTTTCGGACTCCCGGCTCTGCTCACTATTCTGTCGATTTGTGATCACTTCGTGCACAGTTTTTTATTCGCCTCTTGTTTGTGCGTGTGTTGCGTTGTTCTCTGACTGTGGCCGCTTCGCAGGCTTCTTTTTCCATTGAATTCACGCTCGCTGAGAGAGCGGGCTTACTGGCGACGGCGCTGTTACAGCGAGGCTTATTTCATCAAGGGCGGGTTGACCCGACGTTTTCAAGATATCTAGTCAAGCTTCCGTTCTGCTTTCGACGCGAGCACTCAAATGCTGAGCGGCTCTCATTATATTATCTATTTTTCATTTTTTCTTTTTTTCCCATACTTTCATGTTTGCGTATATGACCCTGATCTTTCTCTTATTTTTTTTATTTTTCCTTGTTTTGTTTCTTTTTTGGGTTTTCTTTGTTTATTTTATTGTATTTTTTTTTTTTTAGGTTGATAATCTTCACCTCTTTATCTGCTAAACGTTCTATAGTGCTGCTTTCATTATCTACTTTTTCTTTATTTTTATTCCCTCTCATCTCTTTCCACACTTAACACTCTCTCTTTCCCTATACATTCTCCTCTCTCTTTCTTTTCTAACTCACATTATTAACAATAATACTTACCATGACATATCATCCATTCACACTCATCATTCACACCACGATCACATCCCACACATACCACACACATCGTCACCACTACACATTTCTCACACATCTACCATCACATCCCACTCAACGTCACACATCCTCTACTCATCTTTTTCTCTCACTCTACATCTTCTTTCTCAATCCACACACACACACACACCACACACATACACTTATCCCAGCTCATCACCACACACATTATTATATTATACATATTATAACATATATTATATATATATATATATATATATATATATATATATATATATATATATATATATATATATAATATATATATATATATATATATATATATATATACATATATACATGTATAAAATCATTAATTTTCATTTCCTTAATGAAACTGACACGCGATTATATCCCTAACTAGTATCAATCCACAAACATCTCCTCGCCTTAATTACTCTAACGCCTGAAATAAAACACCAGGGAATTAATTAAGGAAACTTGTCGTCGGGAATTACGTTAGGATTACAAAGTGTTCATCCTCCGTTATCTTGGTCGACACGTATCCGAGGGTACTCTAGGACTTCGGTTTATAAGGGTGAAAATGTCACTCTGTGTTATGGTGCATTTTGATAACACTTGGTCGGTGAGATGTGTTGTTATTATGATTATCATTGATATCATTATTATTATTACTATTATTATGATTATTATTTTACTATTATCATTATTATTATTGTTATTATTATTATTATTATTATTACTATTATTATTTATTATTTGTTGTTATTATTATTGTTATTATTATTATTATTATTATTATTATCATTATTATTATTGTTGTTTTATTATTGTTATTATCATTATTATTATTATTGTTATTATTGTTATTATCATTATTATTATTATTTTTATTATTATCATTATTGTTATTGTTGTTATCATCATTATTATTACTATTATCATCATTATTTTCATTATTGTTATTATTTTTTTGCGCACTTTCGTTGAAAAAGGGTGAAGTAGATTTTCGGTTATATGTCTTCATGACTTTCCCGTTCAGTAGCGTTTGGCTTATGTACAACAGTTTCACACACACACACAAACAAACAAACGCACTAACAAACACACACACACACACACACACCTTACATACCACAGCCGTCATCATGAGTCCTCCACGTCATCTACGTTATTCAGCCACTTTTTTTTTTTACTGCATATGTTATTGCACATTCATTAAAAAAGCAAACATGCAAACATCAAGAATTCCAGAAAACCATTCAGACAAACAACAAACAAACACCTTTACAACCCTCACATTAATAAAACATAAGAAACAAGCACAACCTTCAAATCTCCTCGCATTTGCTCACAACCCGTCGTCACCGCCACTTACCCTCCCCCCCCCCCCCCAGGCCAGGATGGGGGGTCTTCCGAATCGCGCCAAACTCGGTCTGTTCCGTGCTAAGACTGGAGGATTATGGAACAATATAATCAGCGTCAGCGGGAAACTTGATACGACTTAAAATTGTTGTATGAGGTGTTTGTAGTTTCATAGGACATCTCGTTCTTTCTCTCAATCTCTCCGTGTCTGTTTCTGTCTCTCTGTCTGTCTCTGTCTCTCTCTCTTTCTGTGTGTGTGTGTGTGTGTCTTTCTCTCCCTTTCTCTCTCTCTCTCTTTCTTTCTATATGTGTCTTTCTCACCCTCTCTCTCCCTCTCTCTCTCTCTCTCTCTCTCTCTCTCTCTCTCTCTCTCTCTCTCTCTCTCTCTCTCTCTCTCTCTCTCTCTCTCTCTCTCTCTCTCTCTCTCTCTCTCTCTCTCTCTCTCTCTCTCTCTCTCTCTCTCTCTCTCTCTCTCTCTCTCTCTCTCTCTCTCTCTCTCTCTCTCTCTCTCTCTCTCTCTCTCTCTCTCT
>NW_020870531.1:1761912-1766912 GCF_003789085.1 Penaeus vannamei | reverse complement strand
CTCGTAAGGTGGTCAACCATACTTATAATCCTTAACAAACAATGGTAAAACAACCTACGTGTTGCATACGAGTGTGCACGAGACTCGCTGCAATTGCTTGTAGTCCTCCCTATACGCAATTAGTTACGAGCAAGATATTTCACGCTCAGTATAAAACGTCAGTGTAGCGCGGCTAAACTGTCATTACTCGTTGATGAAAAGTTTGGCTGGAACACATTGTCTCACTCAGGGAACAATAAGCAAGTAATCAGAAAGTCTTTTCTCTTTTTTTCTTTGCTAGTGTGATAAAAAATGTAGCTGTGATAAAGTTTGAATTCTTTTGTTTAAATCTCATTTTCTCTGGCAGATGTCTACCCACACTCAAATTGCACGCACACTCAAATCACACACACACACAGACACACACACACACACACACATACACCGAATACATACATACATGCACAGATATATACATGCAAACATACATATGTATATGCACACAGACACATAATACATATATACTTACATGTGTGCATGCATTTATACATATATAGATGCAAATATAAACGTTTATATGCACACACACACACACACACACACACACACACACACACACCACACACACACACACACACACACCACACACACCACACAACACACACACACACGCACACACACACACACACACACACACACACACACACACACACACACACACACACACACATGAACACACACACACACACACACACACACACACACACACACACCACACACACACACACACACACACACACACACACACACACACACACACACACACACACCACACACACACACACACAACACACACACACACACACACACACACACACAACACACACACACACACACACACACACACACACACACACACACACACACACACACACACACACACACACACACACACACACACACACACACACACACACACACACACACACACGAACACACACACACACACACACACACGAACACACACACACACATACATGATCATTCATGTATATGCGTTTGTTTATGAATATCAGATAATGTCACTTCTTAAACAGAAACTAAAGAATTTATCCTCTCATATTCATGCTCCTGAATATCACATTCCTTCATAAACAAGTCGAAAAATATTCCCTGATATACATCTCTGAATTTTCATATCACACTTGGTAGGTTGAACATATTGTCTCGATAAAGCTGATATTCGCCTGGCAATCAGCTGGAGGGTCAATATAATTTCTATTTTTTTTTAATTCTTATTTTCCCAGTTTTAAATAGTTAAGTATTTTATTGAGAAAATTTGGATGTGTCAAAGATGGAGCTCTTATGTCGATTTCTTTATAAAATATTCAATATGCGTTTTTTTCCTACCATGAACATATCGAGAGGCAGAAAGAGAGAGAGAGAGAGAGAGAGAGAGAGAGAGAGAGAGAGAGAGACGAGAGAGAGAGAGAGAGAGAGAGAGAGAGAGAGAGAGAGAGAGAGAGAGAGAGAGAGAGAGAGAGAGAGAGAAGAGGAGAGGAGAGAGAGAGGGAAGAGAGAGAGAGAGGAGAGAGAGAGAGAGAGAGAGAGAGAGAGAGAGAGGAGAGGAGAGGAGAGAGAGGAGAGGAGAGGAGAGAGAGAGAGGAGAGAGAGGAGAGAGAGAGAGAGAGAGAGAGAGAGAGAGAGGGGGGGGGAGAGATTACTGATTGGAATGTTAATGTTGAATTCAAATCAATCGCGATTTGGGGTCCCTTGTTGTGTAGGTTCTGACGTTTTGAGGATAATGTATGTATATAAGATGTATCTCTCTATTTGTGTATGTGTGTAATTGCACGTAAATGGGTGAGTGAGTGAAGGAGTGTGTGTCTGTATGTCTTTGTGTGTGTTTGAGTGCGTGTGTGCGTATTTGTGTGTTTGTGTTTGTGAGAGTTTGAGTGTGTGTGTGTATGTGGGTGTGTGCGTGTGTGTATAATGAATACATATTAACAACAGATAACAACAGTAACAAAATAAAAAAAGAAAGAAAGAAAGAACTATCAAAACTGCTTTCTCGTTTCGTCTAATTTTCTCTTTCCGCTCAACCACCTGCAGATGCCAAGTTCCCGTCAGACCAGAACCGAAGTCGAGAGCGCTTTGGGTGCCAGTGCGTCCAAGCGAGGAGTGCCAAGCCATGAATAATGCACTAGAGTTGTAGCTGACACAGTAATGACACTCATGGGGAGAGGGGGTGGGTGCCGTGCTCTCTAACTTCCCGGCGGCTCATTGTCAAAAGCCATTGAAGGGGAGGGTTTAATATGCAAATCTGCCATAGCATTGCCATAGCTGACACTCTGACACGCTGTAGATATGACCGCATCGAATAATGACAACCTGACACGTGCGAATTTGATGCATTTGTGACTAATTTCTCCTTCTTCCCCTCCCCCCCCTCCCTTCTCACCTCCCCCAATCTCCCTCCACTTTCTAAACCCTATTAACTTGCCTTCGTCTTATTGCTTTCAAATAAGATTATCGATAGACCTTGTCAACTAGCCGTTCACCTTATCCCGCTCTATCCGATATAGCAGCCAATATACACTGTTAAATTGATCTTGGTTTTTCCATATAGTGGATATGTAGACTACGTGTGGATAGGATGAAGGCAGGTGTGTGATTCAGTGAGGTTTATTTCGTAGTGGAAAAACAGGTATCCAATTCTCTTTTTATTCATTATTGTATGATTAAGCATAATTCATTATTATTGTTGTTGTTGTAGTTATCTCACTTCGCTGTTGTTATAATTCTCAAATTGTTATCACTATTATTATTATTTCTTTTCATTATTATTACACATCTTTATCATGGTCATTCATCATCATCATATTATCAATGTTCATCATATTCCACCTTTTATCATTATTATTTTATTATTATTATTATTATTATATTATTATTATTATTATTATTATTACTATTATTATTATTATCATTATATTATTTATTATCCATTAATTATTGTTATCACTCTATTTTCAATTCATCGTCAAGAAAAAAACTAAGAGGGAGAACAGAAGAGGAAGAGCGAAAATAATAATAATTAATAATAATAATAAGAAAAACAACCCAATTAATGCACCCAATTAATAGTAAGAAAGAAAAGGACCCGAAGGAAAAAAAAAAAAAAAAATAATAATAATAATTAAAAAAAAATAATATGATAATTAAAAAGGAAGCGAGGAAGAAAGGACGAAGAAAAATATGCATGCGCAGGATATAAAAACAACGGGCCTTTTCAGCATACGTTACAATGAGTTATAGTATATTGCTTCTACAATGCTTAAAGTTTGTGAGGTGAACGGGGAAAACGAGAGTAAACGAGGCTGTCTTGATGAATAAATCCGGAGCAAGAGAGCAATATCAGAGTATGCAGATGAGACCCGCTGAAAACTCGCGTCTATGAAAGTGGTAAAATCCTATGCCCTGTTAGCAGCGGGTTGTTTACTATACTATCAAGGGGAGACTATGCTAAATTCTCGGGATCACTTGGGATTAGATATTTAAGGGCTGGAAGTACTTATATATTGGGGTTTTAAGGATAGCTGTATATACGGATTACCAGTATAGTTTTATAGCTTTGTGAGTGGTAAATTGTATAGTGCGGAGTCGTGAATCAGAGGGGGTACCGATTTAGCACTAGGGTCGTAGTCCCCAATGTAAACACAACCCAGAGTGAGTGTTTTGTGTGGGTGTATTGGGCATAGCGTTGTGAACTGCGATGAAATTCGTTATCCTATCATGTTGAGAGGATTATGCACATGTCATCAGCTGTGGCATGACCCTAATGATCATATCATTCATCAACTCGGCTGCAAAACGTTTTATCACAATGACCACGAAAAGAGACAGAAAAATAATGAATTTTTGATGATGATAATGATAATTACAATGGAAATGATTAAAATGGTAATGATATGAATAATGATAGTAATGGTAAGAGCAATGATAATGACGATAATGAATAGTGGTCATAATAGGAATGATAATAATAAAGATAATAATAATAATAATGATAATAATAAAAACAATGATAATAGTTTATACTAATACTAATAATGATGATTAATAAATAATAATAAAAAATAATAAATAATAATAATAAAATAAATAAATAGATAATGAATATAATGATAATTGGTAATGATTATTGTAATAGTAATGATAATTATCCCCAAAAAATGATGATGGTTTAATGACAATACCTGATTACAATGATAATAAAGATGATAATGTTGATAAAAATGATAATAACAATAATTAAAATAAGAACAGCAATTATAATAATAATTATAATAATAATGTTAATAACAATAGTTATTATAATAATATAATAAAACATGATAACATTATAATATTGATAATGATAATAGTACTACTTCTACTACTGCTGCTGCTGCTGCTACTACTACTGCTACTACTACTACTAATAATAATACTGCTACTACTACTACTAATTCTACTACTATCACTATCATCACTACCAGTAATAATAATAATAACCCTCACCCCATAATACAATAACAACACCTGAAAAAAAGACAACAACAATAACAAACAAACAAAATCACACCAACTCTCCCACAGCGACTTACCTTCGTGGTCCTGTTCTTGCACTTGTCCGAACTCTCGAAGATGTTCAGATCCTTAGACCCCGGAGGCAGAGGACACTGGTCTATATCCACTCGCCGGAGGTCTATGTCTATGCCGCTCGTCCCTCTGGAAGTGGGGAGAAAAGAGGGGGTGAAGAAAATTGGGTAAATGGGGAGGTAAAGAGGAAGGGGGGGATAGGGAATTGTTGGGTCTTTGTTATTATTATTATTATTGTTATTATTTTCAATTTCATTATTATCGTTATTACTACTAGTAGATGTTATTATCATTATCATTGTTGGTCTCATTATTATTATTATTATTATTATTATCATTATTATTATTATTATTATTATTATTAATTATATTATTAT
>NW_020870531.1:1741912-1746912 GCF_003789085.1 Penaeus vannamei | reverse complement strand
GAAGAGGAGGTGGAGTTGGAAGAGGTGGAGGTGGAAGAGGAGGAGGAGGAGGTGGAAGTGGTGGTTGAAAAGAAGGAGGAGGAGGAGGAAGAGAAGAAGTTAAAGAAGAAGAAGGAGGAGGAGGAGGGAGAGGTAAATATGTAGGTAGAGGAGGAGGAAGGAGAGGTAAATATGGAGGTAGAGGAGAAGAAAGAATAGATGATCATAGACGAGGAGGAGAATTAGATTTAGATTAGATTTAGTTTTAATTCCATTTGTTATAATGGATATTCTTTGCTGTGACATACTGTTTTATTTTGCTTCCAAATCTCCCCCTGTGTGCAAGGAATGGCCGGGGTTACCATCCACAGGCCTGCTCGGGATCGAACGCCGGTCAGCAAGATTACTAGACCAACACGCTAACCGCTGCACCAGCATAGCACACAAGAGAAGAGAGAACCAATAAAAGATAAGAGACACTAAGCTTAAAAACACATTTCATTTTATCGTATTATTCCCCAAGTTACCAACAGGGCTTGAAACCTTATTAGAAAACATCCCTTGAAATATTTTTTACGTTGTGAATACGAAGCTTTAAGAAGGAGGAGGAGGAGGAGGAGGAGGAGGAGGCGCAGGTGGAGGTGGAAGTGGAGGCTGAGATGGAGGTAGAGGTGGAGGTGGAGGAGGAAGAAGAAGAAAAAGAGGAGGAGGAGAAGAAGAAGAAGAAAAAGAAGAGGAAGAAAAAATGAAGAAGACAAGGCGGAGGAAGAGAAAAATATGTAGAGAGAAGAAGGATGAAGATCAATATGAAGCTGAAGATGAAGAATGCGAAGCATTAAGAAGGAGCAGGAGGAGAATGAAGATGAGAAGGAGAGAAAAAAAAAAAAAAAAAAACACGCAATGATATAAGTAAGATGACAAGGGGAAGAAAAAAAAGAAGAAAGAAAGAAGAACCGACACGCAATGATAAAAATAAAAACACCCAACAAAGTGCAATTTCATTTGATCTTAATTTCCCTTAAGCACTGAACTTCCCCGCGAGTCAAAGCCAACACCGAGATCAGCTCACGACGGTCTTGCAAATCCAGCGATCCTCATGATTATCATAATTGCAAAATGGCCGCAGATTAGATCCGACAGTTGCTAATAAATGCGATCGTTCCCGCCACCCCGAAATTAGCTTTCCTTTTCGTTAAGAGCCTACGTGAATCAGGCCTCTTTCGTTGCTCTTCGGGGTGGAGGGTGGATGGATGGGTGGGGTGGATGAGAGTGGATAGGTGAGGAGGAGGTGGATGGGTGGGGGGTGGAAGAGTGGGTGGGAGGAGGAGGGTGGATGGGTGGGGGTGTGGAGGTGGATCGGGTAGGTGGATGGAGGATGGGATGGGGGTGGGGGGTGGAGAGTGAGGGTGGGATGGATGGGGTGAGAGTTGGGTGGGGAGGAGGGTGGATGCGTGGATGGGGGAGGAGGAGGGTGGAACATGGGTGGAGAGTGGAGGAGGGTAGGGGTCGGAATGGGTGGACGAGTGGATGGGTGGATGGAGGTGGATAGGGGTGAAGAGTGGGTATGAGAAGAAGAAGGAGGAGGGGTAGAGAGTGGAGATGTATAGGGGAATAGGGGGGTAAGGGTGGGGGGGGATGGTGGTGTTTTCAGCGTTTTTTCAGGATGTCTCTAATGCCTTAAATGGGGGTTGGCTTTGAAGAAGGTTCCCCGATCTGGTAGAGGAGTGTGAGGTAAAGGGACATAGGATAATAATTTGTTAATGTGTGTGCTTGGGTTTGGATGGGGGTGCGTGTAACTCAGTTATTTACTCTTATTTCGGTCACGTACTCGTTCGCTCACTTATTCTCTCTCTCTCTTTCTCTCTCCTTCTCTGTATGTCTCTCCATCCATCGCCTCCACTCCCAGTTTCCCTCCTCTTGCTCTCTCTTTCCTTCTTCTCTCTCTCTCTCGCTCCTTATTCTCTCTCTCTATCTCTATCTCTCTCGCTCCTCTCTCTCTATCGCTCTTATTCTCTCTCTCTATTCCTTATTCTCTCTCTCTCTCTTTCTCTCGCTCCTTATTCTCTCTCTCTCTTTTCTCGCTCCTTCTCTCTCTATTCTCTCTCTCTCTCTCTCTCTCTCTCTCTCTCTCTCTCTCTCTAATCTCTCTCTCTCTCTCTCTCTCTCTCTCTATCTAAACCTTTCAATCCTCTCCTCTCTACCTCTATCATCTGTGCCTCTTGTATTATTTCCCTCCTTTCTATTGATCTACTGTTCTGTCCGTCTATTATGTTCTTCACTCTGTCTCCATCATAAATCACACACACACTCTCTTTCTCTTCTCTTCCCTCTCTCTCTCTCTCTCTCTCTTTCTCTCTTTCTTTTCCTTTTTTTCTCTCTCTCTCTCTCTCTCTCTCTCCTCTCTCTCTCGTCTCTCTCTCTCTCTCTCTCTCTCTCTCTCCCTCTCTCTCTCTCTCTAATCCAGAACCTGGTAAACATACTTTCATTCTCAGTAATACGTGTGTGTGCGTACAAGTGAACGGTTCTTTACCCGTACAAACAAGGACATGAAAGGTATTAAACCTCTATAAAACATTACATTAAGGTAGTGCTAAGGAAATCGAAATGATGTTTACTTGTCAAACGAAATTAATTGGTTCTTTTGGTAACGCAAACTGCAATGGAAAGTGTGTCTTGAGAAAGAAGGGTATTACTTACCACGACATTTAAGGTGAACGCTAATCGTCTATTGTTATCACTAATGACCATAATTCTTTTATTATTATTATTATCATTGATTTTCTTTGGTGTTTCTTTTGTCCTTGTCAGTTTAATTATCATTATACTATCATTGTTTTTCTTTTTACTATTGCTAATCACAGTCTTAATTGATATAATTATAACTGATTCCTAAATAATCTTATTATCTTTATTAATCTTTATCAGGGTTACCTTCATCATTTTCATCATTGTCCTAATTATCATCTTATGCACAATTTTGCTATGATTATTGTCGCTGATTTTAATATCACTTGTAGTTATCACTATCATATGTTATTAGTCTTTATCAGGGATACTTTATAGTGATTTTTGCTAGCATTATCTTTATGTAAGGATAATTAAAATTAGGATCATTATCATAAAAATGACAAAAATTATAATGATAAAAAAATATTTTTTTCTTTGATAACATACATTCTTTACGGTTATTTTATTGCACACTGCCATTGTTATCATTATTTTTGTTCTTGTACCCATAGCGCCTATGGTGGCAACTACAACGAATTTTGCTCTACTTTCCGGTCACATATCAAGCTATTTCTGTGGTCTTAGATTTCAACATTATTTCTCAAGATTTAAGTCGTGACCAAAAAAAGTCTAGTTTTTCAATCAACTGGATTTTCCTCGAAACACCGACTTCTTTGAAGTAAATACTCAGCTTTTTGTAGGTTTCTCTAGTAAAAACTGGGGGTACTTTGATTTTAACGTTACATGGCATCATTATTTTTTTTTCGTTCTCATCTATAACACACACAAACACACACACATACATATGAGTGTGCATCATATATATATATATATATATATATATATATATATATATATATATATATATATATATATATATATATATATATATATATATATATTATATATAATATATATATATATATATATATATATATATATATATATATATATATATATATATATATATATATATATATATATATATATATATATATATAATATATATATAATATATATATATATATATATATATATATATATATATATATATATAATATATATATATATGTGTGTGTGTGTGTGTGTGTGTGTGTGTGTGTGTGTATTAATATATATATATATATATATATATATATATATATATATATATATATATATATATATATATATATATAATATATATATATATATATGTATATATATATATTATATATATATATATATATATATATATATATATATATATATATATATTCATTACTCTTTCTCTCTGGCTCCTCTCACTCTCGTTCTAAACATCAGTTACTGTGTGGCCGTCCTCCTTAAATCCCTTTATATTTTTGAATAAAGAGTCTTCTTCTGACCTCTTTCGGGCTGATATTCAAGCGAACAGAATTATCCCAAAAGAATGAGCATTTAAAGAATTAAGTTGGCGTTTCAATCCCTTTGTGCAAGATTTTGACATCCACTAATTACAAAGTAATAACGAGAAACGTAAAAGTGATCGTTATTACTTTTATATTTATTATAATAATAATGTAACCGTGATAAATTTTATGAACATTATCGTTTTTATGATAACAAGAGCGAGAGCAATAAAAAAAAAATGCTAATAATTTGCTAAGAACGCGTCACATAATGTATGGAAATACTATAACATCTGCATCATCAAATCCCAGTTGACATTTCTACATATCTGAGAAAAGAAATAAAGAAGAAAAAAGAAAAAAAAGAAACCATTCACCTTGAAAAAGTCTTATTCAAACACCTACTCCTAAAAAATTCCCATTCCGAAAAGAACATTCCTGTACCTTTTATTCTTGAAAGGGCCTTATACGCTGACAATTCAAGGTATGCATTAAACATGAGATGGAAGACAAACATAATTATGTAATCAAAATTCCGTGGTGCTAGCCAAACTGTGTACAATAAAGGGCCACGTCTGAAGTTTGATGTCTTTGGCAAAGCGTTTGCGTGTAGAGTTCAAGTACTGTGATGCATGTATCTCTCTCTATCTGTCTATCTGTGTCTCTGTCTCTCTCTTTCTCTCTCTCTCCCTTTCCCTTTCCCTCCCTTCCCCCTTCCTCTCTCTCCTCTCTCTCTCTCTCTCTCTCTCTTCTCTCTCTCTCTCTCTCTCTCTCTCTCTCTCTCTCTCTCTCTCACGCCTTCACACTAAACAGAGCGTAGTGCACCTAATAATGCTGATTGAACATGTTCCGTCAATATGGTAAATTAGTGAATCACTGCTACCTGCATAATAGCTATTGTCAGTACTCTCAGTATGAACAACA
>NW_020870531.1:1731912-1734412 GCF_003789085.1 Penaeus vannamei | reverse complement strand
CATTCATAATTAACTTTATTATCAAAAGCATTATTTTTTCACAAAGAAAACTGCATCTTGTATCCTGTATATCCAGCTCATGAATGTTAATGCAGACACCTCGAAAATTCTGTTGCATGTTTATTGCTGTCTCTTGAAATACCTTTTGCAATATTTATTGAAGGGGGTGGGTGGGTGGGGCTGGGGCTGGGGGGGTGGGGCTGGGGGTGGGCTGGGTGGTGGCAGGGGCTGGGGGCTGGTGGAGAATGGGATTAGGGGGTGGGGGCTGGGGTTGGTAGCCAGGATGGGTGTGTGGTTGGGGTTGGTGGCAGGGCTGGTGGCTGGGGGGGCGGGGGCTGGGGTGATGGCTGGGGCTGGGGCTGGGCTGGCTGGGGGGTGGGGGTGGGGCTGAGGTTGATGCTTGGGGCTGGGCTGGGGGCTGGGGGCTGGGGCTGGTGGCTGGAACTGGGGGGAGTGGGGTTGGGCATGGGTGGTGGCAGGGGCTGGGGCCTGGGGGCTGGTTGAGGAATGGGGTTGGGGGGTGGGTGGCTGGGGTTGTAGCAGGGCCTGGGGTGTGTGGGTTGGGGTTGGTGGGCTGGGGCTGCGGGCAGGGGCTGGGGCTGGCAGGGCTGGGGGCTGGAGGCTGGGGCTGGGGTTGGTGGGCTGGGGACTAGGGTGTGGGCTGGGGTTTTGGGCAGAATGGGGTTGGGGGGGGGGGCTGTTTGGTAGCGGCTGGGGTGTGTGGTTGGGGTTGGTGGCAGAGGCTGCTGGGGGCGGGGGCTGGGGCTTGGTGGTGGGGGTGGGCTGGGCTGAGGTTGGCTGGGGCTGGGGCTGGGGATGGGGGCCTGGCTGGGGCTGGCTGGGGCTGGTGGTGGCTGGGGGTGGGCTGGGGGTGGGCTGGTGGCTGGGGGGCTGGTGGGCAGGTGGGCTGGTGGCTGGGGGCTGGTGGGAGGGGTTGGGGCTGGGGATTGGGGCTGGTGGCTGGGGGCTGGTGGCAGGGGCTGGGGCTGGTGGCTGGGGGCTGGTGGCAGGGGTTGGGGCTGGGGGCTGGGGCTGGGCTGGGGGGCTGGTGGGCAGGGGTTGGGGCTGGGGGCTGGGGCTGGGGCTGGGGCGGGCTGGGGGCTGGTGGGCTGGGGGCTGGTGGCTGGGGGCTGGGGCCTGGGCTGGGTGGCTGGGGGCTGGGGCTGGGGGGGCTGGTGGCTGGTGGCTGGTGGCTGGGGCTTGGGTGGGGCTGTGGCAGGGGCTGGGGCTGGTGGCTGGGGGCTGGGGCTGGGGCTGGGGCCTGGGGGCTGGTGGCTGGGGCTGGTGGAGGGGTTGGTGGCTGGGGGCTGGTGGCGATGGGGGGGTTGGGCGCTGGTGGCTGGGGGGTGGTGGGCAAGGGGGTTTGGGCTGGTGGCTGGCGGTGTGGCAGGGGCTGGGGCTGGTGCTGGGATGGTGGGCAGGGGTTGGGGCTGGGGGCTGGGGCTGGGGTTGGAGGGCTGGGGGGCTGGGGATGGGGGCTGGGGCTGGTGGCTGGGGGCTGGGGTGGGTGGCTGGCGGGCTGGTGGCAGGGGTTTGGGGGCTGGGGGCTGGGGCTGGGGGCTGGTGGCTGGGGGCTGGGTGGGCAGGGGTTGGGGCTGGGGGAATGGGGCTGGGTTTTGGGGCGGGGGCTGGGGCTGGGGCTGGTGGGCTGGTGCTGGTGGTTGGGCTGGGGCTGGTGGCTGGTGGCTGGTGGCTGGCGGCTGGTGGCTGGTGCTGGTGGCCTGCGGGCTGGTGGGGGCAGGGGTTTGGGGCTGGGGGATGGGGTGGGGTTGGGGCTGGGGGGCTGGGGCTAGGGGCTGGGGTGGTGGCTGGGGAATGGGGCTGTTGGCTGGTGGTTGGGTGCTGGGGCTGGTGGCTGTTGGGCTGGGGGCTGTGGCAGGGGTTGGGCTGGGGGCCTGGGCTGGGCTTGGGGCCTGGGCTGGGGGCTGGGGCTGGGGCTGGTGGCTGGGGGCTGGTAAGCCACTGGGGATGGGGCTGGGGCTGGTCAGGTCTTTGGAGGGTTGGTATGTTGGGTTTTCTGGTCTTTTTTAATAGTTTCATCACCCTCATAATTACAATTTATTCGTGATATATTCTTCTTCTTCTTCTTCTTCTTCTTCTTCTTTTTTAATCAATGTGATATGTTTGGCAGGAAAACGGCATCGCGGATAAAGATCGACGTTGGGAGGAATAGTAATAATGATAATAATGATTCAAACGGCAATAATAAAGAGGATGTTGATGATACAGTTATTAAAGTAATAATAATGATGTTCATGTTGATGGTAATGATAATAATGATCACAATAATAATGATAACAATAATAATGATAACAATGACAAAAATAATGACGATAATAAGGATAGTAATAAAATGAATGATAATGATGATAAAATAATAATGATAATGATAATAATGATGATAATAAATAATAATATAATAATGAAATAAATGGTAATGATAATGATAATATGGTAACAATAAGGATAATGATGTTAATTTCGGTACTAGTAACAATAA
>NW_020870531.1:1701912-1709412 GCF_003789085.1 Penaeus vannamei | reverse complement strand
TATTCATGAAGAAAATAATCCATTATTTTAAGAATTCAGTTTGGCTTTCTTTACATTTCCTTCATTATTTCTTTCTCCTCTTCTCCTATCTTTATTCTCTCTCTTTCTCTTCTCCTTTTATCCTCTCCGATTTCACCGCTTCCCGTCTCTCTCCATTATCACATTTCAATTTTCTTGCCTTGTTCTCTTTCCATCTTCATTTTACCTCTCTTTATTCGTTCTCCTCTTTGTCTCCCATTCGTACGTCTCCCGTGGATAAATTTCCTCTTTTATTCATGTTTTTCAACCTTCAGTATTTACTCGTGTACTTGTATTTGTCGTGGGGGTAATGGAATATTGGAGTTTACGTATTCAATGGAGGATGAACAAAAAATCTTCAGTTGTAATTCATTTTGTTTTATTCCTTTATTCGTGTAATACTTTCACTTATTTTTTCCTGTTTATCTATTCATTAAAAGAGAATAAGAGTGTTTGTGATTTTTTGCCCATTTTTTTTATATATATTTTCTAGCCTACTTGTACATTTACAATCTTTTAACAAAGAAAATGCGTGTTTATTTGCCTATTTTATATAAGTTCAGGATGGCATGCTAATAGAAAACTCAGCTTAAAATTCGCCTCAAAATAAGCCAGAGTGAAGTTAAAGCGAAGCCAGATTGAGGAAAATGCGTTGCCGACACAGCATGGCGTTAAAGGAATATTTTCTGATCCTAAAAATCAGCACAATATTCTCAAGAAAAAAAAAAAATATATAAATTTACGGTCATGTCAAAAGCATTTCACGGCATACTAAGAATCTTACAAGGCGGTCATGCATGGCTTTGAACATGATAAATCTTTAGCCACACATGCTTAGATTACAGTATTTTATCTCGATTTACAGCGAGTGATTAGAGGTATAAGGCGGGCTGGCGTGTTCTCCTCAAGACAACCGGTTTCGTGCGTGCATATATAAAGACGAGGTTTGCCTTGCAAATTCTCGTATTTCGGATTCATGTTGTCTCTAGGTGTATTTTTGGATTATTTTGTATTTATATTGAAGGATGGATGGCCTGGAACACATGATATACACTAAAATGCAAATATACATATTAATGCACATACATATACACGTAAACACCGACATTCTCAAATCACCAGCATAAACCTTCACACACAAACATATACAATAATACAAAACCCCAACTATCTAAGCTTGCGAATTTGTCGAGTTGTTAAGCGAATCACGGTGTCACTTCAGCCCAACCAGATTACGAAAGACTTTTATCTCGCCCAATTAGACCCCGTAAAATCTGATCCAATCTAGGGGAGCTCTGTGAAATGTGCGCGAGAACAAATCTAGATTAGTAAATCATGTAATTGAATGATTGGATGTTATCATATCGCTGTCTTTGTCTGTCTGTTTGCGTGTGTGTGTGTGTGTGTGTGTGTGTGTGTGTGTGTGTGTGTGTGTGTGTGTGTGTGTGTGTGTGTGTGTGTGTGTGTGTGTGTGTGTGTGTGTGTGTGTGTGTGTGTGTGTGTGTGTGTGTGTGTGTGTGTGTGTGTGTGTGTGTGTGTGTGTGTGTGTGTGTGTGTGCATATTTTACCATATGAACGCCATCAATAAACAATAATTCACTCGGTTATCACCTAACGCCAATCTATGTCAATTTTATGTCAAAACGAAGCATCGAGACATGGCCAGAGTTGCCGACTTCCAGATCTACCATAAAAACAATGATAAAAACAATAGAAGTAGTTATAATGATAAAAATAATAATGATAATACAGATAATAGTAATGATAATAAT
Organism: Penaeus vannamei; assembly: GCF_003789085.1. NCBI lineage: Eukaryota > Metazoa > Arthropoda > Malacostraca > Decapoda > Penaeidae > Penaeus > Penaeus vannamei. The sequence continues at coordinate 1,707,622 of NW_020870531.1, read as the reverse complement.
GATAATAATAATAACAATCATGATAATGATAATGATGACCATGATGAAAATAATAATGATAAAGATAATAATGATTATGATAATAATGATAATGTGATAATTATAAGACTGATAATAACAATTTTAACATTAATATCGATAAAGCTAAAAAAAAAAAAAAAAAAAAAAAAAGCCGGTGCAAGTGCTAACAGGAGGCACGGTCGTGGCTTTTCAAATTGTCCCATAAAGCCATCGAACGACCCTCTGCGAATGGAGGTCCATTTGGATAACTACATTACGAGCCTGTTACATGTTTTCTTTACGGTGGTGGCTGGGCACGTCTGATCGAAACGCGCGATATTTAAATGCGTGCGTCTGTTTGTCTGTCTGTCTCTCTCTTTCTTCTCTCTTCTCTCTCTCTCTCTCTCTCTCTCTCTCTCTCTCTCTCCTTCTCTCTCTCTCTCTCTCTCTCTCTCTCTCTCTCTCTCTCTCTCTCTCTCTCTCTCTCTCTCTCTCTCTCTCTCTCTCTCTCTTCTCTCTCTCTCTCTCTCTCTCTCTCTGTGTGTGTGTGTGTGTATTTGGGTATGTGTATGCGTATACTTGTGTATGTACATGGACATCCAAGAGTTTGTATGTGTGTATGCAAGTGTATGACGATGTTTTAGAATGTACAGTCATATTCGTTTATTTCACTTAACGATAAACAAACTTACATCTTGGTACATAAAACCACAACACCCGGACACACACACATTTAGTTATCAACGAAAATAATAATTCTTACGTGACTATCGGAACGTAAACAAAGATAATAAAGTCTAGCACAAGAATCACACACACGTGGATAAACACAAACGATGTCTCAGGTACAAAGCCAGTGGCAATATATCCGTACTGGCGCACCTGGCGAAGGCCTTTGCTTGAGGATCTTGCGTTCAATTAAGACGATGATCCCTTGTCAAGTACGCTGGAATGTGTTTAGCCTGAAGACGAACATACCCAGAGGGACACGTCTTGGGAGAATGTCTCTTCTTGTTTGTTTGTTTGTGTTTGTGTGTGTGTGTGTGTGTGTGTGTGTGTGTTTGTGTGTGTTGTGTGTGTGTGTGTGTGTGTGTGTGTGTGTGTTGTGTAGTGTGTGTGTGTGTATTGTGTGTGTGTATGGATTGTGTGTGTGTGTGTGTGTGTGTGTGTGTGGATTGTGTGTGTGTGTGGATTGTGTGTGTGTGGATATGTGTGTGTGAGTGTGTGTGTGTGTATCCTTCGGAATATGTCAAGAAGGTAAATAAAAGTTTGTCTCTGTCTACCTCTCTCCCCCCTCTCTCTCCCATCCTCCTCTATCTCTCTTCCCTTTTCATCTCTCTCTATTCCCTTTTCATCTTGTTCAATAGATAAATCCCGCAAAATACATCCCATCAAGCCATCCTTCCCTCCATCTAATCAGTCAGGCTCCACCTCAGTCACGGATCCACTTATGAACTTACAGCCAATATTTTTTTTCTCTCTTTTCTTCCTAGTTTCCTCCTTCATCTTAGTTTCCATCTTATCGCACTATATTCCTCCTCGTACCCTAAAGCTGAGATTCACGGTCGGGATGCATTACACAGAGCCTTTGCCTGATTAAAGTGAAGTAGATTGCCAATAGCGACGTAGGGCCATAGGGCTGTCTCCTGCTATTCAGGATCTTCCTTTACAACAAGGTACTGATGATAGACTTCAAGCTTCTCCTGTTTATCTAATTATTTATTTCCCTTTGCTCTGCGAGAATGGGAAATGATGTCTTTTTTTAATGAAACGGAAAAAATAGATAAATAAAGATAATTAAGTCTGGAAGTGGGATAATCATCAAGTCTTAAGTAATGCAATCAGATGTCTAAACACAGACGCATACAGACACAAACAGTCAAACATACAAACAAATACACTTACAAACAAACAGTCACATGGAAACAAAACAATAAATAAATAAATAAATACACAAAGACTCACGAACCACCACAATATTTTCGCAAAACAGCGAGAATATGAGAGCACGGGAATGCAGGGAGAGAAGCCAACAATGCATACATGCAAGGGATTACAATAAAAGGGAATATTTTTATCATTGATTTGAATAGATGAAAATAACAAGGGTAGGGAAATATCGAATCAATATCGTGACTGACGAGTAAAGATATATAAAATCATAGAACTGTTAGATGAGAAAAAGGATATATGTATACGGATATGTAATTTGGAATGTTTGATAAAGTATGCGCGAGTGTATTCATATAGGTCTATGTATGCGTGTGTGTGTGTGTGTGTGTGTGTGTGTGTGTGTGTGTGTGTGTGTGTGTGTGTGTGTGTGTGTGTGTGTGTGTGTGTGTGTGTGTGTGTTTGTGTGTGTGTGTATTTACATGAACGTGTATGCATGTTTCAATCTATTAGTATACGCATCTATCTATCCATCTATTTAAGATCTTATACATATTTCTGATAAAAAGAACAACATGGATACTGAAAGCTATCTGCATCAGCGGGATTAAAGGAATTACACAAAGGATCTAAAACATGACAGTGCCCGAGTATGTATTATGCAATGTCAAATGCAGAGCCATGCCAATATGCTATCTACATACTTGTACAATTGTTCGCCAGGTGATTATGTATATTGCTATATAAAAATGATTATAATGCGTAATGACATGTAAATGCATTGCGTATTTTTATGATGGTAACAATTATTCAGTACAGTACTTTATTCTGGCATGGAGCAAAGGGTTTATAATAACCATGCTTTAGAGATTATGATAATGATGATGGTAGGTGAATCATATGCACTTTCATCATATATATATATATATATATATATATATATATATATATATATATATATATATATATATATATATATATATATATATATATATATATATATATATATATATATATATATATCATTGGATCGTTACCTATTCGACATTTAAGAGATACGCTGGTTCTTATTTGCAAGATGTATGACTGCCACTGAAAAAGTTTGTTTACTTATTTTTATTTTTCTAAAGGCATATAAATATAGCAAAATTTAGTGTTACACCGAATACGGTTTATTATGATAATCATTTAGAATGGTCTGTTTGTTTAAATGTTAACAATTCATTTGGGGAAAGCAATAACTCGATATTTTGGGGACTCGTCAGACTCTCCTCCCATACACAGGTAGGTGCAGTGCTAGTATGAAAACCGTGTATTACCCAGATATTATGTGTTTCAATGCCTCTAAAGTGGATTTACGCAATGATGGAATCCTTGTGTATTGAACTGGGATAATTTAGCGGCGTCTTGCTCTCCTCCCGTACACAGAGCGAAGAAAAGGTTGAGAAAATGTGTGGGGTAAACAACACGCCAGGGTGCCTTGCTGTTAGGAAACATGTTATTGAATGATTTATTTATTTTTGGCTTGTAGATACAGCAACGGAATTAGTTGTGGCAGTAGCAATGAAAAAAATGAGAGGGGAATTAGTTATTAAAGTATAAGAGAGGAAAATATGAAGATTAAAAGGAAGGGAAATTATTAATGTATGTGCAACTAAAATCATGGAAAGATATTGATAGTAGGGGGGGGGGGGAGGGTGTCGAATCCGTCCTGTGCATGTCTTTATTTTGTTTATGAAAACGATTATTGATTTATGATTAGTAGGAAACGGTAGATAATAGAGTTCACCTTAGATATGAGATAAGTTAGTAGAGAATATTGCTTATTTATATTATAATATTTATTGTTAACATTTACAGTAGAATACGCCACTTGTTTATTATCATTCGTTTATAGAATAAAATGCCGATGGTTAATAATGCTCCTATGACCCTTCTCGTATTTGGCAAACACTAAACAGAGGAATTAATTTAATCCACCCCATGAGCCATAAGACCGTTGAAGTCACGCTGTCCAAATCATAATTGATGATGACAAGAAGAACAACAGTAAATTCAGTAAGAATATATTTCAGTAATTTGATGTATGACAAATCGTCTGTCACACACACACACACACACACACACACACACACACACATACACACACACACACACACACACACACACACACACACACACACACACACACACACACACACACACACACACACACACACACATGTATGTATGCATATACAAACATGAATTGTAATCTGCCTGACAATAATTAGAGTGATAACGATAATAATATCAACAGAAAGGACATCAACTGTAACAGCGCTAATTATAACAATAATTATAAGGCAGTAAAGGAAGTACGATAAGGATACTAATGATGATGATAAGGATAATGATAACAGGGAAGACGATACCAATGTCATTATATCTAATTTCAATTAAACATCCTATTATATTGTCCCCTCGGTCGCTTTTCCTCCATTTCGATATTTTTTGTTGTTGTTGTTGTTTTTCTCTTAATTTTCTTCCCGGTTTGTCTTCCTTTTTTCTTCATGGTGCTTTTCCTTCAGGACTTTCATTTCTCTTTCTTATTTTTCCTTTTCCCTTTTTCTTCATTTTTCCTCATTCCCCCTTTTTAAAAATATTTATCTCATATTATTTGCTTTTCTTGTATTATCCTTCCTTTTTTTCTTTTCTCACTCTTTATTCCATTAATTTTTTCTTTATCTTTCTTTATTTCTCTCTTCTCTTTATTCTGCTTCTTTCCTCTTCATCACAGTCCCATCAGTAGCAATGACTCAGCACCTTATTCAAAGTCTTTCCCCCTCCCTCCCCCTGGTCCGCCCTCACCCCCGCCGACACCCTCCCCTCTCCTTCCCCTCCCCTTCACCCTCTCGCTGGTACCCAATAACCTCTCTTCTCAACTCCCTCCCCTCACCCCCTAGCTGCTACCTCTCTCCCCCCCCCCTCACCCCCTAGCTGCTACCCTCTCCTCCCCCTCCCCTAGTTTCACCCCCTCACCCCTAGCTGCTACCCTCTCCTCCCCCTCACCCTAGTTTCACGCCCCCCCCCCCCTCTGCCCCCGAACCCCCACCCCAGTCCACTTGAGGCGTGAAAGATAAACGGATTAGCCCGCACGGCCTCGTCATATAACATAATTATATGTGTAAGTCTATAACTGTTATGAGTTGGGAAGCCTTAATGAGATTAAGGCAGGGCCGCCCAAAATGGAAAGGCGGGGGGGGGGGTGATGATGGGAAGGTGGGAGGGTGAGGAAAAGGTGGATGGGCGGGAGGGTGGAGGGTGGAGGAAGGGGACGGGGTGGCTACTTTCTCACCTGTAAGCTTGGGTTCCTCCCCCTCCCCTGTCTCTCCCCCCCTGTCTCTCCCCCCCCTCTCTCGCCCTAGTCTCACAGCCCTTCATGAGTATTGATGGAAGGGGGGAGGTTTCTCACCTATAAGCCTGTACCCGATTGCCCTCCTACCCTCTCTCCTCACTTTGACTCCCCCCCACTCTCCTCCCCACTTCTACTTCCTCCCCCACTCCCCCCACTTATACTCCTTTCCCAACTCCCCACTCCCACTCCCTACCCTTCTACTCCCTTCCCAACTCCCCTCTCCACACTCCCACTTTCTCCCTCTCCCCTCCATCCTCCCCACTCCAACTCACCCCCCCACTCCCTCACACCTTCCCACTCCCTCCCTCCCCCCAATATTCTCTCCGCCACTTCCTCAAGCTACTCTGATATATCTCAAGAACACATCTCCTAAGATCTTAAGCTCGATAACCATACCAACCTGTACAGCAAAACGACCTCTAT
>NW_020870531.1:1694412-1699412 GCF_003789085.1 Penaeus vannamei | reverse complement strand
TGTGTGTTTGTTCTGATACTGCATACACGTATATGCAGAAAAAGGGGGTTAAGCCACAAATATATACAGATATACGCTCGTGTATACCTATTCATACTTATGAAGATACAGGGACACAGGAATGTACACACACACATGTACGTAATCATATATTTGCATATTCACATACACATACACATACCATTACAAATACAAAAACACATACACATGCATATTAACATACGCACACATACACATACAATAATAGATATAAAAACACATTCACACACACACACACACAAATACAAACACATACAAACAAATAAACATATAGAGGTCGGTAACGATATATCTACACGAGTGAGATGTGAACCGAAGGTGATGAAAATGTCCTCATAAAATTTTGATGTTGCAAGAAATCAAAATAAAACTGGTTAGGTTCCAGGGATGAGGTTCTATTAAATCATGTTCACTGCTCTACCTGTATTCTGTCTGTCTATTCATACATTAATCTGGCTGTCTGTCTCCCTCTCCAATCACCTTCCTATCTATCTCTCCCTTTCCTGCTAATCCTCGCTCTCTCCCTGTCTGTCAGTCTGTATGTCTTTTGTTTTTCTGTCTGTCTATCTCTGCATTTTATTCCCTCTCTATCTAAATATCTATCATCTATTTTACATTTCACTAAATCTGTACATTTATCTATCTACATACGTACATGTATTCATAAACGTGTTCATACATTTGTGAACGTGTATGGGTGTATGTTATCTAACGTGCGTACATACATCATTAGAAAACAGACCTTCCTACAAGATGAATCCTACACTTGCCTTCGACATGAATGAATAGAATAGAATAGGAATAGAATAGGAATAGAATAGAATAGAATAGAATAGGAAATGAATAGGAATGAATAGAAGGACTTAGTACACGAGAGACCTTCGCAATACCCCTTTGGACATTTTTGCACACAATAAGAACTCTCTTTGTACCTCTGTAATTTTTCTGTGACGAATTCCTTTGTGTTTCCAAAAGGCCATTGTCCATCTGACATTATCTTCCTGCAGAAATAAGACGATTGATTTTTTTTTTCTTTTCCTTCTTTTTTTTCATTTAGTGACAAATCTCTTGTCAGTTTCTCCAGCCGACTGTGTACAATTATACGGCCTCGAATGTGTGGGATTCCAAAGAGAGACAGATACAATGGTGAGCATTTATAGCAAGTAGCTGAGCGGTCTTTCAAAAAAAAAAAAAAAAAAAAAAAAAATTACATCGTGTTGTAAACAGGAAAAAAATTCGATTGCTATGGAGAATGGGGTCTGAAGGTTGCAATGTACAACAGGCACACAGCTGTATATACAGATACACACAAAGACTTACACACACACACACACACACACACACACACACACACACACACACACACACACACACACACACACACACACACACAGAATATCTCAGGTTTATTGCTGTGACAGCGGTCTCGTATCTGATGCCCGGACCACCTATTCTGTAAAATGGGCTTCGTGCTGATTAGTTTTAAAACTCTCTCCGATTTTTTTTTTTTTTTTTTTTACTCGACGCAGACACTCCAGTTCGACGTAATTTCCCAAAGGCTTCATTTCATTTCATGATATTTATCTATTCACTCATCTTTTTGTCTTTTCTAGCACTTCAGGGAATGAGTATTGAGTATTATAGATTTGTTAATGAATTCAAAATGGGAATCAGGTTCATACTTTTTGCATTCGAGTTTTCAAGTTTCGTGTTTTGTTGCGTTTCATCGGCAATTTCTCCTTGTTTGGGACATTTTAAAGCTAGAGTTCACTTGGTAAATGATCATTATTATCATAAAGTAAAAAGCGAAAAGTTGGGGAAAGGAGTTTGATGATTTCAGCCTTAATTCAATTCTGCTTTAATTGTCTCATTAGGAAGACGATCTGTAGAATAGGATAAAGAGGAGAAGAGATGGAGACGATTGATTTTCTTTAAGGTAAAGGAAGAAGGATATATCGTACTGTAAATTCACTCTCGCGCGCAGCCTGCACACACATAAACACACGCACACACACACACACGCACACGCACACACACACACACACGCACGCACACACACACACCACGCGCACACACACACACACACGCCACGCACACACACGCACACACGCACACACACACACACACACACACACACACACACACACACACACACACACACACACACACACACACACACACACACAAAACACATACACATCCCCTGTAAATACTGCATACAGCTATATTAACACATTTGAATATATTCTCGATACTCTACACATTCAAGAGGAGAGTTCATTCAGAAATTACCAATAGAAATGTGTTTCCACTGGGATAAAATTCCTCACTTTTTAGAAATATCGTAAACTACAGTAATGTTTCTTGCAAGTTGTTACGCCAAAAAAACCTCTCCTGTTGTCTCTAAATTAATAAACATGACTAGCTGTGTTGATCCTCCCGTTACCTTTGACCTGTGACGTAAAAAAAACATAAAAACAGAGATGCGATTCTTTAAACTAAATAATACGTTAAAAATAGCATTATTCCTCTGCTGTGCCCTCGTAGAACCAGCAGGCGCTTGCTCTTGCCCCTCTCTCTATATCCTTCTTACTTCTTACCTATTCCTCCATCTCTCTCCTTATTCATCTTCTCATTCTACTACTCATTTCTACACAGTCTGATCTTATCCATGACTCATTCTTGCTTCCTACTTTTCATTCTTCCTCTTTCCTCTCTATCCTCCTTCTTCTCCTCTCCTTCTTTCTCCTTCTTACTACACTTACTCTCCTCATCTATCTTCTCTCTTACTCTTCTACTCTCTTCCCCTTAGGCCTTTACTTCACTTCTTATATCATCGATTGATACCCACTTGATATGAACTTTTTTTATATAAACGACTTTCTATTCCCAGCGGAGTGGGTTATTCATACGAGTGTTTCAATAGGGTACCATACAACCGAGACATCGGGCTCCCGTGTGATTGGTAATCCCTCTTGTTCCCTCAAAAATTTCCGTCACACAGCGGATTCCTCTAATCATGGCATAATCTAGAATATGCACGGACAGAAATTAATCAACTTATACTAATTATAGATTTCTAGACATCAAAGAATGAGCCTCCGTGAGGAGTACGACTACAATGCAAATCCAGCAAGGGACCAGCTGAGGAGGTTAGGCTTGCAGCAACTCATTAGAAATGGCAATTGATCATGACCATCGGAGGAGCGGTGAAGCCTAGCTGAGTGAAATATCTCTTCGTCAGCTCCCCTGAGTTTATTACCTGTTGGAAACAGTCTTGTTATGATCAATAAAGATCTTACTTCTGAGCACAAGGACTGAATCTTTCCCTTTGAGAGTTCACGTTCTCATATTGCTTCATACTTCAAACAGACTGATTTACAGGAAAGGTTAAGTCTACTCTCCGCTAAAGTTCTAAGGCCCCGTTTCTAATTTTTATAGTGCCTTGACCGATCTAATTCCACGAACGCAAGCTTATTTCTCAAATATAGTGCAATTATCTAAGCACCCACCTTCCCGAACGTGCGACATCTTACGTATAAGAGGTAGCACCTAGATAATGTTTTGCAATATTGCCCGAAATTGACTTATACAACACTTTCAGCAGGGTCTCCGGTGCTGAAATTGGCTATAGAACATCAAGACCCTCTTTAGGTACTGTACTGAATGACAGTTCAAGTATCGTGTCTCTACACGCCTGTATCTTACTTAAATAACTATATTTCTGCTTGTCTCTACTTGAATCCAGTTTTCGCTGTTCTTCTCTTCTGTATGTCTCTTCAATGATCATACTTGTTTCGCTTCTCTCAAAGTAGTTGTTCCTCCGCTTTATCCAACATCACTCCTTGTATGAGATCTCGTCTAACTCTCTCTGCTCTCTCATATTCTCTCTTTTTACTCCTCATTTCCCTCCCTCCCTCTACACCTTTCTCTACCCTCTGTACCCTCACCCTCACACTACACAATTGACATCTCGCGCGCCATCCTTCATCTCTCTACTTCTCATCACACCAATCCCCAACCCCATACTTCTCTCACTCATCGATCTCTCTCTCTCTAATACTCTCTACTTACTCTATTACTACTGCATTCTAATACAGTGATCTCTCTCTCTCTCTCTCCTCCATTCCACCCCACTCCCCCCTTCTCATCTATCGCTCTCCGGGCAAGTAAGCGCAATAGAGGACAATTACAATAACAGTAAGAAGCCTTGCAACTTCAAGTCTATATAAAAAAGAAAGTAAAGATAAGACAAGAATATTAAAAAAAAAGAGTACTATATACGATCCATATAGCACTAGAAAACAAACATTGTACCTATCATGCTGTGACCTAATTGATGGAGACCAATTCGAGATCAAAGACGGAATAGACTCGTGCAATAAGAGTATGCATTAATAGCTTGATAAACTATACTACTTAATTAGAGCAATGTAGGACAGAGAGAACAGAGTAGATGAACGAGAAGCTCTAACCAAATAACTTCAGTACTCCCAAGTGAATCCAGCCATTTAATCCATTAATCGCCGAATGATAATGATCTGGTGTGAATATATTCTACCACAACTCGATATTTATGGAAACATCCCTCACGCTATGATGATAATAAAACTAATATAATGATAATATAGGAAATAACTCAACGAATAAGAGTAAAGTCTACAAAACAACTTATTTCCTTAATCAAATACATAATATAATAATTATACATGGATATGACGTCAATGATGATAATAAGGAATGAAAATTAATCTAAGTTATAGAGAGAAAATGAGTATAAAATGATATATAATTAATGAATACTAAAGTACCCAATTATGAATTTAAATTTAGTTAAAATACAATATAAACCAGCCAAACTAATAAATATATCTTATAAATTACTAACTAAATAATTAAATGATCAATATTTTACATTATACAATATTAATACTATGAAATACAAGTAATATATAGAATAT
>NW_020870531.1:1681912-1686912 GCF_003789085.1 Penaeus vannamei | reverse complement strand
TTACATAATTAAGAGGATAAAGGTATTATGCATATTTTTGCCTGAGCTGTTAACTGAAATGCAGATTCAGTTATTTTTCTCTTTCGCTAAAACATTACACCTCACGCAAATAATGACGGAAATAATTCATTTTCAGTATTAGCAAACAGACATATTAAAATTTAACAATGATCATGTTTTGCTGGTACGTTAAGTGTATATGTATTTTTAACGTATGTGGCTAATGTACATCTACGCTATCATGCGTAAAAGCACATAATCACATCATTCTACCTATTCCAAGATGAGGCAACATATAGAGGCTATTATTCTTACCATTCCACTGAACCTCAATCCTTATATTTTCTCTAGGTGAAAAGCTATCCGTTTTCTTTCACAGTGTCCCGTTCAGAGAGAAAACGGGAGCCACTGCATCTACACTTTTGTTTACCTTCATATTTCGTTCCAGCTCTTTTCAGCCTCCTAACTCACTGAAGGCAACACTTCATAACGCTTTCTTCATGTCTTTTTTTTCTCTTTCTTTTATTTTTTTCCTTTCCGAGTGGTATTCTCTGAATAAGTGTGTGAAGGAACCCAGCAGCTTTGTGTTTCTCCAAGACTTACAGCCTTTGGGGCGGTTTCTGACGTTTCCTGGTCACGCCAACCGCCCCTACACCTCTCTTTCTCTTTGTTTTCGCTGTTTTTCTTGTTATTTTCTCACATGATTAAGTTACATTGGTAAACCTCTCTATTCCTTAAACGATGAGTAATAACTGGACATATTCTGACATAAATTGCCTTCGATTTCAATCATATAAATTGAATATTTGAGATAAATACTTCGATTTTGGGAAATTCTCGAAATGGCGGAGATGCATTTTATTTTTTAGAAAGGAAACAGAATACAGACCGTTATGCTACAAATAAAGCGCATCAGCTTAGAGAAGCAAGAAAATCATCTGAATATCTTCTGTGACCTAGAAATGGTTGAAGGTGCAAAGCCTCTCCATTTTCTATTCTAGTAAGCATTGATACCATACCAGTGAGGCGTTGGTGTAGATGCTGTATTCAACTTGAGGGAATTTAATGGGGATTCTTGTCCTCGACGTATTTTTTCTTACATTCTCACTATTTATTATCAGCTTTAGCAATATCATTATTATTACTTTTTTTCATCATCGTCGTTGTCATCGTCATCGTCATCCTCCTCTTCCTCCTCCTCATGATCATCATCACCATCACCACCGCCATCATCATTATCATCACTACCACCACCACCAACATCATCATCATCATCATCATCATCATCATCATCATCATCATCATCATCATCATCATCGTCATCATCATCAGAGAAAATATGATTAACACATCAAAGCTCTTTCCCTAATTATCATTTCCTTTCAAAGTCTTCCGTTCCTAATCATATTTCATTTTAATTTCCTGTTTCAATTTTGTGTTTAATCTTCTTTACTTTTCCCCTTTTCTCTTATATTATCCATTGGTAGTGAAAGATATTATTAGTAATAAGAATAAGAATGACAATGTAATAACGGTAATGATAAGAATAATGATAGAAATAATGATAATAGTAACAGCAGTAATAGTAACAATAATGATAATAATGATAGTAATGATAACAAAAATATGAATATATAAATAATGATGATGATGACAATAGTGATAATGATAATAATAATAATAATAATAGTAACAATAATAATAATGATAATGATAATGATATGATAATATGATAATAATAATAATGAATAATGAATAATGAAATAATAATAATAATGGTGATGATGATTATGACCAAGGTGATGTGATGAGGATGATGGGATGAGCATTGATAATGATAATGATAACAACAACAACATCAATATTAGAAACAATAATAGCAATACAAAAAAACAGATTTATCGTCGTATCTTTCTTTTCTGTTCAACTTCATCATGCTTTCCAAATCACCATCTAAAATCTTCCATCTCACAACCAAAGGCAACCAAATCATCCATACCATATATTAGCCTCAATTAACATGATTCTTACCTTATCATTTACCTGTCATTCGGGATACGAAGGTAATCCCTGTTATCCCTAAATTACGTCACAAAACATAGAGTGAGTTGGTATCGATCTGGTATTAGGTAACTAAATGATCACGAAAGGAAAGGTTTGTGTATATAATTAATGTTTTTCGTGTCGTCTAGTGCGTGTAAATGTGCGTGACTGTGCATGGTGTTTAGGTAGTTGTGATTGCATATAGATATAGATAGATAGGTGGATGGATGGATAGATGGATAGATAATTAAATAGATTTATAGATAGACACATAAACTAATTGAATGATTGATTGACAAATAGGTTTAACACACACACACACACACACACACACACACACACACACACACACACACACACACACACACACACACACACACCACACACACACACACACATATATGTGTTGTGATTGTGTGTGTGTGTGTGTGTGTGTGTGTGTGTGTGAATACATATATGCATATATATATTATATATATATATATATATATATATATATATATATATATATATATATATATATATATATATATATAATATATATAATATACAAAACTTAAATAGATTTACATAACTGATATATTGTCAGAATCAGAAAAAAATATCTTTAAAAAGAAATGGATACATTGTAACACAAACAAAAACAAACAAAAAATAAAGGGAAAGGAAAAAATAATCAATCTCTTGTTTCATTTTCCCATGATGTCGCTCTCGACCCGCCCCCTTCGCCAACTCACTTTCGAAATCGACGTCAAAATAAATGAAAAAGTTCGTTTTGTCTCGTTCAACAGAAGCGTGGGACCAAGCCCTCGGTGTCAGCTGTGGTCTTGTCAACGTAACTTTATCTTTCTGTTGTGGATTGGATCACTGTTTGTGGCGAGATTGTTCGTGTTATCTTTGTTATCTTCATTGTACTTTATAAAATGTTTCTTCCTCTCCTTTTTTATAGTGATTATATCATGAATGATCATGTTTGTAACAATAATGATAATGATGATACTAATATGAAATACTTATAATAAAATGATAATGATGATGGTAATGATGACGATGGTAATAACATTAATAACAATGATAATGATTATGATGATCAGATTTTTTTTTTAGACTGCATGTCATTTCCATTATTTTTTCTTCTTTTTCAAAATTGCATTGTAATGATAGTCACAAATTTCTGGAAATAATAATGATTTGATAATTTAATGATTTGATGATAATTGAACTTCGAGTTCAATTTAATTAGGGGCATGACCTGATGTTTCATATTTATATTTCATATTCAGTGTCGTCGATAAAGATGAAGAAAATAATTATCGTCTTCTGAGAATTTCAGTCGAATTACAAGCACACATTTAAACACATATACACACTAAAAACACATACGCATACTCAGAAACACACTCAAGCAAAGAAACACACACACACAGAAACTTACAAGTTCAAGCAAAGAAAACACACACACATATTCAAGATACTGACACACTCAAGCAAAGAAACACACGCATACACACATAAACACTCATACTAACAAACACACACACACTCAGAAATACTTACACATTGAAGCAAAGAACCACACGCACTCTCTGTCTGTCTGTCTCTCTCTCTCTCTCTCTCTCTCTCTCTCTCTCTCTCTCTCTCTCTCTCTCTCTCTCTCTCTCTCTCTCTCTCTCTCTCTCTCTCTCTCTCTCTCACACACACACACACACACACACACACACACATGACCTCTCGCGACCTCTCTCGGCCCGGCTGTCAGAACAAACACGGCCGACCTCGTGACACACTTCTCCGGTGATCACTCATAACACGGGCTGGCTAAGCTAAACAAGAACGTAAAATTAAGCGGAAAGACTTTTATTTCTTCTGAATTTGTAGCCATGTTTTTACATCCTGAGATATACTCTTGCTGGGTCTCTAGAGTTTCGCTCCTTGCAAAACACATACACAAACAGATACATATGTTTCTATGGCTTATTTTCACGCTGAAAACACACAAGCAGCAGTGTAATTTATATACATGCATATACCTACACATACATACAAACACACACACACACACACACACACACACACACCACACACACACACACACACACACACACACACACACACACACACACTATATATATATATATATATATATATATATATATATATATATATATATATATATATATATATATATATGTATGTATTTCTTTTAAGTAACAGTATAACCATCTTACTCATCATTATTAAAGTTTCTTGTAATATTTTTCCCAATATATCCTCGCTCTCTCTGGCAGCTGCAGGATCCCAGGGCTCAGCGACCGACCGTGGGTATCAGGCATACACCTACTTCAAGAAAACGTTTCCTGAATGCTCCAGATAATCCAGGAGCTTTTGATCGACGTGAACCTTGGCGAAGTTTAGGGGAAAACGTTTTTCTTCGTCCTTTATATTTCTCGAGAGTCCGGGGTTAGTTGAGGGCGAAGTTCGATGCCTGTTTTGGGAAGCACTTAGCGATCGGGTAGATACTGAACGGAACTTCCTCTGTTTTTCCTCGCAGATCAGATTTTTGTACTTGCTCGCTTACCAAACTTCCTTTATATTTCATCTCAGACTAACTTTTTTAGATCAAAGTTCCTCACGCACATAAACTTCCTCAAATAATTTCCCTAGCCTACTTAACTACCTCTACGATTTTTCGCAGACCAAACTTCCTCGTAGACCAAACTTCCTTGCCGCAAAAACTTCCTCGTAGACCAAAATTTCCAAACCGACCAAACTTCGTTGAAGACCTAACTTTCTAGCAGACTAGATTTCCCTTATGATTCTTCGCAGACCAAACTTCCTCTGAACTTCCTCGTAGACCTAACTTCCTCTATACAATTACAAACGAGGAAATTTTTGACGTAGTTGAACAAGACATACAACACACGACAGACACACACAGACACACACGCACACACACA
>NW_020870531.1:1674412-1676912 GCF_003789085.1 Penaeus vannamei | reverse complement strand
ACCTTTATTTGTTTTATGAATTATGCGTATGTTATTCAATAATTCAAGAGCAACCTGCGTTTATTTTGTTTTCATGATATTCATTTTTTCCCATGGGAATTAGAAAGACTTAACTTCGCTAATATAACAGATGGATACTGATGGACTGCTTGTAATATCTCGTGCATATTTCAAGTAGAGTTAGATGGCGGAAACTAACTATAGCGGTGACGCTAATCCTGAAAAGTGGGAAGGACATGATATCTATTAGATAATTTCCTGGGTACAGGTCAAAAAAAAAAAAAAAAGTTAATGATAGCGATAAATTTTGCTAAACCTGCGGAAATAGAGATGTATGTGATTTTTTAGGAGTCGAACCCACTGCAGTCTCCCTAAAAAAAGCAGATATATCGAGGTTTCCAGAGACAATGGCCGCCTTCATTACAATATAGACTGAAGCGAGCGCCACGGCCTCCTCGTCTTTGACGCTGCGGCAAAGGCCAAAAAATCTTCATTATACTTTTTCCAGCGACGCTGAAGTTTGAGTTTTACAAGTAATTTCCTGCCAGAATGTACATATACGTAATGAATACTTATTGACCTCTGCATAAACGACGCGGTGATCCTTTGATGTGCTGTTTTAATTACCATTACAGGACGTCGCAAACAATCCATCGATGCAAAATTGCTATCAGTGACAGATCTTTTCTGACATGGTATTTTTATTTTCTTTTTGTGCACACACACACACACACACACACACACACACACACACACACACACACACACACACACACACTCACACACACAACACAGACACACACACACACACACAGACACACATACACTCACACACACAAATACGTTCATGCAAGTACGTATACCCATCTCTGTAAAGTGCAGATCCCCGTTCCTGTGCAAAACCGCAGTACCTTTAAAAGCTTCCTAAATCTACTATGCAGCGAACAGCTTAAGAAAGCGGCGAATCTCCCTGTGTGTATTTGGGTGTCTCCCGAACCAGCGCTCTCCTGCGTCATTAAGAAAGGCGAGGCTGGAGTGAGGACGGCGTAAATCTGAATTTGAAAGTCTAATGAAGCCGCTCTTTTATTGGGACACTTACACTCTCTCTCTCTCTCGCTCTCTCTCTCTCTCGCTCTCTCTCTCTCTCTCTCTCTCTCTCTCTCTCTCTCTCTCTCTCTCTCTCTCTCTCTCTCTCTCTCTCTCTCTCTCTCTCTCTCTCTCGCTCTCTCTCTTCTTTCTTTCTCTCTCTCCCTCTCTCGATTGCACGGCTGTATCTTTCGGGAGCGACCGCTTTTATTGGGCGTTTTTATGCCCTTGTTTCGGACTCTTCCTCTGTCTCTCCTTTTTTTCTGCTCTCTCTCTCTTTCTCTCCTCTCTCTCTCTCTTCTCTCTCTCTCTCTCTCTCTCTCTCTCTCTCTCTCTCTCTCTCTCTCTCTCTCTCTCTCTCTCTTTCTTCTTTTTGGTTGGGGTGGGGTGGGGGGGAAGAGGTGTGGGGGTGGATTGTGTGGTCTTTTTTCAATGCATGTTTTTGTTTTCTTCTCTTTCTATTTTTTTTCTTTCACTTTTCATTTAGATGTGTTGGAATATACCCTGTTCATGCATATACATTTAGATAGATAGGTAGATAGGTATAAAGATTCATAGATAGATAGATAGCCAGAAAGGCAGATAGATGGATAGATAGATAGACAGAAAAGGCATATATATATATATATATATATATATATATATATATATATATATATATATATATATATATATATATATATATATAGGTAAATAGATAGATAGAAAGGCAGGTAGATACATAGGTATGTGTATGTCGGCATGATCACGTCAGAAATAAAGGTAAGTCTCTAAAAAAAAATTCCAAAACTTATAAAATGTATCACATTTATTTGTTCTGACTTTCCAGTTTTCAGAAAATATCATCCCATTCATGTCGTGAAAGCATACTTCAGCCTACAACAATAGTTATTACATGACAAAACTGCTCTTTTCATCCATAAGCCAAATTTGTTCGTTTAGTATTTCAAACAAAGAAATCCAGAGCACATTTAAGTTTTCTTTTGTTATTATCAATAGATCGTGATGTGGTTATGATGATGACAGAAGGATAAAGTGTATTGACATACTCGTTGTTGTTGCATGAAATAATGAGAATGAAAGTAACATTAACCTCGTTATCATTGTTTCATAACAACTGCTGATTATTATAATAGAAAATAACAAAAATAACAACGGCAATGGTGATAATGAATCAAAGGTAACCTTATGCCTGATCAATAACACACGGACGCACATACACACTTACACACTCATACATACATGCATTAATATAGTGTGTGATTTTTTCATAATATATGTTATACTATTAACTGTTGTCATTATAACCCCTAAAAACTCCTTAAGTTAAATATCTCCTCACCCCGAAAGCTTAGAGCCCCAAACAATTACAGGACATCATAATGTTTGTCCCGATGTTACAAAACTCTACGGA
>NW_020870531.1:1664412-1666912 GCF_003789085.1 Penaeus vannamei | reverse complement strand
ACCTCACTCATATAATCTTTTCTTGTCATTCGTTTTCCTCTAAGCAATATCTTGAGCTTCACGACATAAGTATGATTAAAAAGACCAAAAAAATACATATATCTTCCAGTCAACTCAGTGTCAAGACGTCATATAACATCACCATGATAACACTGAATGTGAAAAGTATTCTAGATTTTATAAGATTTTTAAAAAAAGATCTCCTTTGATGGTTCAACTTCTTCGTGATAAAATAGGTCATCATCGGCCATTCATAGTTCCATTAATTTAACTTTAGTAGTCCAATCTCGTGACAAACATGTAAAGGTCGGTGACTCTCCAAAATAGAGAACAGAGAGAGATAGGTAGATAGATAGGTGGAGAGAGAGAGAGAGAGAGAGAGAGAGAGAGAGAGAGAGAGAGAGAGAGAGAGAGAGAGAGAGATAGAGATAGAGATAGAGAGAGAGAGAGAGAGATAGATAGATAGATAGATAGATAGAGAGAGAGAGAGAGAGAGAGAGAGAGAGAGAGAGAGAGAGGAGGGGGGGAAGAGAGAGAGAAAGAAAGAGAGAGAGAGAGAGAGGGAAAGTGAGAGAGAGAAAGAGAGAGAGAGAGAGAAATTGAGAGGAAAGACAAACAAACAGAAAGAAATTCATCCACACAGACAGAAATACATACAGAGCAGACAGACAGACTTAAAATGCAGTGGGTCATAAGGTTGACAACAAAACAACAATATTGCTTTTTCAGTGTTATCCTCAACAGCGTAAGGTCAGAGAGTGCCAGAAACCACATTTGGATAATAAGTATGTATGTCCCATATTTCTGGGTTAGTGGTTTACGGTACAACCCTTATGACTAAGATTTGTTGTCATTCTTAGAGTCATATTTTCTGGACAGAATACAGAACTTCTTTATTGATGTTTTTGTTTTTATTGTCGTTACCATTATCATCCTCTTGATCGTTATCATTGTTGATGTTGTTTTTTATCATTAACATTATTAAAGCCATTATCATCATTATCGTTATCATCTTTATCGTTATTATTATTGTCATTGCTATTTTTGTATCGTCATTATCATCATCTTTATCAATATCAACATAATTATCAAAGTAATGATTACCATTATCACTCTCATACCACAATTGCCATGCAAAGATATCTTTTTCACTGTCACTTTCACTGTATACTGTTCACATGCTAGTAAATACAGTGTACAGGAGAGAAACTTCTTAAAGATCACATGTCGAAGGAGTCTCCTTGGCGTTTTGAAGCAGCCTCGGGACATTTTACTCGAGTCAGATTTCGAACTCGGTGGAAAACATGGTTGTTATTTTTCCTTTCTTTATTCCTTTCTTCGTTGACGTGTGTATTGTAATGCTTCATTGAGATTTGTTTTTTTTCTGAATGAGTGAATGTGTCTATTATTTTTTTCAAGTTTGCTGGGTAATCTTCAGCTTGTTTGTTAGTCTGTGTCTGTGGATTCACCTTTGAGAGTATACTACTGATGATATTTCTTTCTTTGTTTCTCCGTCTCCGTCTGTCTGTCTGTCTCTCTCTCTCTCTCTCTCTCTCTCTCTCTCTCTCTCTCTCTCTCTCTCTCTCTCTCTCTCTCTCTCTCTCTCTCTCTCTCTCTCTCTCTATCTCTCTCTCTATCTAATGGTATATATATATGGACAACACACACACACACACACACACACACACACACACACACACACACACACACACACACACACACACCACACACACACACACACACCACACACACACACACACACACACACACACTTTTCGCTTCTCTAAACAAGAAAACGCTTAAAATAGTTTACCAAAACGCAAGGAAAGACCAGCCACACATACAAAAAAGGGGGGAAGACAGACGCAGCGCCCCCTCCCCCCCCGACACCCCACCCCCGCCGTGCGTGACAGGTAGAACTAACGAATCGATAGATTGGAAATGCTGATAAGGAAGATATCAAGAAAAAGGATTTACGTGTTAGGAGAAGATTGGGAACTCGAACCAGCCGGAAGTTTGATTGGCAGATGCGAGGGTCAAGAAGACGCGACCCCTCGAGTGTTGGAAACATTTTTGCTTCCGGAAGAACATTGCGGTCTGGGGAAAAAGGCTTGACAGGAGAAGAACTATCGCTTATGTTCAGCGTCTCGGAAGGACAAACGTGGAGGAATAAGAGGCATTTTGAGCGACGTGTTCCCCGCATAACGAGCTGGAAAGTGAGAGAAGAACGGAGGCGATGGTGACCGGATGCTATTTCTTGAACGAGGGCAGGGGACTCGGGGGTGCTTCGGGTGAATTAATGGCGTCATGATGAACTGAATTAGAATATAGATTTTGATGTATAAAAAAATATATATATCGGTTCATTATGGTGTAGTGTATGATTAATTTGAATAAGAATGAAGATTTTGCTATGTAAGTATATATAAGTTCAAGTGGATTAATATTGTTATGATTAACTAAATAAAAGTAAATATATATGAATAGATATCAAGTGAAT
>NW_020870531.1:1656912-1659412 GCF_003789085.1 Penaeus vannamei | reverse complement strand
TTTTTAAAAGAAATTGGAAATATGAATTCACTTCTTTTCTTTTCTTGTCTTTTATAGGAAAGGAAATCGGAAATATTCAACCGGTATTTCCCGTACTTTGTTTTCTTTCTTTATCTATTTTTATTTTTCTTATAGAGAAGAAAATCGAAAAAATTCAATCAGTATTTCCCGCATCTTTGTTTTCTTCCTTTTTCTTCCTTTATTTGTTTATTTTATTTATTTATTATTATTATTTTATTTATTTTCTTTTTTATTATTATTTCTTTTTTGATAGAGAAAAAAACCTGGAAATATTCAACCAGTATTTCCCGTATCTTCGTTTTCTTTCTTTCTTTCATTTTTTCCTTCCTTTTTTTGATAGAGAAGAAAATCGGAAAAATTCTGCTAGCTTCCCAAACAACAATAAAGCCGCGGCCATTATCATCCCTAAGGGCATCGAGCAACTTGGAGATTCGGTCGAGTTCTCGTTTTATTACGGCTTCTTCCTTCCTTCCTTCGTCCTTCGTTCGCTTGGATCGCAGACAGGCAAGGAAACAGATAATAATGATAACAGCATTCTTTCTCTCCTTCTATCTAAAAAAATAAAAAATAAAAAATAAAATAAAAAATAAATAGATAATTAAATAGATTCTGTGGTTGAATTGCAGATTAATGAATAATAATGATGGTGATTGCCGTAATGATATTCTTTGTATTTATTTCTTAAGAATATTTTCTGTGGTTGGATTGCAGACGCAAAGAAACGGACAAAACAATGTCGATAATAATGGTAATATTACTGATGTTCTTTGTCTTTCTATCTTAAGAATTGTTTCTATCTTAGGAATGGTTGGATCACAGACACGTAAAGAAATAGACAAAATAATATTAACAATAAGTATAATAATAATATTCTTTGTCTTTCTGTTTTAAAAATAATCCTATCTTAAGAATGGTTGAATCGCTGACACGCAAAGGAAAAGATAATCATAACAACAATAATAATATTCTTTGTCTTTCTATCTTAGGAATAATTTGTATCATAAGAATGGATCGCAGACACGATAAGAAACAGACAATAATAATAATAATAATATTCTTTGTCTTTTTATCTTAGGAATAATTTCTATGTTAAGAATTGTTGGATCTTAGACATGCAAGAAACAAACAATATTACTACTACTAATGATAATATTCTCTGTCTTTCTATCTTAAGAACAGTTTCTATGGTTGGATGGCAGACATGCAAAAAATCAGACAATAATAATAATAATAATAATAATAATATTAATAATAATAATAATAATATAATAATAATAATAATAATAATAATAATAATAATAATAATCTTTTTCTATGGTTGGATGGCAGACATGCAAAAAATCAGACAATAATAATATTCTTTGGTTCTCTGTTTTAGGAATACCTATTAGTTGAACCGAAGACACGCAAAGAAGTAGACAATGATGATGATGTTAATAATGATTATAATATTCTTTATCTTTCTATCTTAAAAATAGTTTCTGTCTTAAGAATGGTTGGATCACAGACACACAAAGAAACAAGCAATGATAATTATGATAATAATAATGACATTCTTTGTCTTTCTTTCTTAAAAATAGTTTCTATAGTTGGATCGCAGACACGTAAAGAAAGAGGCAATAATAATGATAATAAAGATATTCTTTGTCTTTCTATCTTAATTAAAGTTGAGTACGTCGATTTACTTAATTGGAGAAAATAATGATGGTCAGTAGAATTTCATTGAAATATGATGATAATAAGAAAGATCTGTTTGAAAAATGATGACACAGTAAAACTTCACTGAATAGTAATAATGACAATGATAAAAAGGAAAATTTGATTGAAGCTTAGTAATAAGATTTGACTGAAAATTAATAATCGCCAAAATTTTATTGAAAATTAAAGATCAGCTAAATTTTATTGAAAATCAATAATAATCAAAACTTAATTGATTAATAACAATAACAATGTCAAAACGAACAAACATTGACAACACTGCTCATCTCTCATCTCTCTGGCACAATTGGCAACACTGTCCCCATAACGTCAATATACACATTCGAGTAGTAATACTAGTTAATTAATGGTCATCAGGCTGGTCGATCCTTCTATTAATACCTATCGAAAATTCATTTGTACTGGCAAATGGCAGAAGAGGAACGTTCATATTGCTACTGTCGGACGAAAATTGTTCACAGGAAGTTGACAAATCAAGAAATTTGACAAATAAAGAACTGCGTGAGAGGACTAGCGGCGTTTTGATTTTTTTTTTTTTTAATGTTTGTTTCGTTTTTTGTTTTTGTGCGAGAATAAAGTAAGTGTTTGTGCTGCTTTCCCTAAGAGTGTCTTTCTGTTTGTCTCTCTCTTTTTCTCTTCCTTTCTTTCTTTCTCTCTTCTCTCTCTCTCTCTCTCTCTCTCTCTCTCTCTCTCTCTCTCTCTCTCTCTCTCTCTCTCTCTCTCTCTCTCTCTCACACACACACACACACACACACAGGCA
>NW_020870531.1:1644412-1646912 GCF_003789085.1 Penaeus vannamei | reverse complement strand
AGGCGTCAGCAAAGCGGAAGTGTCTCGGAATGGCATCGTTCCTCCTGAAGCGGCGCGATCAATAAGTTCAAGTTAATCGCATCCGTATCGTGGGACGGGCACAGGCGGCCGGATCTCACAGGTGTCCGTGGCGGGGCTCGAAGGAAGGGCCTCGCCACTCACTCGCCTTGGCACTCGCCTTGGCACTCGCTTTGGCACTCGTCTCTCATTTGGCTCGTTACTCGCCACTCGCTTTTCACACACCTCTCCTCTGGCTCGCTACTCGCCACCTCTCGTTTCCGTCTGATTTAGCTCGTCTCGTCTTTCGCACATTTCTTTACTCGCCATCCGCTTCGTGCTCGTCACACGATTCTCTCTCGAACCTTTGCTGACCACTCGCCCCTCACCACCTACCTCACGCCTCTCAGCCCTCACCACCAACCTCTCGCCTCTCGACACTCGCCACTCGCCTTCAGCTACTCGCCCCTCACCACCAACCTCACGCCTCTCGCCCCTCACCACCAACCTCACGCCTCTCGCCTCTCACCACTCGCCCCTCACCACCAACCTCACGCCTCTCGCCTCTCGCCCCTCACCACTTACGTCACTCCTCTTGCCACTCGCCCCTTATCGGCCTCAGCTTTATGCACAAAGGGCCTCCCATGTGGACAGCGGGGGGAGAATCTGCCCTCATTTGTGTCTTTTTTTCTTCATCGTCTCTCTCTTGCCTGTCTCTCGTGGTCTCTGTTTCTGTGTCTGTCTGTCTGTTGGTCGCTTTTCGTTTTTTCTTGCTTCTTCGTTCTCTCTCTGCCTTTCGCTCTCTCTCTCTCTTTCTCTCTCTTTCTTTATTTCTCCCTCTCTTTCCACTCTTCCTTCCTCCCTCCTTCCTCCCTTTTCCCACCTCCCTCCCTTCGACCGCAATTCATCTCTCTGACGAAACAAAAAATGCTACCTTACCTTTCCCCTTTTTGCAAATCCTAAGACTGAAGCCCATACGAGTCACGCAATATAGCCTTAAAAAGAAAAAGAAAAAGAAAAAAAAAATAGTCCGACGGAGTGACTGCTTCGCCATTGAGATTAAGTTTTCGATTCGCTCTCTCTTCCCTTTCTGTGTTAGAAGACGAATTCCTAAGGTCCTTCATGCGTCTCCCCCTTCCTCCTTCCCTCCTTCACTTCTCTCTTCTCTCTTTTCCTTCTCTGATTTGTTTTTTTTTCTGTTTAAGTTCTCTGTTTCCCTCCGTTTTTTTTTTTTTTTTTTTTTTTGTATCACCTATTTTTTCCCTCTTCCCTGCCCTCTTTCTTTCTTTCCATCTCTTCCCTTCCTTCTTTATCTTCCCTCTCTTTCTTCTTTCCATTCCCTCCTTAGCCTTTTTCACCCTCTCCTCTTCTCCTTCCCTTCCTCCTATCTTCACTTTCTTTCCTCCACTCCTCCACCCTTTCACTTCCCTCCCTTCTTTATCTCTTCAACTTCCTTCCTTCCTTCCCTCCCCTCTTTCTCTCTATCCTTCGTTACCTCGCCTCTTTGTCTCTATCCTTCCTTATCTCCCCCCTTTATCTCCATCTTTCCTTCACTTTCCTCTTTCTCTCCATCCTTCCCCCTTCCTTTCCCTCGTCTTGCATCTGAAGCTTCCATTCCGATTGTATCATTGGCTTTGCTCTTTCTTACAAGACCGTATATATATATATATATATATATATATATATATATATATATATATATATATATATATATATATATAAAATATTTCTTCTTTAATCATACTGAAATTATATCTGAAATCATGTTAATTAGGCACGCATGTATAAACACATGCACATACGTAGAAACACGTACATATACATACATGAGAGAAATAAATACCCAAATAACAGCAAATTCCGAGAAGAATAAATTCCCAAGCAACAGTAAATTCTCAGAAAAATAAATTCCCAAGCAACAGTAAATTCTCAGCAGGGTAAATATCAAGGCAACGGTAAATTCTCAGAAAGACTTATGCCCAAGCAGTAAAAATACCCCAAAGGAAGAAATATCCAAACGGTAATAAGTACCTATGAAAATTAGACTTCCAAAGAAAAACCTCAATAAGACTAAATACCCCCAAAAGAAGAAAAAAGAAAGAAAGAAAGAAGAAGAAGAAGAAGAAGAAGAAGAAGAAGAAGAAGAAGAAGAAGAAGAAGAAGAAGAAGAAGAAGAAGAAGAAGAAGAAAGAAGAGAAGAAGAAGAAGAAAGAAGAGAAGAAGAAGAAGAAGAAGAAGAAGAAGAAGAAGAAGGAAGAAGAAGAAAAGTAAAAAATGCCCATATACCCCACACGCTGTCTGTTCCGGGGTTTTGCATCTGTTTTCCACGAACTGAAATTTTTTCTTATCTCGTTTTTCATTTCCATTTCTTTAGTTACGTGATACTGTTATTGTTTTACTGTTCTCACTATTTCTATTTCTTTTTCATTTTTTTAAGCATAAATGTTTGGATGTTATTTTTCCTCTTTTACGTTTAGTTTTTTTTTTTTTTTTCTAGTTTTTT
>NW_020870531.1:1616912-1629412 GCF_003789085.1 Penaeus vannamei | reverse complement strand
TGAAATAACTTGATTATTAAATTTAACTAACATGGCAATATTGTGTTAGATGTATCTTTATTAACATCTAAGGGAAATAGATAGGTTAGTTTGTAAGTGTCCTTAAGTAAGTGTTTTTTTAAGATAGCTCAACGGAAGTGTGCAGGCAGTGACAAGTCCTGTTGTTGTCCGACAGAGCCTAAGATTGATTTTTCGTCTATCAAGTATTTGATTTTGTTATGATTATTAATCTTCTTGCTTATCGGTTGATTAATGTAATAACGTAGAAATACAATTTATTTTGTGCTTATTAAGATTAACTATTTGTTTATTCTTTTAAAACAATATTCATTTCACAGAGTATGTCTATTTGATAAAAGTTTTTGCTTTTCTTGTGATCATTATTCTTTTGTGTAATATCTAATTGATTTATTAACTTGAGATAAATAGTTAATTGCTTTCAGAACTATTTTAATTTGTTTGGTGATACTTGGTTCATTAGAATATAACGTAATTTTTTATGTTGTTGATTTTGTTTTGTCAAGTTTCATTACTGGTAATTATTTATCTATCTCTCTCTCTCTCTTTCTCTCTCTCTCTCTCTCTCTCTCTCTCTCTCTCTCTCTCTCTCTCTCTCTCTCTCTCTCTCTCTCTCTCTCTCTCCTTTCTCCTAACTCTCTCTCACACACTCTGCCTGCCTCTCTCTTTCTCTCACCCTTTCTACCTATCTATCTACTTATTTATCTGTATCTATTAATCTCCCGTTTTTTCTCCCCTTTCATTCCCTTCCCTAGCATGCCTCTTTCCTCTTATCTATCTTATCCCATTCACCTGTTCATCCCTTTGTTCCTTTATTCCATTAATCTTCTTTTGTTCCTTCCTTTCATTCGTCTTCTTTATGCTTCTTTCCTTCTTTCCCTCCCCTTCTTTTGTCTTTTCTTCCACCCACCTTCTTTATCCTTCCTTCCAACCATCCCCCTCTTTTATTCCTCCCTTCCACCCATCTCCCTTTCTTATTCCTTTTTTCTCTTCGGCTCCTTCCTTTATACTTCCCTCCAATTTTCTCCTTCTTCCTTCCACCCATTTCTCTCTTTTTTTCTTTCCTTCCATCTATCTATCTCTTTTATCATTCCCTCCATCTGCTGTTTTTCCTTCCTCCTTTTATTCCTTCCTTCCATCAGTCTCCTTTATCCTTTCCTCCTAACTTCTATTCCTCCCTCTCACCTGTTTCCCTCTTTTATCTCTTCTTCCATCCATCTCCTCCTATGTCTTTCCCTCCACCTATCACTCTCTTTTCTTCCTTCCTTATACCTATCTCATTTATCCTTCCTTCCATTCATCTCCTCAATTATCTTTCCCTCCACCTATTTCACCATCATTCTCCACCCATCTCCCCATTTATCTTTTCCTTCCTCCCGCCTCCTCATTTATCCATCCATCCACCACCTCCCTCATTCATCCTTCCTTCCACCCATCTCCTTCGTTTATCTTTCCTTCCACCCATCTCATTATTTCCTTTTTTTCCACCCACTTCGTCATTTATCCTTCCTCCCACTCTCCTCTTTTATCCATCCTTCCTCCACTTCCCTCATTATCCTTCCTCCTCCCACCTCCTCATTTATTCATCCTCACCATTTCTCTTCTCTCATTCCTTCCTTCCACCCACCTCCCTCATTCATCATTCCTCCCACCCATCTCCCTCTTCTATCCATCCTTCCTCCCACCTCCCTCATTCATCCTTCCTTCCACCCATTCTCCTCTTCTATCCATCCTCCTCCCTCGCCTTCAATCCACAATCGGGACCTGCCTTAACTATGTAATCGCAAGACAGACTTTGGGTTTCCCCTCCAGGCTTCCGTGGTCTTGGTAGGACTTGGTGAGGAGAAGAGAAGGAAAGAGGGAGGGAGGGAGGGGAGGGAGAGAGGAGAGAGAGAGAGAGAGAGAGAGAGAGAGAGAGAGAGAGAGAGAGAGAGAGAGAGAGAGAGAGGAGAGAAGAGAGAGAGAGAGAGAGAGAGAGAGGAGAGAGAGAGAGAGAGAGAGAGAGAGAGAGAGAGAGAGAGAGAGAGAGAGAGAGAGAGAGAGAGAGAGAGAGAGAGAAGAGAGAGGGGGAGAAGGCAGCGAAATGGAATAAGAAAGAGTGAGGTAAAAGAGGGAAGGAAGATATATACACACATATATGTATATACATAACATACATACATATATACATATACATTATATATATATATATAATATATTATATATATATATATATATATATATAAATTCTTATCATTGCTATCCTAATTATTATTTCTTTTTTATTATTATCTTCATCACAATTAATGATCAGTAATGTTGATACTAATAATATCAATGATAATAATAATGATAACGGTAATAATAGTAATCATAATGATAATAATAATGATAATGGTAATAATAATAATCATAATGATAATAATAAAAATCATAATTATAATAGTAATGACGATAATGATGACGATGATGATGATGATGATGAGGAGGAGGAGAATGGTGATAATAACAACAATAACAACAACACAACAACAACAATAATAATAATAATAATAATAATGAGAAGAACAACTATGATAATGATATCAATCATGAAAATATTTGTAATGAAAATAATAATAATAAAAATAAAATAATACATAACGTACATCAACTAAAAGATATCGCGGACACAACACGACAAAAACATGACCGATGACTCGAACCAGTCGTCCGACACTCGAATCTTTTCATCGAGAAAACGAGCAATAAATAACATTAACGAGTCAGATAAACGGGTGTCCCATTCATACTGTATATATCACTTATCCATTATTGCTATTATGTCATCGGTTGCCCTATCCAAGCGCCATATTACAGTGATTTATGTGAAGGCCTATCTCATTGGGTCTCTGATGTTGTTCTGTGTGTGCTTCATGTATCGAAGTGAGACCGCGTGTCGGTGTACAATTCGCACAGTTAGTTGGGTGCCGAATTCCGGTAGCGGTTATGGAGAAGGAAAAGTTGGCAACTCCTTCTGGTAACTGGATATAGTAATCTGATGTTGCATTTCAGGGAATAACTTCTCGCTGTGATTAATGCATGGGAAGGCAGACTGTAATTGGGTCATTTGTAGACGGAAGATAGGCTTCTTTTTTAGGGTAGGGGGTGGGGGGTGGGGGAACACTGCTGTATCTCTTCTGTTTCGGTTCTTTATAGCCCCCCCCCCCTCTCCCGCTCTCTGTGTTTGTCGTTTTTCGCTTGGGTCTAGGATTTTGTCTCTGTCGCGATCGACTTGTTTGTCTGTACTTTGTCTCTGTCATTCTATAATTCTAGCTTTTGTGTACCAACATCTCTTTTCATTTTCCGTGAATCGCTCTCTCTCTCTCTCTCTCTCTCTCTCTCTCTCTCTCTCTCTCTCTCTCTCTCTCTCTCTCTCTCTCTCTCTCTCTCTCTCTCTCTCTCTTCTCTCTCTCTCTCTCTCTCTCTCTCTCTCTCTCTCTCTCTCTCTCTCTCTCTCTCTCTCTCTCTCTCTCTCTCTCTCTCTCTCTCTCTCTCTCTCTCTCTCTCTCTCTCTCTCTCTCTCTCTCCCTCCTCCCTCCCTCTTCCCCCTCCCTCCCTCCCTCTCCTCTCCCCCTCTCTCTCTCTCTCTCTCTCTCTCTCTCTCTCTCTCTCTCTCTCTCTATCTCTCTCTCTCTCCCCTACTTGCATGACTTACAGTAAATGATTTTCAATAGTAAATATCAACTGAAAAGACTAAGATTAACTTTGAACGTTGACGTAGAGAGTGAAATCCGAACGAAAATGATTTATAGAATATGTGACTAGAAACCGTTAATAAACACCCTTCTCATTCACCTTAGGGATATCATTTTTGAAAAACGATAAACACAATTTCAATTTTGTTGGAAGGTTAAACAACAAAGTAACGAATGTAAACTGGTTGGTGTTTACTAATACTAATGATAATTAATTGCTAGCTGTTTCATAGTTTACTTTTAAATGGGGCTAGACATGAAGTATTTAATTTTGCAAAAGGTGATACTAACACAATGCAAGCGTTATGTAAGTAAATGTGATTGTGTATGTGTTTCTTTCTTTGTATGTGTGTGTGTGTGTGTTTGGGTGAGTATGCGTGTGTATGTTTGTGTTTGTGTGCAAACATACACAAGTGAAACCGTTAGCTCCCCCCCCCCGCCATCTCTCTCTTTCTTCTTCCCTTCCTTCCTCCTTTCCCTCAATTCCTCTCTCTCTCTCCTTACCTCCCTTCTCTTCTCCCTCCCTCCCTCCCTCCTCCACCCCCTCCCCTACCCTCTCTCTTTCTCACCAGCTACATGAACCTATTACAAAACAACATACATAATTTCCTTCAATAAGTTATTCCTCGCGCACATATCATTTGCCACGTACTGATAAAAGCCTCAAAGTTTTATGCCTTGAGAATGGTCCCCAATTTTCTTCGTCGAACTTCGGGCTTCAAGACTTTTCATGGTCTATTTCTTTTAAGACTTGAACTTCTTGGCTTAGAAAGTTATCGCCTCTGTTTGCTTCTCCTTTTTTTATTATTATTCTCCTTCTCCTTCTTCTTCTTCTTCTTCTTCTTCTTCTCTCTTCTTCTTCTTCTTCTTCTTCTTCTCTTTCTTCGTATTCTTTTCTTTCTTCTTCCGGTTCTTTCTCGTTTTCTCTTATTTTTTCTTCTCCTTCTCCTCTTCATCCTCTTCCGAGAGAAGGGAATATAAAAAGCGAGGGAGAAAGGAAACTGAATGAAAGAGAAAGAGAGAAAAAAAAACTAGAGAAAAAAGAAAAATGAGAAAATAAGAGAGGAAAAGGAAAAGGAAATAAAAGAAGACCAGGAAGAAACATGAAAGAATGACACCAAAGAAGGAAAAGAAAGAGAAAGGAAGAATAAAGATAAGTAAAGAAAGATAGATTTAGTTAAAATAAAGAATAAAAGATAATAAAGGATAAATGGCATAAGACCAAGCTAATAGATGAAAGCCTGAAATACCTCACGCGATTAATAATGCGTCAATAGGCTTAGTAAATTAAGCCTAAGTAAATAGGGTTTGTAATTTAGGCTTAATTAAATAGTATTAGGCTTCGTAATTTAGCCCTAATGAAATAGGGTTTGTAATTTAAGGCTAAGAAAATAAGCTTGGGAATTTAGGCCTAAGTAAATAGGCTTAGTAATTTAGGCCTAAGTAAATATGCTTAGTAATTCAGGCCTAAGTAAATAGGCTTTGTAATTTAGGCCTAATTAAATAGTATCAGCAACTTAGGCCGAAATAAGTAGGAATAGTAATTTCGGCATAAATGGGATTAGTTACTTTGGCTTAAGTAATGACGAATTGTATTTTGGATTTGTAACTTTAGATAATTAGGGACAGTAATTAAGATTAGTAATTTAGGCCTAAGTATTAAAAATTGGTAATTAGAATTAGTAATTTGACCTAAGTAATTAGGATTAGATATTTAGGCCTGAGTGATTAGGATAATTCAGGCCTAACTTCTTGCTTAATTTGGTAATTATGATTAACAATCTATTCCTGAGTAATTAGGATCAATAATTTAAATTAGTTAATTCGTTCTCAAGTGCTTTAAACCCAAGCTAAAAGAATCGGTACTTTTGATTAGTAATTTAGGCCTAAGAAATTGAAATCGTTAATTAGAATCAAGAAGCTAGGCGTGAAGTATTTTGGAAACGAGAGAGTGGGAGATGTAGAGAAAGAAAGAAAGATAAGAAAGACCGAAGCAGACGAAATCCTCATATTCTTATCAGGCCTAATAAAAGCGGTATCGGAGAGATCCATCAGTTCCTTTTTTAAAGTTACAAAAAGCATAATTGATTGGTCAGATAAATAAACAGATAAATGAATAAAAGAAAAAAAAATAAGAGAAATGAAAGAAAAGAATAAAAGAAATGAATGAAACGAATAAAAGGTAAATTAAATGAAAGACAGAAATAGGGAAAAAAGAAAGAAGGAAAGATCCATCATTTCCTTTTTAAAGCTGCAAAAATCATAATTGATTGATTGGATAACTAAACAGGTAAATAAATAAAAGAAAAAAGAATAAGGGAAATGAAAGAAAAGAAAGAAGGAAGGAAAAAAAAGAAGAAAAAAAAATCCATGTTCCTTTTTGGAATTACAAAAAAAAAAAAAAAAAAAACATAAACAAATAAGATAAATAAGCGAAAAAAAGAAAGAAGGAAAAAAAGGTGTCGCATAAAAAGAAAAAACATGTCGAAGCGCAAGAAAAAAAAATATATATGATAAAGAAATGCTTAAACAACCATGAATAGATAAACAAAGCGAAACATTAAATGAAATAAAATAAGTAAAAGAATGAAAGAAAAGAAAGAAAAAGAAAATTAAAATATGTATAAAAAGGAAAAGAAATAAGAAATAAAAATTTACATGTTAAAAAAGAAAAGAAAGAAAAAGAAAAATATAATATGTATAAAAAAAGAAAGAAAGAAAGAAAAGAAAACCGTGTCGTGCGGAAAGACGCCCAAATTCGTCCGGCCCAGAACAGGTCCCTGGTCTTAGCACCAATGTATAAACTTTAAATTCAATTTTGACTCGGACAGTTTACGAGGGCCGAGCGACGGAGCAGGTATTCAAAACTTCATATGCAGTTTTAATGTTATTTCCAAATTCGCGTTTCTCGTTTGAAGAAGTTATTATGCAAATGCTCTCACCTGCTCTAAGACGCCCGTGAGAGCAATGGCACTTGAGGCGAGACTTTTCCTACTTATCTGTCGCTTCTGCGGCCGCGTCGAACGAGCCCGGCGGGCGTGCCGGCTCGACGCCTTCCGGGGCATCCGGCAGCGGTCGTGTGTGTGTTTGTGTGTGTTTTGTGGGTGTGTGTGTGTTTGTGTTTGTTTTGTGTATGTGTGTATGTTTGTGCTTGCCTTGCGTGTTTGTGTGTGTGTATGTGTGTGTGTTTGTGTGTGTGTGTGTGTGTATTTGTGTTTGTATGTGTGTGTGTTTGTGTATTTCTTTGTTTGTGTGTGTGTGTTTGTATGTTTTTGTGTGTTTGTGTGTGTATGTTTGTGTGTGAAGACGGCAATACATATATATGCGAACATGCAAACGTACGTTCATATAAGTAGATTAATAGATCCACCCATAGATAGATAGATAAACAGATAAATAGACTGATAGACAGATAGATGCACACACAGACATGATAAGGAACAAACACGCTTATAAAAAAAAAAAAAAAAAAAAAACAGCTGCGTCGATTCAGGAAAATCGAAAAATTATAAAAAAAGAAAACAAAAAGAAACAATAAAAGCAATAACAAAAACACAAACAGAAAACCCAAAACCCAAAACAGGAAATAAACAAAATTGAAAAAAGAGTGAGAAATAACAACGGAAAAGCGAGTTTTAACAACTGTCTGGCTCCGCTGTTGAGTTCAGACATACAACCATCGCCCCATCATGACCTGAGGCTTTATCTTCCGGAAAATCAGGTCAATGTACCTTCTAGTTTATTTTTAATGTTTTCTTTGATGTATTTATATACAGGGAGAGAGAAAGGGGGAGGGGATATATATTTTCGTTCTTACTTTCTTTCTCTCTTCTCTCTCTCTCTCTCTCTCTCTCTCTCTCTCTCCTCTCTCTCTCTCTCTCTCTCTCTCTCTCTCTCTCTCTCTCTTCTTCTCACACCTTCTCGCTCTCTCCTCACTCTCTCTCTCTCTCTCTCTCTCTCTCTCTCTCTCTCTCTCTCTCTCTCTCTCTCTCTCTCTCTCTCTCTCTCTCTCTCTCTCTCTCTCTCTCTCTCTCTCTCTCTCCTTCCCCCCTCTCTCCCTCCCTCCCTCTCCTTTCCTCCCTCATTTCTCTCTCTTCTCTCTCCTCTTCTCTTCTCTCTCTCTCTCTCTCTCCTCTCTCTCTCTCTCTCTCTCTCTCTCTCTCTCTCTCTCTCTCTCGTTTTATTTTAAAGGTTCACAGCTTCAGAGCAGAAATACCGAAAACATTTCTTTCGTGGAGTGAAATCCGTGTCACACTACGATGCACAGTGCATTCTGCCTCATTCAGACGTAAAAAAGCGGTTTCAGTTTGATCTCTTTTGTGTGTGTTTGTGTTCTACCCGCCTCTGTGTTTTCTGTCTGGGTGTTTATCTTGGTGTGATTTGGGGATATATGTGTTTTTATATATGCATATGTGCAAACACACACATGTATGTATGTATGTGCGTGTATGTATATACATGTATATATATACATATGTATATATATAGATAGATAGATAGATAGGTATAGGTATAGAGATAGATAGATAGATAGATAGATAGATAGATAGATAGATAGATAGATAGATAGATAGATAGATAGATAGATAGATAGATAGATAGATAGATAGATAGATAGATAGATAGATAGATAGATGATAGATAGATTAGATAGATAGATAGATAGTTATATATATATATATATATATATATATATATATATATATATATATATATATATATATATATATATATATATATAATATATATATATATATATATATATTATATATATATATATATATACTTATATATATATATATATATATATATATATATATATATATATATATATATATATATATATATATATATATATATATATATTTTACTTATTGTTTCTCTTCCATCTCTTTCCTTCCATTTTCCTTCACACGCACTCACACTTGTCAAGAAAAACACTTCACATATTTTAACTGCGGCTACACCGCCATGACAGCCTTCGACACTAACCATAATCTACTGCCATAATAGATAAAAAGACGCATATATAAATCACACACGCGCGGGAGAGTCAAAAGAACATTATGAGAAATGGGAGAAGGAGAGGGGAGAAGGGGAAGGAGGGAAGAGTGAGCGAAGAGAAGGAGAATAACGGAGGGGAAAATAAGAGCAATTTATTCCTTTACGAAAACGTGTCCGATAACGAGGAAGAACAGTGGGAGAGGCCAGTGATCGGATGTCGTGATGAGCAAAGAACAAAGCGCCAAGAAAAGGGGCTTCTATTTTGTTCATCTCTCCTTCGAAATGTCTCCTTGGTTCGGATCAAAGGGGAATGGGCAAGGGCAAAGGGAGGGAGGGGAAGGGAGAGGGTGGGAGAAGAGAGGAAAGGTTCGGAGGGGAAGGAAAGGGAGGGAGGGGAAGGAGGGAGGGAGGGAAAGGGAGAGGGAGGAGGGAAAGGGAGGGAGGGGAAGGGAGAGGATGGGAGTGGAAAGGAAAGGTTCCGAAGGAAAGGGAAAGGGAAAGGGAGGGAGGGAAAAGGAGAGGGAGGAAGGGGAAGGGAGGGAAGAAGCGAGAGGGTGGGAGGGGAAAGGAAAGGTTTGTATGGGAAGGGAAATGGAGGGGAGGGAAAGGGAGAGGGAGGAAGAGGAAAGGAGAAAGACGAGAAGAAGGGTAGAAGGTGATGGAACGTGGGCGAGGAAAAGGAGAAGGAAAGGGAAAAGGGGAGAAAGAAGGGAGAGGGAAAGGATAGGAGAAGCGTGGGTGAAAAGGGTAGGGTGAGAGTGAGGGGAAGAGGAGGGAAAGGAGAGGAATAGGGGAAGGAGAGGGATAAGAAATAGTTGGGTGGAAAAAAAGAGGAAGAGGAGAGGGAAGAAGAGGAACAGGAAATGAGTAGATGATAAAAGAGGAAGAGGAAGGGAGCAAGGGAGGAGAGGGATAGGAGAAAACGTAGGTCAATGAAAGAAGGAAGCAAGAGGAGAGAGAGAGGGGGGGGAATAGAGAGACGAAGAAAACGAGAGTGGAAAAAGGGTAAAGTTAAAAGAAGGAGGCAGAGGGAGAGGGAAAGAAAAAGCCAAAGTGGACGAAGGAAAAGCGAGAAGGAATGAAGGAATGAGAAAAATACACGGAAAAAAAGAAAAGAAAAACAGATAATCGAATGACGAGGGAAGATAAATATTGGAATGAAAGTTGAGACAAGATACCAATGGAAATGATATAGCTGAAGGGTTAGCAGAGGCCAAAGGTTAAAGCGAAAAAGGGAGAAAAAAAAAAAAAACGAAGGAAAGATAATGATTCATATATATATATATATATATATATATATATATATATATATATATATATATATATATATATATATATATATATATATATATATATATAATATATATATATATATATACATATACATATATATATGTGTGTGTTGTGTGTGTGTGTGTGTGTGGTGTGTGTGTGTGTGTGTGTGTGTGTGTGTGTGTGTGTGTGTGTGTGTGTGTGTGTGTGTGTGTGTGTGTGCGCGCGCGCGTGTGTGTGTGTCGGCACCGAAAGCGAAGAAATAAAGATATGTTATTAAAAAACCTTTGGGAAAACTCCTGAAGAAAATAACACAAAAGAGTGTCTCAGAGAAAACAAAATTCAAAGGCAGACATAAAAAGAAAGAAATGTGTGTGAATGCGTGTGAGTGGCTGTATATGCTAGTGTATGTGTGTGCATGTGTGTGTGTGTACGTGTGTGTATGCATGTCTCTGTGTGTTTGTACGTGTGTACGCGTTTGTTAACCTCTGTGCATTGTTTGTTTATATTTGTTTTCATATGTGAATCTATGCTCATCTGATTGTTCGTGCCTTTATATGTGTATTTCTCTTTCTCTACATTAGCTATACATACACAAAAAAACACACACACAAAATACATTTCATCAAAACCTGCACGAAATGACCACAAGGCCAGCTGGAAATTCTCGTTAAAGGTCAACGTAGTAAACAATTGCCGTGACCAAAATACCGTAATAACAGTGGACCAATTACGTATATTCAATGGTGGTCAACGACTGAACAACAATATCAGATTCTTTTTGTCAAATTATAGTATTACTTATTATGATGAGGGAATTAGTGGTAAAGATGATGGTAACAAAAAATGTGACAATGATGGTATTAATAATGTTAATGGTATTAATGATGTTAATGGTATTAATAATGTTAATGGTATCAATGTTGTTAATGGTATTAATAATGTCAATGTTATTGATAATGATAATGAGGAGTGATAATAACAATGATGGTGATAATGGCGATGACAATAATAATAATATAGATGATAATGATGATAATGATAATAGTAATAATAATAACAAACAGCAATGATAATGACGATAATAGTAATAGTGAACATAACAAAGATAATAAAAATAATGATAAAAATGATAATGTTAATAATATTAGTAATAATACTGATAATCCTAATGATGATGAAGATGAAAACTACAATGATAATAACAACAGTAATAATAGTAGTAACAATGGAAATAACGATGATGATAATGACAATGAGGATGACAAAAATGATGATTATAATAATAATCCTGCTGATGATAATGATGATAATGATAGATTTGATACTAATGATAAAGCTAATGAGACTAGTCTTGATAATGATGATAAAGATAATGATAAGATAACAATAATGATAATATTTCAATATTGCTAATGACAATAACAATACTGATTATGATAGTGGTAGTAGTAACAATAGTGATAATAACAATAATTATAAGTATACTGAAAATAATAGAAATCGTAATAAAAACAATAATCATAATAATGATGAAGACAGTCATATAAATGATGATAATGATGATAACAATAACGGTAACTATCATATTAATCATGATAATAATAACAGTCAGAACATCTTTGACTGATAACAGCAACACTTACAGTGATAATAGTCAAAAAAACATGATGATAATCATAATGAAAACACTATTAACAACAATGATGATCATGATGATAATTCCAAGCATTTATATACTCTGCATTGGGACCAGACATTGCAACGATGTATCTATACTCATTGTAATTCATGTTATTTATATGTTGTGTTCCTTGGGCAACTGAGCATGTAGAAAGCAATAAGGCGCTGTGTGTTTTATAATTGGATGGACAATGCACTACCATTGTGTGTGTGTGTGTGTGTGTGTGTGTGTGTGTGTGTGTGTGTGTGTGTGTGTGTGTGTGTGTGTGTGTGTGTGTGTGTGTGTGTGTGTGTGTGTGTGTGTGTGTGTGAGAGAGAGGGAGAGAGAGAAGAGAGAGAGAGAGAGAGAGAGAGAGAGAGAGAGAGAGAGAGAGAGAGAGAGAGAGAGAGAGAGAGAGAGAGGGGAGAGAGAGAGTAGGGAGAAGCCAGACAGACAGCAAATAGAGAGAGAGAGAGAAAGAGACAGACAAAGACGAGAGACAACACCACCTGCACCCACTGAAAACTGCCTCTGCATTATATTTCCGTAATACATAAAAACATATATACTAGTATAAATGCCCAGCTGTGTCTATTAAATACATGCACCCTATGTTTATTTAATCAAATACATGTCCATTCTATCAAATATAGCGTGTATAAGCCAGAAATTAATAATCCTCTCATAGATGGAATTACAGGAGACTGCAACGTAAGCCTCATCTGGCATGAACTAGACGAATATTTAATTTTTAAGCGATTAACATCATAATTTTTTCGTGTATGTTTATCATGTATGAATGGCTTAAATGCACTTGCCAGGTTATA
>NW_020870531.1:1579412-1581912 GCF_003789085.1 Penaeus vannamei | reverse complement strand
AGTGTGTGTATGTGTGTTGTGTTGTTTGTGTTAGTATTTGTGTGTGTGTGTGTGTGTGTGTGCTGTGTGTGTGTGTGTGTGTGTGTGTGTGTGCGTGTGTGTGTTTGTGTCTGTGTATGTGAGTGTGTTTTCTGAAGAGGTGGACAGCACTAGTTTTTATTCATATCTTTATTTGTTTATATGGGTGGCTAGTGGGTTGAGGTCAGCTTTATATATTACGATATACATTAATTTAATTGATTTTCCCTTTTCCTCTGCCTCTTCCTTTCCACATCAAAATTTTAATTCATAAGTATACGTGGCTGCGTCTGATTTTTCTTTTCCAATTTACCTAACTGTTCTAGTTGATATTTATGACTGTTATATAAATTAGTATTTATTTTTAAAAATCAACCAACTGGAAATTGGTTTCATAATGCATTATAAACCTTTTCTAAACAACGAAGTTTCTGGGTGAATAAAAGCTAGGTTGCCTTATCCTCCATTTTCACATAAAAGGTAACGTTAAGAAGTGATGGAGAATGGAAAAAAAACTTTTAGTGCTCTATTTAATTTTGTTCAGTAATGCCTTTCTCTCTTTTTTATCAGTCTTTTATTCTCCGCTCTTTCCTTTCATAAGACTTTCCTCCATTCTTTTGTAGACTTTATTCTCCCTCTTCTTTGGCTCTTCTCGATTCCCAAGACTCCCTCCCCTCCCTCCTTCCCTCCCCAGTCTTCCCGTCCTCCCTCCCTCCTCTCCCCGCCGGTTCTCCTCCCCTCTCTGACCTTCCTCTCTCTCCCTCTCCTCCTGCCCCTCCCGTCCTCGCCTCCCTCTTCTCCTCCTTCATTCGTTCCTCTCTCTATCTCCTCCTCCACCCGTCGTCCCCCTCCCTCTCTCCCTTTCCTTACCCCTCCTCCTCCTCCTCACCCCGTAGTCCCTCTCTCTCTTCCTTCCCTTGCCCCTCCTCCTCCTCCACCCGTCGTCCCCCTCCTCTCTCCCTTCTCTTCCCGCCTCCTCCTTCCTCTCCACCTCTTCCACCCTCCCTCTCCTCCCTCCGTTCTCCCTCCCTCTTCCTCCCCTTCCACTCTCCCCCCTCTTCCTCCCCCTCCCTCAAGCAAGTCTTCAGCCCCGCTAACACTTTATGGATCCAACCATCAGACTACGCCGGGGTGCATACCAAGAGCAGTCATGTCTATCTCAAATTTATCTCCGGCATTTTATCTTAAGAAGGATATATTACTTGTGGAGCGTTGAAGGAAGCGACCATAAAACCAGGCAGCGGTTCTACTAAAAGCCGGAGTCATGCGCTGG
Organism: Penaeus vannamei; assembly: GCF_003789085.1. Classification (NCBI taxonomy): domain Eukaryota; kingdom Metazoa; phylum Arthropoda; class Malacostraca; order Decapoda; family Penaeidae; genus Penaeus; species Penaeus vannamei. The sequence continues at coordinate 1,580,621 of NW_020870531.1, read as the reverse complement.
GACTACCTCTACTCCTGTCGCTGGCGAGGTTCTTCAAAAGCTTTGTGAAGAAACGAAAGCACTTGCGCCCCCAACTTTAATAGAGAGAAGTGCTCGACGTAAAACCCGCCAGGACTTATTTCCCTCCTTTATTCTAAAGAGAAGGAAGTCAACAGGCTCCCTTCGGCTGGAGTATCGTTGTAATTATAATTAGAGGAAAACCATAAAGCGTAGAGGTACTACAAAACACAAATACATCTTGTTGAATTCTTATGGTTCGATTCCTCTCGGAAAATTACCCAATCTCTCTCTTTTAACCTCCCCGTGCTCATTAGAGCTAATTAAAGGACTAATATACATTATTCATTCGCGCTATCTTCATCCTTTCTTCGATCGAGCGAGACGTAATATAGAGAGAGTCCTCCGTCTGGGAACATTTGCATGCCGACGCGATCCCGGCGCTCGAGAACAGAGGACACGGAAAGCCAAGGGGCGCTGTGTTCACGACCGAGACTCGGCCTCTTTGTAGATCACCAGAGATTAGTTGTACCTAAGCTGATGGGAATCCAATATTGATGTCCATTTGTATTTATATCATTGGCACTTTACAAGTTTGGAATGTGTTAGCGGTAGTGTTCAATAACCAACGCTGTCAGCATGTGGTAGTTAAGGAAAGGCATTGCCGAATGGAACATGTCAAGAGGTTTTCGCACATGAGGTGAGTTATTTTCGCTTTGTTTTCTCGTGCGCTGATCACGTTTATCTTGTGCAGCGTTTGATGCGATAAAAGTGCCGCGGAAATATAGGATACACGGATAATCTCTCTCTCTCTCACACACATACATTTATATGTGTATGTATATAAAATATATATGTATATATACATACATATATATATATATATAATATATATATATATATATATATATATATAATATATATACACACATACATGTGTGTGTGTTTACACACACACACACACACACACACACACACACACACACACACACATATATATACATATATATATATATATATATATATATATATATATATATATATATATATATACATATATATGTATACACACACACACACACACACACACACACACATATATATATATATATATATATAATATATATATATATATATATATATATATATATATATATATATATATATATATATATATATATATAATATATATATATATATATATATATATAT